>CM054120.1:57224988-57824988 GCA_028673005.1 Tanypteryx hageni | reverse complement strand
CCAGTCCACATAAATTTATCGATTTATAGGTACGAAACAACTTTTGAATACGAAAGGAGTCCTTTATTTAGAAGAACAGGGATTGGCAGAATGGAAGGCTGATCATTTTGGTGTAAGCCAGATGCCAGTGTTTTTGTCTTTGCATGATTCTTTCTTTATTAATGTTATACTTATAGAAAATAATGTAGACTAGTTTTCATAGTGGAAATTATTTTTATCAGTAACTTTCCAAATAAGTGTGTGTGTATATAGGGTTACATTTGGTTTTGCATTTACCTATTTGTACATCATATATATCCGTGATGGTTTGCTAATACTCAGAATGTTATAAAGGTTCGAGAGGTAGTTCAAAAATATCTGGATTGCTAAAGTAAGATTTGATATATGGTCTGGTATGTACAATTGCCATGAATGGGTATATTTAAAATATGATCAAAAAATCTATAAAATTTAGGTATATTCTTTTTAATGGAATTTTTCAAATATAATGCTAATCATTAGTTTTATTTTTTTGCATCTGCTTAACCATCTTAGTCATACCATTTTTTGTTTTATAGTTACATTTATATTAATTTATTTATGCATTTATCTATACTATTTCTCTCTATTAAAGCAATCATTTTATTTTATTATTCAACTAAAGTTTTAGCAATGTGAAACACTGAAACACAAAATTAACATAACATGATATTGCCTGAATTTTGCCTTATGCCACATTTCAGTGATTGTAGACGCACCGAATACAAATCTTATAACATTTTCTCCTAATAATTGACATCTACTACTTCATTGAATTATAAAATATCTTAAAATGGAAATACAGAGCCGGGGCTTTGACTAGGAATGCATAAATAATTGAGGTTTTGTTTTCTTACAGTCAAAGTAAATTTCACATCTAATTAGGCTTGTACATTTACAAAATAACCCAAAAATATTGCAACTTTTGAGTGATCATTAAGGTAATGGGACAGAGTATTGACTTTTAATCAAATGTGTGGTGAGTTTTATTCAAGCAAATATTATATTATATGTTTATCTTTATATTTATGGAAAGAATTATTTCAATCAGTTCATTCTGGGATATATTGACAGAAATCCATCAGCTTGTCTCCACTTTCTAACAATGAAAAAAGAGTCATATTTGTTCATACCACCAAACTTTGCTAGCAGGGGGGCGTTACAGATATAACTTGTACCCGGGCACCAGATACCCTAGGCATGGTCCTGGTGTTGAATTTTTATTTTCTTGATATTTAGATACAGTTTTTTCAAATAGCTTTTTTCTTTTGAGTATCTGTTAACAAGACATGCACTCTTGGATCTATAAAAATTGCAGAACAAAATAAATGATTTTCAAGAAAATAACTATCATAGTATTCAATCATCATCAGCAATTGCTCAGCAAATGTATAGGTAAAATTGATTTTTACAACATATAGTTTCATCTCTAGCTACAACAAAAAGAAGTCACCAAACCAAATATTTTCTTCTTGAATTATGGTTGTAAACCTTGTCAAGGATTCAAATACTTTTTAATATATTTCAACAAAATCTTATGAACAATCACTTACTGTATACTATGATATTGTATGTAAAGTAATAGTTAATTTATACTGTGATGCAGACAGAACTGGAATCTATTCTGACTTGTTGCCATGAAGTTAAAAAAAGAAGAGAAAGTTTCATGGGGAAATCCAAATTTCAAACTCAAAATTTGGGCAATGGATGAGGAAGGGATTAAGCAAGCATTGGGCGACAGCATCCCCCTACCCCACTGTTAAGTGCACTTGTATTCATGTTATTTTCTATGTTAACATGTAAGGATTATGAAGGGCGGTATCTTGGAATCCATCCCGCATCTTGAGGAAGATGTCATTTAGCAGTTCACGCATCCCTGTGAGTTTGAGACTCCTGGCTTAGGCATTACACGGCAAATTATTTTCAGCCACAGTTGGCTACAGATGGTTGGCCACCTTGAGGCTAGATTAATCCTGCTGCTATCTGCCCAAATTTGTGATATATTAGTTATTTAAAAATTATTTATGTTATATTTTTGATTAATTTTAATTTATTTGAAATAAATACAAGTATTTAATGAGAAAAATTTTATTTAGTGGATGATTAAGATTTATTTTTATTTTGTCAATTGAATCAAGATAATGGATTTATATTTGTGTCTTCAAAGGCATAAGCTTTTCTTGAATCATCATCTTAAAAAATCATCTTTCATAAATCAAACAATGAATTCAATTGGTATATAATAATTTGCTTATGTCCCTCTGTCCAGAACACAATTTGAACTTGAATAACTCCAAGACTAAACAAGCTTTTGACCTGATTTCTTTTGCAATAGGTTTTCTTTAGCAGTAAAATTAAGAAAAAAACAATTTGCAGTAAAATTTTCCAAATGATTTTCTGACCTATTTTCAAAATTTCTGTTATTTGGGAAAATATCGGCTTTTAAATGGGATGTTGCCTTGCTGACCACATCATTGTTAAACTTCGAGAGTTAATTGTTGTCATAGGTCACATATGTGTAATATATATGAGTGCATAGATTGCCTTAAATTATCGTAGGATTTTTCACGAAAATACATAATCTTAATGAGACTGGAATTTAGTTTGGATTCTTTTGTTTATATAAACAACCATATAGATGTAGAGTAAAAGAGAAGGGGGTGTGTGGAGGGAGATCGGAAGGAAGGGATATAGAATGGAAAGTACTTAGAGAGTAAGGGAGTTATAGAATTAGAATTGGACAGGTGGAAAGAGATTAAGAAGGAGACAGAGAAAAAGAGGGAGAGTTAAGGATTGGGATAGGAAGAAATGAGAGAGGGGGGAAGTTAGACAAAAGAGAGGCAGAGAGGGAGAGAAATAGGGACAGCAAGAGGGAGGGAATATTACTAGTTATTTATTATTATCATTTAACATATCTTATTTATTTTTCATATCAAAATCAAATAATTTGGAATATTTATATCATAATCCCGTCATATTTGATGGGTAATTATGATAGTTAATTAATAATATTCTTCTAATTGATTTCTTTCTTTGGATTTTGGATGATATTAAAATATCAAGAATGGACTTCCAACACATTTTTCCCTTTTTAAGGGAACCATTCCAGAACTGAAATTTAAATAAAATTGTCTCGGTTTGTGTTCTGGTTCCATGCAATTTTTCTGTTCTGGTTCCCGATCCAGGAACCATTTTGAAACTATACCTTGTTCTGGAACTGGAACTTTCTCTGATTTCAACACAACACAAATAATCTTTATAATAATAATAGAAATATTCATCTCAGATATTAAAATGAACATTGGTATAAACAAATGTAAAAATGCTACATAGAAATAGGAAAACCTCAAGAACACGAAGGATATTCTCTCAGTACAGATAGATAGAAAATTGAAGCCATGAGTGAAGACGAATATTACAAATACCTAGGATTTTTACAAACACCCATAATAGATCATTCAGCATTAAAACAAGAAATACAAGATAAGTTATAGTACAACTAGAAAAAATACTAAAGACTGAATTTAATGGTAAAAACATGATCAAAGCAATAAATACCTATGCAGTACCAATCCTCGCTTATTCCTTTGGTATAATAAAATGGAAAAATACAGACCATGACTCATTAAACACACTCATCAAAATGACATGTAATAAGTATCAAATTAACCATGAACATTCAGCCATCAAAAGATTCTCCTTACCCAGAAATGATGAGGCAGAGGATGTATTGACATAAAAAACCTCCACTATGAACAAATACAAAATCTCCTTCAGTACTTTTACTCTAGACAAGATAGTCCACTACACAAACCTATCATTTCAATAGATAAATCCGCTACATCACTATAATTACAGGATGAAGAATATGACACAAGCAGTCATATAAAAACACAAACCCAAAAAATTGACTACTGGATCAACAAAACACTCCATGGCAAACATCCCTACCAACTTTAAAAATCACATATTGACAAAGAAGCTTCTAATAGATGGCTTAGGAACCTGCTTGCTGAAACTGAAAGTTTCCTCATAGCCATTCAGGACCAAATCATATAAACAAAGAACTACATGTTATATGTGATAAAAGATCCAACAATAAGTAACGATAAATGCAGGAGATGCAAAACCAAAAATGAAAAAACAGAACCCATTACAAGTGGATGTAGCACCCTAGCAAAGTACAGAATATAACCAAAGACATGACAATGTCAATTAATAGAAAGCAATACAGTATCATGGTAAAAATATAAACCAGTAACTACTCTCGAAAATGGCATCATAAAAATTTATTGGAACAGATATATAATTACTGATTCATTGCAATAATATTTCCAATTTCCCTATTTACCTCTTGAAAATTACCTTCTGCTTTCTTGACCAAAGCCACTGAGCAGTCAATAGTTCCAAAATCCATAAGAAAGGAACATCATTGAGACCAATAGCCATTCCAATAGGCACTCCAACATATAGTCTAGCATAACACCTGGCACAAGTTCTCATCCCTATAATGGGCTAGCCTGAACATAGATGAAGAAATCGGCTCATTTCACAGAGATCCTATCAAGTACTACTGTCAAATAACTGACTTATTAGTGAGCATAGATATTGTTGAAATAAAGCAATATGCAGATCCCATGCAGACAGGCATAAGCTGTAATGTTGGGAATATTTTTGAAATGAGAAAGACAGTTATGACCAGGAATTGAACCTGGGTATTCCACTTGCAAGGCAGATATTCATTCTACCACTGAACTTTAGTAGCAAATCAATTTTCCCATTTCTGAATGCAGATGTTTTGTTGGCTGGGGAAAAATTAGTATCAACCTGCCCCAACAGATGTCCTCGAAGAGATACATCGAAGAAAACTCCTCCCTCTCAAATGGTGAGATTGTCAAGCTAGAAATTGATGGAATAAAGTAATCTGAAGATCCTATGCAGATAAGCATAAGCTGTAATGTTGGGAATATTTTTGAAATGATAGTTGGTAGAATATCCACTTGGTAAGTGGAAGACCCAGGTTTGATTCCCGGTCATAGCAGACTTTTTCTCATTTCAAAAATATTCCCAGTGAGCATTGATGCTGTATCTCTCTCATCCAACATTCTCATTGAGGAATCCATCTAGATCGTGAGAAGGCTTATTGAATGCTAACTCCCCAATGATTACCCAGACCTCATCTACTTCTGTTTGAGGAGTTCATATTTTTTATGGATTGAGCAGTTCTATGAACAGATAAAAGGAGCTGCCATGGGATACCCTCTATCTTCTAGAATAATCAACTTATATATGAAGGAATATGAAAGGAAATCCCTGGAGATGTCCATAAAGAAACAAAACCTGTGGGTCAGATACATGAATGCACTTTTACCAGTTAGCCACATGGGATGGGCAGTCCTAATGTGTTCATGTTGCATCTCTACAAACAACATCTGCCAATAAAGTTCAGGAACTACCTTTCCTCACCATATTGGTATCAAGAAAGACAGACGGATCTCTAGACCAAACAGCCAACCAAAAGCCCCCTATACATCAACATATCCTCACATCACCATACACAACAAAAGACCTCTCTTATCAAGAAACTGGCTCTGTGCTTTCAAACAGAAAACGGTGATAAAACATTCATAAATTTCCTGACTTGTTGCAAAATTGAGAAAAGAGTAGGCCAATAACAAAATCAAGATACAGCAGAATGGGAGTGAGAATAACATGACAATGTGAAAAATACAATGTTATAAATGACTGCCTAAAAGATAATTACAACTGTCAAGACAGACTGAAATACCTTAGAGCCACCACTCACAACTTGTGATTGCCAAGGATGTGGAGAATGAGGTCCATTATATCACCAGTTTATCCAGGGCTGGCACAAAGCAGTTTGGCACCCTAGGCAAACTTTTTTTTGGCATCCTACTTCAATCTAAATGATACTACAAATCTAATAGATGAAAATTATTTTTAATAGTAACTACACAATGACATCTATAAGCACCAGTATTACTTAAATATAATAATATTAAAAGATCGTTTTTTATTACGAAATAATTTTTTTCATAATTACTAAAAACAATGTTTTTCCAAATTAAAAAAGCTTCATGGTTAGTAATAGCAGTAAAAATGGGTATTAAGAATAATATTTTTCAGCAAGAGATTAAGTAAATCATAACTTTAGTATTGTAAGTTAGTTGCTACATCAACATCTTCAAGAATTACACATTCTCCAAATCTTCCTCGGACTACTAGTTTAAACTTCTTATAGTTTTAGGATGGGTAGTGCCAGCGGCGAATCCTTCATTGAAGCAAGGGAAGCATTGCTTCCAAATTAGAGATTAAAATAATAATGACAGTAATAACAATAAAAATGACTCATTCACAAGTGTAATTTTAGAAGCACACATTCAGGTAAACCGTGCAACTGCACGACATTTTAAAGTTTACCTTAACACATTGTAGGCTTATTTAGGAAGTGGTTACTGTAACCTTTCAGATAATAAATGTATTTATGACCCGAGGAAGCTCGCTCTTGGGCATAGCCTACATCTAGTGAACTGGTGCAATGCATCAGGGACCCCAGCCAAAGAAGGGCCCAAATAGCTCAAAGTGCACTAACATGAACTTGGCTCTCATATCAAGGTGGGTAAAGAGTAAAGAATTATTTGTATAATAAAATAATTTTAAAAAATATTTGTATTTTGTTATTTTAAGGGTAATTTTTTTTCTATGACTTCTGACTATTCCTATTCGTAATTTAGGAGATCCAATGTATCATAATTTCCTCATTCTACCTTATGTCACGAGAGATCGACATTGTAATTCTTTTCAATTCAAAGAATTTCTTTGGTAAGACCCATAAAGACAATCGATATGTTCCATACATTTTACTATTACTTTGTTTATATATGGAACTTTGTAGTGCATCATTTTCACTTATCTGCCACAGTTTCATATTGAAAGCTGCTTAGTCTCACTACTGTAAGCAGATAGAAAGTTTGCACATAACTTCTCTTGTGGTTTGTCAAACCAAGATTCAGCAACATTCCCAGATTTACAGAAAGGGATCTTCACCTCATATAACGTTGTGTATAAAGCTGGGTATTTGACAACATTACACTCTTGATGTGTTGCCATCATCCTCATCAAATGAAACATCTATATCTGGCTTGTCCAAAAGAGCTGTGATATCACCAGCATCTAGATCTAAAAGTAAAATTAGATTGAAATAAAGGTTAAGTTTATTGCATTATCAGGGAATCACAATGCTAATTAATTTTAATTAATTGTCAACTATAACCTAGTCTTATTTAAAATTTACCTTAACTAAGAAAAGAAATAAAATCTCCAATGCTGAAAAATAAATAATTTACATATAAGATAATCTACTTTTATATCATCATAGTGAACAAGACTCAATGTGCTAAATATAACACCAAACATTTTGCATGTGTACAGCCAACAGTATATTACTTCTTAAACATTCATATTCTCACAATATTTTCAATAATATCTAAAGTAGCAAATTCATATTTTTAATTACATATTTACCACATTTTTTATAAAAAATTCACCTGGATCTAGAAACTGAGCATGCCAGTTCTTGTGTTGCCATCTTGCATTTGCAATAAATTAAATAATAGCTGACAGAGAGAGGCTAGGGTGCTGATGTCTGGATAGTTCTATCACCAAGGAACAGTTTAGTGTACTTGATGTAATCACCAAAGCTGCAGTGATATTGTCATAATTTTTTAAATATATGGGGTCAAATTTCACCCCAGAGATCTCAGGAGGCTATAATATAAAGAACAGTTAATGAAGGTGTTTTTGGCCAATTGAAATGCTGTTTCCCAATAATAGGTTACAAAGTAAGGATTTCTTTTCAAAGAATACCAAACCTAATTTTATCTGTTTCATATTACACAATGTGGTCAACAAAGAGAGTTATGGTTATACTTATGAGTTACTTGATGGAGAAAATGAAGAGGAAGAATTGGAAACTGAAGCAGAAATCAAAAGAAAAGGTCAAAGAATAAGAAATGAAATAGCAAATTTATTGTAGGTATAGAATTGATAAATGTTTCATGTTTGTCAAAACATGAAGCTTTTTGTTATATAAAGTATATTTTATTTAAATATTAACCTCAACACATAGTGTTATTATTGTCAACAACTGCCGTCGTAATGGCTTAATCAAAATTACTGCTGCCAGCAATATACACCTCAAACACAAAGGTTCATTAACTTTCAATTTTTCTAACCTAATAGTATCACATTCTGTCTGCAAATTGATCACATGTAATTGTTTTAATAATTCTAGTCTTTGAAGTTCTTGTAAATTTAAGTTCTTTGTTTCTTCTGTCTTGTACTTAAGTTGCTTTTGAAATTTTACATGGAACTGGCTTTTTTCTCATCTTCTTTATAATCTACAACTTTTTGGGTCACAGATGTAAAAAGAGAAGATTCGTTTGCTACAAAAGGTGAATCATCAATTCCACTCAGTGTTGCACCCTCTACTAGCTTGAAAATGGATTGTTATCCTCATTCATAACACCATAAAATGATTGCTCCCATTCTTTCAATTTAATTCCATTTCCAAATATCTGTTTGTATTTCTGGCTTATCCTTCTTTTTTATTTCTGGCATTTGGCTCTTATTTAAAATTATTTTGTTTCTTGTAATATTTTAACAAATTGCGTTTGTGCTGATGTTTCCTCAATATCAGACTCTTCATCACTTGACATCAATAGGCCCTTCATTTTCTGTAATAAATTATGGCGCTATTTGTACTAAGTTTACTTAATTGAATAAAAATGTACCATGATTAATATAAAAGAAATAGTTAAAGAAAAGTTAATTAATTTTTTTAGCATTTGCTTATGTTTTACCTCTGTAGGAAAGCAAGGGGAAACTATCTCATTATATTTACCATGCAAGGACTGAAAAGCTGCAAATACCTGTATGGATTTCTTTGGGATAAAATTTTCTGGAGGTAAAATAGTACCCCAATTGGATCTCCAGGTGGGGACTACCCTAGGGGCTGCACAGAGGAAATGTAACATTAATAACAAGAAAGCAAGAAGTGAGAAGTTAAGAATCGGCACATGGAATGTTAGGGCTATAAATTCAGGGGGGAAACTAGAGAACTAAAAAAGGGAAATGAGAAGGAATGATGCAGATATAGTATGCCTTAGTGAAGTTTGGTGGGAAGGAGAATGTTAGATAAATTCAGACGAATTTAAGATTATTTACTCTAAAAGAGAGAAAAAGGAAAGGGGAGTGAAGAGATAGCCAAAAGAATTAGCAAGATAATGACAGTTAATGATAGATTAATAGCCATAAAACTCAGATGGAGTCTGTGGAAATGCTTATAATTTAAGTTTATATACCAACAACTAATTCTGATTATGATGAAGTAGATGATATGTATGAACTGATTATGGAGATATTGGAAGAGGAGGGAAAAGGAAGGATCACCATATGGGCTATGGAAGAGAAATGAAAGAGGGAAGAAACTTGTAGAATTCTGCCATAGAAATACATTGATTGTAATAAATAGTATACAGGACACCAGAAGTGGGATTTCAATAGCAATAGCAGCATTTAATGAGGAGCTTCTCACAAGTGAGAAAATAAATTTAGAAACAAGGAAGAAATTGGCGGAATGCTACATATAGAGCATAGCTCTTTATGGCATGGAGATGTGGATGGTAAGGAGAGAGGAGAATATATATTTAGAAAGTTTTGAGATGTGGGTATGGAGGAGAATGATGAGAGTGAAATGGATAGAGGAAGAGAAATTAAGTATTAGAAATGGTTGGAGAAGAAAGGATGCTAATAAAAACATTTAGTAAAAGAAAAGGAAATTGGATAGGAGAGATTAAGAAGACAGTGTTCACAAAGGACGATCTTAGAAGGTAAAATTAGTGGAAGAAGAGGAAGAGGGAGAAAACGAATAGGAATATTAGAGAATTTAAAGCAGGGATATAGTACTTATAGAGGCATAAAAGAGGCTTCCGGGGAGAGAGAGAAAAGGAGGCAGTAATTCAGCTGAAACCTGTCTTCAGACAGCAGCAAGATGATGATGATGATTATATGCTTTTAGCAAATGCTTTTGCTTTTACTGTTTGCCTTAAGCATTTGCTTAATTTTGATTCACTCGACACAATGTACAATGTTTAAAATTGTTCCATACAAGTAAATTATTAAATATGCCTTTTTATTAAATGTCCTTATTATAACTAAATATACAGGCACAGTAGGATCATATTAATATTGCATTGAAGACCAATATTATAATATTAATAATGTTCAAATGACATCCACTAAGGGGCCATAACTTTGTTAAACTCCAAAATCATAGGTAACACATATTATGTGTAAAACAATAATGAAATATGCAGTAATTTGTCTACTATACAAATTAATAATGTTCAAATGACATCCACTGAGGGGCCATAACTTTGTTAAACTCCAAAATTATAGTTAATACATACTGTGTTAAACAATACTGAAATATGCAGTAATTTGTCTACTATACAAATTAGCAGATTGTTTATGGAACAAAAATTATAGATAAATCTTTATTAGTAGCAAAATAAACATACAATTATTGTCTACATAAAAAATTCACAAACTACCATTATACAAAATATTCGAATTCATTCTAATATATTTACCGCAAGTACTCGTGTATAACACACAGTTTGAAGACCAAATTTTTAGGCCCTAAAGTAGGGGTGCGCGTTATGCATGGGTAACAATTTTGTGCAATTTAAATTTAAAAAATAAAGTTTACCTAGCTCTAACCAGATTCTTGATTTTTGGATAAATTGACCTCAAACTGCACAAGTTCGTCGCAAATAATCGTTTTTGTAAATATGAAAACGGTTTATTTAAGTATTTATAATATCAAAGTTCACAGAACTTTGTATTTATAAATTTGTATTAATACTAAGGAGTATTCTATGAAGATTAATATTACGGAACAGAATTTTATGAGTCAGTTTCAAACATTTTGTATTTATAAATTTTGTATTTATACTACAGTGTTATATGAAGTATGATATAAAGGAACAAAATTTTGTCTCAGTTTAACAACACTTACAGACTATAAACTTACCAGCAACATATCTCAATATAGTTTGTTTTATTTTATATGCGTACGTACCACTTGGTCAACTTCCCCTACCCCTCTCCATACGCAAGGTATACGAAAATTTCGAACTCCCTCCGTGGGTACGTACTAAATGGACGGTCCCTTTAGTAATGCTATCATGCCAATTTTTTCCATCCATCCGTTATTGTGTACATGGATCAGTGGCGGATCCATGGGGGAGGAGATCGGGGCGATGCCTCCCTAGAGCCGAAGCAGAACCGAAAAAATATTAGATTCCCATTTACGAATAGTCACAGTGCGTCATGTATAAGCTCGTATGCCTCAACAGCAGTAAAGTGATTAAAAAACGTTAAACGTAACGTAATGAAATTAGAAAATGATTTTTACTCTCTTATATATGTACTACGTATGTATTAGTATACATAGGAAGTATTGTAACAGTGAAAAAATCATACTTGGTGATTTTGAAGGATTTACACATTTTAGGGGTTTCCGAGTTCAAAAATGAGGATTTTGGAATGCCGTCTGTCTGTTCGCGCTCCTGCAGCCTAAACGGTGTAACCAAACTGCAGCTGCCAAATTCTAGCCTACAATTAGCTAGGACATATCGTTTGCGTTCTTTTGTCTAACGATGGTTATATAAATGACAATTATACTTCTAATAGTATTTGTTTATAAACTGTGATTGAAGTTGTTATAGAGGGGGGCGCGAGGATTATTTTCTTAGTTGAGGGAGGTGTGGATTTGTCATGCTTGGAAACCACCGAGTTAGAAGGTTCAGTCAGAGATGAGTCACCCCATACGGCTGTTACAATGCTAATGTTGCGTAAGAACAAATGCCTGTCAATCGGATCCCGGGAAATTGGGATCCCGGGGATAAAATGGATGTCTCTTTTCATGGAAAATCTATCGCCAATCCCGGGATAATTCCGGTTTTATATTAAAATATTTTTTACACAGAAACGCTATGTAAACCCGATATTTTTTCTCCATCTTTTCTGTTCGCATATATGGTAAAAGGGGAAGGATGGATTTCCTCACTTTTCATTATAACTATATGTTCAATTTCCCAACATTTCTCATGCTACTGTTTCAAACCCTGCTGCCGCGGTGTACGAATGCTCTGTTTTGTGACAGAATTAAGGGACAGATTTGTTGCGCCCCTCTCTTATCCACGACCATAACCGATTATCCTTGGTCTTCGGCCGTTCACAACCCTACGAGAATTATTTCCCAAAGGAAAATCCCCGTGGAACCTTGTAGCTTTTGTAAAGTACGTTCTGCTCTCTTCTCAGTACCGAAAATCGGGTTTTCCAAAGCTATAGTATGAGTTTGAATGAATTGTGGAGGAGGCGTGACGTCATAAGGCTTAGGTAAGGTAGCTTAGCGTACATTGTAATGTGACTGGACAGCTTACAGTGTTCAAGAGGTATATGGCTTAAGTAGTACTATTTGTGACATCAGGTTCTACAATTGTTACGATTTTAAATCAAATTCTCAGCAGCCATTTTTGAGCAAATCTAATATTTCAAAATCGCCAAGAATAAACTCCTTTATTTTTGCGCAATATAATTTTTATGAAAAAAAGGATCTGAAAAAGATGATATATTGCATAAATATGAGATATCATTTGATTTTAAGTACGCGTTTGAGCCCTAGATCGGCGAACAGACCGACAGACAGAAAGACAGACGGCATGGCGAAAACCACTTTTATGGACTCAGGAACACCTAAAACGTGTATTTCCATCAAAATCTCGAAGTCAAATTTTTTCACGATAACAATACTTTCTCAAATACTACGTATATGAGAAAGTAAAAAAGTTAAAGTGGAAACAATATCAAATTAATTTCTTTTTTTTTAATTATAGCGTCTTTTATGAAGGCTAAAGCCTATTGCCCCAAAAAAATATTTCCAGCACACAAGCTATACGGTTACAGGTATCTCTATGCAGTTTTCGCAATTGTAAATTTTTATCTTTTATAAATTTTCTTAGCTTTTTATATTTTTAATATAACAAATACAAAGTCTTTCAAATTCCTAAATATGTTGATTAAAATACTTTCCGAAAAAAGTAAAGAACTAGAAAGATAATAAAAATCTATTATCAAGTTAAAGAATAATATTTTTTCTAACAGTTAATAAGTTATGCTGGAAATAAACATTGCATTGTTCGCCCCCGGATATAAGCGATCCTGGCGGCGAAGGGAGAAAACGGAAGAGTTGCGCCAGTGTAGTCTCTGCGTCCATCCGCGATGACCCACGATGAGAGTGGAGAGGGGAATTAGGGGATGTGAATGTGACGTGAGAGAGGAGTATAGCTTCGCAAGGAGGCAAATCACCAGCAAGCGGCAATTTGGTCTCGGTTGAAAGTAGGTGATACTGTTTGAGGTGTCGTCCACGTTCATCGTTGCTCACACATTTTGCTATACGTTTGTATTTTTAAGATCATCATTGTAGTTTGCCGATAGCAATCGCAATGGAAAATGATGTGATGGACAGGCGTCTCAGTAAAAAAGACGGGTTGTTTTTATCGAAGAACATGAAAAATAAGTCGATTCTGGGTCTACGGAAATGGCAAATTTTGTGAGTTTTTAAACTGAAGTAAGCTCATGATTTGGATTTGTATCACTGTCCTTTTTCTCACCGCTTCACTTTTTCTAGGAAAGGACGTGCTCCTGTTGGAGAACCGTCCTCCATTCAGCATGAAGAAAACATGAATGCTGAATGTGGAAGGCGAAGGCAAATTTTCTGGATATGAGGGGAAATAAATCATTAACACGTTCACGACGGAAGCCATTTTCGCTGTCCTTCCTCAGGAGCGTCAAATTAAAAAAAAAATTTTGTTTTATAATTAGTATTTATTATATGTTGATACTTAAAAACACGTTTTAGAACTTTTAGAGTGAGAAATCATTTATAAAAAGACGTTTATGACGCACTTGAACTTGTAGCAAAACGCCACGTTTCATGCATTATAAATTCTTTCAAAATCATTATTTATATTTACGTAATAATTTTCTTATCATATATATATATATATATATATATATATATATATATATATATAACAGCTTACGGAAAAGGAAAGGTAAAATGGATATATGGATGTCAACAAGGTGTTGGGATGAGGAAACCCAGTGAACACTCACCAATCATACGACTTCAGGTTTGCGAGGCCTCGGGGATGTCGAAACGACACACGTAAAAGAACACTAAAACACAGAAACATCACAAACGTAGAAGCTTTCGGAATTACTCCTTCATCAGCTACAGATAGAGAACTGATGGCGGTGACACTGGGTGGAGGCATGGGGGTGGAAGGGTAGTGCGGAAAGGTCGAGGATTGGAAGATACGGAGGGGGTTGGGGATTGGTAGGGTGTTGGGAGAAGACAAAAAAGGAAGTGAAAAGCTATCGAAGGTTGAGGCCAGGGGGAGTGAAGGAGTTTAGGAGATGAATATGCGAAACCTCCCACTGAAGGAGTTGGGGAGCCAAACCATTGTCGGGGAAAGCGCGAATGATTCTCACTGTGAAGCAGTTGTTAAACTTTAAATTATGTTTGTTCGCATGAACGGCCACCGGCAGCGGTCGTTTGAGAATGACGCTGTTGTGGTGGCCGTTCCTGCGGATGTTGAGGGGATTGCTGGTGAGGCCAACATAAAAGGCGGGACATTGGATGCATCTCAGGAGGTAAATGATATTGCGGGTGGTGCAGTGGGTGGTGGAAGTTATGGGGTAGGTGATGTTGGTTGTGGGACTGGAGAAGGAGTTGCAGGGGGGGTTTATTGGGCATGTTAGACATCGGGGTCTACCGCAGGGGTAAGATCCGGCAGGGTGTAAAGGCGTGGGTGCTGGGGGTTCTTTCTTCCATAGAATATTTGCCAGATTAGGGTGACGGCGGAAGGAGAGCATCGGTGGTCTGGGAAATATAATCTGGTGAGGGGAGGATGAGAGGATAAGGTTGGCGGTTTTCAGGATGTTTTTCAGAATGTCGTGGATGCCGGGGAAATACAGGGTGGTTAGGGTGAGTTGGAAGGTGGAATCGGTGGTGGTGTGGGTATTGGTGTGGGAGTTAGGGGTGGCGGGTGCGACTGCCCGCCGGATTTGGTCTCGGATCAGATCCGGCGGGTATCCGCGCTGTAAGAAGGTATGTTCGAGGGTGGAGCAGTACTCGGACAGGGAATCTCTGTCCGAGCAGATTCTCCGCCCTCGTCGGGCTAGGGCGTACGGGAATAGAGGTTTTGGTGTGGAGGGGATGGCAGCTGTCTAACTGGAGATATTGACGGCGGTTGGAAGGCTTGAGGTGCACGCTGGTGTGGATTTTGTTTTCCCGGATGGAGAGATCGACATCCAGGAAGGTGATGTTGGAGGCTGAGGAGTGGTAGGTGAATGAAAGCGTGGGGTGGGATGAGAGGCGTTGTAAAAAGGATTGTAGGGAGTCGGGTCCATGTGTCCAGAGAAGAAAAATATCGTCAACTTATCTCAGCCATAGGAGTGGTCTGGGGGAAACGTCAAGAAAGCGTTCCTCCCATTCACCTAAGAAGACATTGGCATAGGAGTGTGCCATGCGAGTGCCCATCGCGGTACCTTTTATTTGTAGGTAGTGGCGCCCTCCGAAAGAGAAGTTGTTTTTTTGGAGCACCATTTCCGCCAGCTTCGTTAGGTAATGGGAGGATGGTCTTTTGTCAGGTGGTCTGGAGTCCAGTAATTTTCTCAGGGCGGACAGTACTTGGTTGTGAGGGATGTTGGTGTAGAGGGAGCAGACGTCTATAGTGGACATAATTGTGTTAGGTGGTAGAGGGGAAGGGAGTGATTTTAGGCGTAGTAGAAAGTGGTTTGTGTCTTTGATAAAGGATGGGATTTGACGGACGAGAGGTTGTAGGTGGGAGTCAACATATGCAGAGATGCGTTCCGTGGGACAATTAAAGCTGGCAACAATGGGACGGCCGGGAATGTTGGGTTTGTGGATTTTTGGGAGTAGGTAGAAGGTTGGAGATCATCAGGGAAATGGTGGAATCAGAGGCCTTCTTGTTTTCCCACGGAACGCAGATATGCAGAAATTTTGGAGGAGTGGCGGTCAGTGGGGTTGGAGGGGAGAGGAAGGTAAGTAGTTTTCGTCAGATAGTTGGCGGAGGGCTTCGTCGTTGTAATGCGAGCGGTCCATTACCACGGTGGTGGTACCTTTGTCTGCAGGGAGGATAATAATTTTGTCGTTGCGTTTCAACGTAGAAATTGCGTGTCTTTCTGGTTTCGTCAAATTGTCGTGGTGGTCAAGGAGGTTGGGAAAGTTGGGCTGGGAGACTGCGTGAATTATGTAGTTAGTATATTGCTCGATGGGATGGTGGGGAGGAAGAGAGGGGGGGATGTATTGGGAAGGGGGTTTGAAGGCAGAAAGGGATTGTGGAAGTGAGTCGGGGGAAGATGAGGATTCAGATGTGGGTGGGGCGACTTTGAGGCGGAGTAAGCGTGCGAAGGCTTGTATGTCGGCAAAGAGACAAAAATGGTCAAATTTTATGGTGGGGCAGAAGGAGAGGCCCGGGAAAGGAGGGTATTCTCGGTGGGGTTAAGAGCATGAGATGAAAGGTTCAGGACGTCATCTGGCTGGGAGGGGTTTGCGATGCGTGGGGGTGGGGTCCTGCGGAGAATTGGGATGCATCCTCTGTTCGCGGGTTGAAACAAAGGGAGACCTCCTGAGAGAGTGTAGTGGGGGTGGAGTAGGGATTCCCAAAAGGTCGGCCAAGGAGGGTTTTTTGCGAGGAGAGGCGGGGGAGGGGGGATGTCGGACTAACCAGCTGGGAAGAAGGGGAGAGGTAGGCCGAGCTGGAGGTGGCGGACGCACACAAGGGAAAGTTTGCGTATGTGTCTGTATTGGTTGGCTGCGATATCCTCTGCAGCTCCACGGAAAATGGCGTCGAGATCAGCTGTGGAGTTTGGGGAATGATTGAGCTCGTGTATGAGAATTAAGCATTTTTCAAAGTGCATGTTAGAGAGTGATTTATAGTGGCGTAAGATTAGACTGACAATGTTGAGGGACATGATATGTAAGGGCGAAAGATGAGCGGATAGCCGGGGGAAGGCCCGATAGGGGGATTCTCACGGTGAGACCTTTGGGGGGGAGGCCTAGGTCTAGGCAGCCATTGAGGAATTCAATCTGGCAAGTTAATGATGTATGTTTGTGGAGGTGATAACGGAAACGGCGGATATTTTCCATGGTGGAAGGAGAAGTATAAAGTATAAAAGATAAAGGCGATAGGAAAGTTGGTAAAAAAGAAAGGATGACAGACACGAAAGGATAAGGTAAAATAATATAACAGCTTACGGAAAAGGAAAGGTAAAATGGATATATGGATGTGGGTTTCCTCATCCCAACACCTTGTTGACATCCATATATATATATATATATATATATATATATATATATATATATATATATATATATATATATATATATATATATATATATATGCAGGCAATTTATAAATGTGTATTAGATGTATTGTACAAATATATATTCAAATTATAAATATTTATTGTAAAATAAGAAATATAATGAAATGTATAAAAATTCGTACATTATGATCCTCCAGCAGATTTTCCGGTGATGTTTTTTTCTCCCTTACGTCTCGAACAATAGATAGCTTAGGATGACCCTCCCCGCTCTGGTTGAGTCACAATTCGAGTTGTTGACCGATGTCTTTTGCAGGGCGGCAGCTTACCCCCTCTCCAGGAATGTGTTTACGATACCATGTCTGTCGAATGCTATTTTTCATGACCCACCATATAAAAAACTGCAGCGTGTTGTTTTTCTGTTTTGGTTGCACCGCATCCTAACCAGATCTTTAGGCGGGCAGGGAAAATCCATGCGAAATTTGAGTGAATTAGAGTATTTTACCCATAAGCACAAGCAGCTATAAACTCTCTAATTGTTTTCATTTTTATTTGCCGACGTCCCTTCTCCTTTCTCATCGGCCGCCCCATTCCCTCCTCTACCATTTCCCTTATTACCCTTAGAAATTCTGAAATAGCGAGCATTTTTGATTTTGCTTTTGCACGAGTGAGTTCCCAATCTATTCGGAAAATGGTATTCTAGAATTTTTTTGAAGATTTTCAACTGACCACAGCGGTACTTCAGTGTATTTATGACATTCGCATTTTGTAAAATACATTATTGAATAATATCGTTTTATTACGTGTAGAGAATTTGAATTTATGCATTGTATTCGAAAGTACATTTTCAAATTCAGTATTATAAAGAATTTTATATTTGTATTCTACAAAAAATGCCAATTTAGACATCGCTTTTATAGCGTATCATAGTTTATAAGTAAATTACGTATGTTTTATAAACAATTGAATTTTCATTTGCACAATTTTTTATTTTGATTATATTTCTATCTAATAAAAACAAAAAGTGTAATGTTATCACGTTTTACTGAACCGGGATAAAACATGCTCCAAAAGTGCGTTGAATTATTTATTTAACCTTGTTAGAATTATAAGTTTTACGTATTTTTTAATCAAAATTACCATGCATAGTAACCTAGGCTACATCTGTGGGCGTATATAAATATCAGAATCCTTCCTGAGGGTCGTACGAGCAAGAAAACTGTATTCTAAACTTAGGGGACGTGACCCACCGGTGTAACACGGCGGCTGCGGGCCCGATCGCCGTTGACCCACCGGTGGGTCACGACGCCTATGAGGAGAGACAAGCGTGACTTACCGGTTGGTTCACGCCGTCGTGAACGTGTTAAAAATATTTTCCATTCTATCAGTGAAAGCTTGTGTGTTTTGAATTAGGAAGTAATGTTTCGTAAGAGGGGAAAATTGTATAAAAAACTAATGGTAAATGGAGATACGTGAACCTGGAGATGAGCAGGAGTAATGTACATTTCATACGTTTCCTGAGAGAAGTGCCGTAACTAGGGCGGGGCAAGTGGGGCTTCTGCCCCGGGCGCAACTTTCTGTATTTAAATTAAGTATGTCATCATTACGTATATAATTAATGAGGTCAGGCTCAACTTTGTGTTTACCAAGTTTTTGTAACAGTTTGCTATTATGTTGCTTTCGCCTTCCTTTCCCACTCCTTCTTTTCCCAACCGCTCATCCAATTACCTCCCATTCGTTTTCTTTGCAACCCTTACTGTCCCCCTCTCCCCTCTCTCTTCAATGGTTTGGTAAGAAGTTTTACCACAAATATAGGCCGTCCCTCTTGGTGACACCCACGTTCCCGGCCGGTTGGAAAGTGCTCAATTACAATGGGGGTTGTTAATTATAATTACATATTTTTAATACCTTGCGGTTTTTGTGATTTGTTTATAAATTTAAAATTACTATAACTACTTATTAATATAAATACAATACAATATAGGATATATATATATATATATATTTGTACCTAATTTGCCTGATAGTCATTGTAATATAA
This sequence comes from Tanypteryx hageni, assembly GCA_028673005.1. Classification (NCBI taxonomy): domain Eukaryota; kingdom Metazoa; phylum Arthropoda; class Insecta; order Odonata; family Petaluridae; genus Tanypteryx; species Tanypteryx hageni. Next base: position 57,805,427 of record CM054120.1, on the reverse strand, counting down.
TTAGTATTCTTTTAAAATATATAAAGGTTAATTAGATTTCACGAACTATCTAGCGTCAATAGATAAAAGAAACGAACGCTGACGGAGGATGAAATAGTAAGTCTGACGGCTTTTATGGGATTGAAAAATAAGAAAACGAAAGATCAATCATGTGAGCATCTATTGTGAACACCGAGGACCTTCTAGGCTAGGTCTTGGGGAAAAAAGGTGTGGCGGATTCACACCTAGAGGTGCGGTGAGTGCAATCGCCGATGTCTCCGCCTGAAATCTAATGATTTGTTATCATATACGGTCAGCCTACTCATGGCAGAGCTAGAGGGGAGGGTGAGGTTGACAGGCACATTCAATCGCCAGAGAATATTTTCCCCGTGTGCCGGGCACTTCCTCTCCTTTGCTGATTAGGTCGGGGAAAGGAAGAGGATATCATCTTGGTTCTGCCCCATCCCTTCCATCTTCATTTGGTTACGTCATTGGTGCGACATGACTAATCCCTACGTCCAAAATTCGGACTACTAGTGCACGAAATCCGAGTGACCGCGGTGGCATCTTGCGTCCGAGATTCACATTATGACTCAGTAGGTTTTACCCTTAAGCTTTTGAAATTAATTAAGAAAATAAAAAAATGTTAATTTTCAAAATAGTTATTTGTGTTTTTTCTCTCTTTAATATCTCAGAGTAAGTTTATCGTAGGTATGTATAGGCAGCGTCGCAACTAGGGCGGGGCAAGCGAGGCAAGTTGTGCATGTCACAAGGACGGAGAATTTCACTACTTGACGTGTTCCAGATATTACGCATAGCAGACACTATAAATTTCGATGATGCTATTGATGACTTTGTTGCATTAAAATCATATAGAATCATATAGAATAGAACCTTTAATATTAAAATATTGATACTTCCTGTATTTAAATTATGTATTTGTGTAATTGTATGTAATTATATTTATAATTACATATTTCAATTATGTACATTTATAGTAAGAAATTATATCATATATAGTATACTTTTATTTATAAATTGTTCGCCGTTAATCCATGTAGATATTAGAGAATTTTTTATGGAGGCGCCGCATATTTGGTAGTTTGCCTTGGATGATGAAATAGCTAGTTACAGCGCTGGCTATAGGAACTTCTTATAACTTGAAAATGGGAATCATTACCTCGCCATCACACTCCATATACACTTTTAAATTTCACATGTCCTAAAATAAATATAATATTTTGGTTTGGGTTTAATTATCTCCGGGTTTGGATTAAAAAGTCTAGGGTTTTTGCTTAAAATCTCCGGGTTTGGGTCCAAAATCTCACGCTCAGAGCTCAGTGCAAGGTGGTAACTCTAGCTGTAACTCGTGTTAAGTGTAGAAGAATGAAGAAACAGGAAAATTTTATAAATGAAAGATAAATATGATGCATGATTTCTAATTTTGAATTTTCGTATTAGACGGTAGATTTCCGAACCACACATCTGTGCGGAAGGAAATATAGCGAAGTCAAGCCTATTATAAAAAAGAAACAACGCGTTTTTATACAACTTCCTGAATTCGCGATTTTAGTACAAATACGCGTTTTTTATAAATTTCGCCATAACAATATCACCATTTTTCATAGCTTAGATACTATATTTCCAAGGCTTCAATTTGAACGAAAGCAGTTTTAACCTCGTTAAATTTTAAAGTGTTGGAACGTTCATGAATATTTCGATACATCATTATTACAAATGTGAGTTATAACGACGGTGCTTAAAGATATGCGTCATAGTGTTCGATAAGAATCCTATAAACAAAAGAGATGAAGAATACAACACGTAATGTCCATACATTGCAGCATATATCTCACAATCAGAATTTTTTGAACGACGTACGAATTTTCTGGCAGCAGAAAAACTTCCATCAAGGCCGGCAATTTCTCTCACCATTGGTTCGTGTAAGATACGATTGCGTGATGGGAGTAGGAAACGAATGGGAGGGGCTCTAGGGGATGGGAAGCAGTAAAGGGAGATAACTGGAACGAATGCCAAAAAGATGATGTCATGCACACCATGGTTTATGTTGCACAATTTTGAGAGTGGAACGAGAATTTTTTCGAGTTTGGTGTACAATAAGCTTCCAATAACATTCTGAAAGAAAAATCTCACAATAGCGATAGCTTTTTTTAGAGCCGTTTTTTCCATTTTGAGTTTAATCGGAGAGTTTTTAAGTTCGCGAGACATTAAGTATCTAGATATAGTAAAAGAATGAATAGAATTTCATGGAATGTTTAAAAAAATCATAAACATGCAAAGTCGGAATAAGATTGTTACGAAAATATTAAAAGGGCAGAAAATTTTGAACGATAGGAGACCAAAAACTCCTTCTAAATTTAAAATCCGCGTTTTCGAAATTGTAGTTGCCCTCCATATCCGATTCCGCACTACGTTACTATGAATTGGTGAAGCATAATACTGTGAAACGAATTTTAATGCGTATTGGGTACCAAAAGCAAAAGTTTTTAGACATGATTCAAAATAGTGATCATCGCGAATGCGTTGGGATATATCGCAGGAAAGACCGTGCTGAGCTTTGTCTGTCGACGTTTATTTTTCTTCCAAAAAAAAATATTCTAGTCAATGGATAAAAAAGATTCCTTGGATGTTAATTAAATCATAAATATGAAAATGAATGTTTCATTAAGTGTTTCTGATCTACTGACACTGAATTCACTAGAGAATTATCGATCACTTCTTGTGGATGAAAACAAATTCAAGAAAATGCAAATAAATGTGAAAACTGAAAACAATAAATACTTATCTTAGATATCTTCAATACTTATAAGAATATTATGAAAAAACATTTGCGCATTTTGGATACAATGCAGCCCTCTTCAATGGTGTGGAATCAAAAAAGAAGCTGCTTTCGACGATTCATCGATGGAAACGGCTGCAATGTATTCGAAGCGAGCATATGGATTATCATAACGCTTTTATAGCTATTGGCGATTCCTAATTGTTATTAATTATTTTTTAAATTTTTGAAACTTCACGAAGAGCGAATTAAAAAAACTATAAACACGAAATATTACGTTAAGATAGGATAGATAATTTCTTTCGGTTGCCACACAAACACATTTTTATTCAAGTATGAAGTCCTAATAAATTTTCTAAACTTCACACACAACAATAAACGATTTATTGAGGTATTGAATTAATATAGTAAATTGTTTCGGCCGTTACATTGTAGAAATCTAGATAGGGTCTCGCTGGAATCTTGATGGAATTTATTTTATTTTTCTTTATCGACATTTTTCAAAGAGAGATGAATAAATGAACATGTACTTTGTAAATATCTCATCAAACACTTACGGAGGGGAGCGCTGGAGTGGTATCTCACCCGGGGCGCCAACGTTTCTAGGGCCGCCTCTGCACACGCCTCTCAAGTAGAGAGGGAATATGTAACCCTTTAACTCATTGCTTCTCAACCTTTTTGCTTTGGCGACACAATTATTAAATGATCCAGCTCACGTTAAAACATAACAAATATACTTAAATTCCTTATTTAACAATAAAACATCATAAATATAGAAAATATATAACAAAATATTTATTAGCCAAAAAAACCTTTCCGTATCTGCTGTATTTTATTTTTTTCTAATTTTCGCGACAATGCTTGACTTTTTCTCGAAATTTTCGCTACGCAACTGGACCTCGTCCGCGACACACTAATGTGTCGCGACACACCAGTTGAAAATCGTACTTCTAACTCATAACTAGCCTTTAGTTTCTCCTTCGAAAATTATATTATCTCTAAAATTCCAATAGCACTGGCTAAAAATTAATTTCTATTAGCAATTTGCATGATTTTTTCGTGAGTTTGAACCACGCATGACGATATTCTTTCTTTCGGATACATTTTTCTTCTTATATCGGTTTGTATTATATTTTTTTAGACGAGCGGAATAGTTTCTTGGTTCACAGCGATTAAAATATTATTTTAAAAACATTTCGCCATAATTTTGAAATAAAATTTGCGTAATAAAATAAAAAATAAAAACTAATTCACTTTTCGTTCAGAAATGTAATTTACTCCATTAAAGTTAGCACATCCAATGCGCATAAATTGAGAAAATATGAATGAATTCTACTGAGCACAACGTCTCTCTAAAACGAATCGGTAAGTCGTCAAAAGTTATTCTTTTTAACTTTTTATAAAGCTTTCGAATAACATAATGCAGTTGGAGTCTCCAGTAATAACTACGTTCTATCTATATTCGTATTGGCTCGTTGCGTTTCGCCGCGAACAATCGATCTTATCTTTCAAAAATTCCTCGAATACTTCTATCACCACGGTCGGTGACTCAGTCCAAAATTCTTCGAAAAAGGCCTCCAGACAACCTTTCCCCGGAAGAAGGCAGTCAAATGAGCTGTTCCGAACAATCGAATTACTAAGGGACAAACGCACATCCAGGTGAAATTGCGTCCACAGCCAATGCAATCAAGGAAAAGGGAGACCAAAATGGGACTCCTAGTGCATGAATCGAAATAACTATTATAATGAAGTAAATGCTTCATGAGTTTAATTATTTCTACGTAAGAGTATATATAGCATTTACGCATCTGCACTTATCAAAATATAAGTTTTCTTTATTTACCGTAAAATAAGAGATAGACAATTCTAAGTATCGATTTCCAAAAATGACGGATAATTCAGTCGATTATATTATTATATTTCCGCGTCTGAAGCAGTGATGCAACTACCCCTTTAGGGATTCGCGTGCAAAATTGAGAAAGTCATCCCCTAGCACATTAATTTATAATTGAAATCTTAAGAAACAAAACCATTTAATGAAAGCAAAACACATTCCACTTATATAAATGTTTTATAACATTATAGATATACAAAATTAAATTAAATTATACAAATATTTTGTAGATATAAAATTAAAATTTTTAAAATATTGATTCGAAATAACCTTTTATTTGAAATTTTTGAAACAAAAACATTCAGCGAAGAAGAACCATTTCATTTAATATAAATGTTTTTTGACCTTAGATTTAAAACATTACAGTAAAATGATTTTTATATAAAAAATTTAAATATATTTTCCTAACTATTTAACTAGTAGAAACCTCCAAAATTTTGTCCTTGGGAGAGACGGGGGTGCAAAGAGGAGGGGCAGTTTCACTATCTGGATCAGACCTGCGTCAAGGGAAAACTGGTTAGGTCAGGGAATTTACGCGTTCATTTTTCTGAGGTTGGGCAAGCAGGTGGAGACCCTTTCAATATGCTCGAAACAAACCACTAAAATATTATGCCCGCCAAACCCGAATGTGGGAGATTGCCTATCCCCTTGCCTTCCTCCCTCAAAAAAGTACCAGCGGACACCCATGTTTAGAAGTATCCAATTTTCTTGCTGTTTTATTTTCAATTGAAAGAATTTCTAAGCCATTCAGTCGCTCATCTGATATGGTAATTCGTAAATAACTTTTTATTGTTTTAAATTTGGAAAAACGTCGTTCATTGGTAATCGTGATTACTGGCATTGTTAGGAAAAGCATGAATGTTGTTCATGCATCAAATAATGTAGAAGCTAGTTCACTGATATCAATGAGAAGAATATCTGCCATATCTTTAAAACTTTTATTTTTTTAACTCCTTTTCAAAAGTATTTTAAAATACATCAGTTGAGACCCTGAATTTTGAGATGAGTCAGTTTTATATATCTGATTCTGCGTGATTCTCTTCTGTGGTGCTTTCTGATATACGCTTTGCAGTTATAATTTAAAAAATATTTAATGATCATTTTCATAACCTCAAATCCTTTTTTCATTTGTCTAATCATTTATTTATTGTGCAAAAGCATATTTTGCATTTAAATTTATTACATTTTAATAGAGGATTTTCCAAAAGGGCTCTATTTCGTACAGTTTTAAATTTTGCTTTTAATCCCCAAGGTTCACATATTTCAAAAGCTTCTTCTTTAATTCATGGGAGGATTATAGGGGGGGGGGTAAAGGGGAAAATTACCCTCCTCCCCGTAGAATTTCTGAAAACTCGAAAAAATTACCATTTAACTCCATTTCTTCGTGTTGAGATGCTGATTTTATAATGTTAAATATGTCTAATTAATTGCATATTTATACTTACTAACTGCATTCATTCACCATTAATACAATATAAATATATAACCTCGTAAAATATGTTATGTATATGTATAATCTTTAATTTAAAATCATTAAGACATTGTTAAATGGTAATAATTTTGTTGAATATAATTCTATTTAATTCTTCTTTCAGTATTAATCGATGTATTGCCTGTGCAGTCTTAATGTGTCCGCTTTTTAATAATAAGTTCCATATTCGCTTTTTCTGATTAAAATATATTTTAAACAAAAAGGTATCAAATGCTTGGATGAAGTCTGAATCCGCCCATGGTTTAATTTCATGGAATCCATCGTCCGTTTTCATTCCGGTTAAATACTCTAGCAGATTTTGAAGACAATCCACGGTTTTTTGTTATTCGCAAGATTTGGCTTGTAAAAATTTAGTCAAGGTGTCTATTTTCTCCAATATACTTGTAAAAATTACCATCTTCGAAACAAATTCAACAAAACTTATATACTTTAAAATTACTTCTGCTTTACTGATTTCCTGCGTTTTGGTACCTTTCAGTTTGATTAAATTTAAGGTATTAATTACCTCAACAAATGTACTTATATCTATAAAGTGTGGTGAGCAACCCACGGCCCCCGGGAGCCATTTATGCGGCCCTCGAAACTATGATTGAAAAGTAATCCGTAAAATTTTACATACAAATTCATACATTAACATTCAAATTACGACTATAAAACACTTCAGCTTGAAATGTTAACCCTAAAACGTAATTTAGACTTGATTTTTACTGATATGATACTTCAGAATATCTAGTTAACGTTCGATTCAAAGTATATTCCGAACCGGCGAAGCATTGACAACTTGCAATGCGGCCCGTCAAGGTACTCGCAACCACCAATGCGGCCCGCCATATAGAAAAGGTTGTACCCACTCTCTTATAGCCTCCAAGCTGCCGTTTTGAGGAATAACGTGTGGGACATGCACATCCCATATATGTTACGTGTCTCACGCACACCACTACCCGCATATCTGCGATGGGCGGCCCTCGTGCCTGCCTCGGGTACGTGGCCGTCGTCCCAGTCCAGTGTCACAACTCGATTGGCATTCCTAGCCTAACACCACACTCCTTTCAGAACAAAAGGGTGATGGTGGTAATGCTTTTGCGCAACCTAAATCCGAAAAAAGGACTTTGCTACGGCACGCGTCTATTTGGGGAAGAGTTGCTTGGAAACTATTTGCTGAAGGATAAAGTTGCTGAATCAAACCGACTAGCAATAATTCTGCGAATCAGACTTTATCCCCCAGATGATAGAACCTTTCCATTTCAATGGGACCAGTTCCCTATTCGTCTTGCATTTAAGCAAACCTTGAATTGTGTCGGCGTTTTTCTGAAACAGCCTGTTTTCAGTCACGGCCAACTTTATGTGGCCGCATCACGTGTCAGCAGCCCACAGAATACTCGATTAACATTACCTTCCTCACAGCTTTCCGCAAAAACTAAAACTGTTTTGTACCCTGAGGTTTTGGAATAAAAGTGTAAGACCTTTCTATTAAAAAACCTTTTTTGGTACACTTTTACCTTTTCCTGAGAAAAGGGATTGTTGGAAACAATGGTTTAAAAAGTAACTCTAACTTCGATACTATGTACCTCGTTTTGCGCGCAATTGGCGTGCATAAATTGCAGGTTATTTTAAGTGATTTTAGTGGTTTCTCAGAACTGATTTTTGTTAAATAAATTCCATCTTATTTCTCTTTCACTAAAAAATACATAAACTGAATCATCTACATCAAAAAAATAATTTATTTCTTCAATATCCGATGTAGCGTGTTTTAAAAGCAAATTAAAATCATGATTCGCGTAATGTAAGTATGGAGCATTTGGCTGAATATCTTGTATTCTTTTTTGTACTCCATTGTGTCCACATCTCATTACAGACGCCCCCTCACAGAATTGCCCACGAAGCTTCTCCAATCCATCTGAAATCTCATTTAATTATTAAACATTTACGTTCCTCATTCCTCTGCTGGATGTTTTTCATTTGGAAGGAGTCATAAAAAGTGTTCGTTAATTTTCAAAACAGAGGCGTCATAGTATTCATTGTACACAACGAAGTGGTTTCACATTTAAAATTTTTTTTAACTTATTCAGTTTTGTTTATCTGATTACGAATCTGAAGTCGGAATTTTAATGCGATCGTTATTTTGCAAGAAAAAATGTTAAGTTAGCGTTTAAAATCGAAACATGGAAAGGTAAATACTTCGTGATTTCACAGGTCGTGCCGGGATGCTGACTGACGCCCATACAAATAAGAATAAATGTATTATCTCTCTTGCCACCTGGCCGGCTGTCCAAATCGCAATGTTTTTTAAATAAATAAATAAAAGGTGTTTAAAAATATGGTTGTATGACGATATGTTATAAATTGTTTTGAATAAAACGTGTATATTTATATTATAAATATAAACAGCGAAATTTCAAGTTTTTGAACTACATTTTCAAATCAATACATTTATATTCTCTATCGTAAGTAGTAGTTTCAAGTAGTCTTGCCGAACTACTGAACGTATCGTCCGGGAGGATAATGGAAATACAAAAATTTTCTGATTTACGAACTTTTGTCTTACGAGCAAGAATTTTTATTCCACTAATTTAACCAACGACATCAAAACCCGTTCTTACGAACATTTGCTGAACTACAGGAACCCCACATAAAGGCTATCATTTGAAATTAAACGGATATAAAAATAAAAACTGCTTGAGGAAGTACGTTTCATCGACATCACTGGCACATCATTATTTTCCTAGAACACCGTTGGTTTTTTCCTTTTCTTTCAGTCGTTGTTGGGTTCCCTCCCCATTGTGAGGTCTTTGTTTCGTCGGAGGATTTTTGGCCGCATCGTGGGAAGTTTGCCTCAGCATCGGCTGATCACCAACACTTTCGCTTGTGACCAGCTGTTGATGAAAAAGTTTTTACCATAACGAACCTGCTAGCTTCAGGAGAAAAAAGTTTATTTTTATCATTAATGGATATGTCTAATACTTATTTCCGAAAATACAGTACAGTGTATATATGTATTTCCTGTGAAACCTGTGTTACTACTGCAGCATTTACTTTTCGAGATAGCATATAATATGATTAATTTGATATAAATAGTTATTACTCTTACTTTAACTTACAACACATCTCTATATCAACCGTGAAATTTAAGAAAAGATATGGGTTTGAAATAAATAAATAAATCAGTATTTATTCATTAGAGAAGTAAAAGATAAAATTTATTTCTTCATATCATTGCGCATATATCGTATTACAAACGAAACTCTTGCGACGAAAATCAGTAACTATGCTTTCATCCGAGATTACCTACGAAATCAGCAGTCGCACATCCCTTTATTTTAATGCAATATTCATGGAAAAATCTCTGCCTATACACGAACATTCGGTTTAAGGACTACTTTTCAGGAACGCTTGGTGTTCGTTAATCGGAAGATTGCAGTACATGAAACGCTGTTAATAATGGAGTCCTTTAAAGGTATCCAGTGGAGTTGAAAATAAAAAGAAGAGAATAATGTGTGGGGAGAATGAAAGAGGAAGGAAGAACCAAAGAGTGAGAGGTGTAGGGAAAACAGGGGGGGGGGGGAAGTGAGCTCATTGGAATGAAAGGAATGCTTTGTTACGATCAAAGTGCTTCATCTAAGGGTGGGAAAGTGGAGCGAGAGACCAAGACGCCGGGGTTAAGGGGCAAGGGCAGTCGAGCAGCGAGGTGGCTATTTGTTCCATTCCGAATGAAAAACAATAATTAAACTTTAATTGTTACATGTGGTAATATATAATATTTTTCACTTTTGACAAAGTATTAACATTATTATTTTGGAAATTGTTTTTATCTTGCAAAGTTAATTTGAGATTGAAACGCTTGCTTGCACTGGAGAAAGGAGGGAATATTTACACTGTTTAAGAAAATCAAAATTGAAGTATGTGACTTGGAAAGCAGATGCAAGGTTAAGAAACGATATATGCTTGGGTGAGAAAGAGATCTTTCCATTTCGGAAGGCAACTTGCTTCTAAGACACCAAAGTTTGGATTTTATTTTTAACTGATAAAAATATATTATAATACAGGGGTATTCAACCAGAGGTACGCCAACCCTTAGGGACATTCTAGGAGTATTGGAGGGATATGTGTTAAAGATTTTAATATTTCTTATTTCGTCCTTTATGAACAACTTTGGTACCAAAAGTTATGACGTTACGATATAGAATAACGATACAGAACAGAAAAACTCCGAAACTGATAATTTTAGCGTTATAAACATGAGTTATCTATCTTCATACAAGTGTTATTTATTTCATAGGTACTGTAAATGTACTTGAGGAAACGCTACCATAAATAATGCTTTGTGTAGTACGTCAGTAAGGAATGGTGAAAACTCCTGTTATAGTTCATATCCTTATATCTTTACCTTCTTATTCATGTAGCAACATCATTCGCAGTCATTTACCATCCACAATGCGAAATAAAAATCTGTTTAACAGTCCACGGCGTTTGAGATCGGAGACAAATGCGCTTCGGGGTGAGATGGCGTGGGAAGGCACGGTTGATTCCAGCAACATCACAAGACCTAAACAATAATAAAGGAATCGTACCGAAGAATTAAAAACCATAATGATCCAGTTGGCGCTGGAAGACCAGATGGCTTTTATAGTAAACAAAATGTTACGCCTGAGGAAGTGGTTATCCGGAGCCATGTGCTTTGGATGCCTGGGAATTGTTTCATACGAGAAAACTTTGGCGGCAGTGGGACGGATGGAGGTCAAAGAAGAAGATTATATTTCCATGGACTTGGGTAACCACTACGGCAGTAAGATGGTTTGGACAAGAATGTTCTTCTTTACATGGAGTGTATCTGTTCACCGAAACTTCGATAACCTCATGGATAGGGCAAAAAGCTTCTAATACTCAAGAAATGGATCTATTTGTTTGGAACTGAGGAACCAAGATGACTATACAAAAGTGAGTTTTATCTTTTTAGATATTATTTAACGAAAATCGTTGCTATAGCAGATGAGGTTCATTAATAGTTAGAAAACGAGTGATGTTTCATGATACGCTATGTGATAGACAGGTTGAATTTTCATAGCCGACACTTACCGTTTCTCAAGCTGCACGTCGTATAAATAAAAATTTTTACTTGAGTAATTATTTATAAACGAGGGAAATTCATCGGTAGAAGAAGCTCGTTTCCAATTACAATCGAAAACTAAAGGTTTTTTAAGGTGACTTTGTAAAAACGAAAAAATGTGGAAGTAATTATGTATTTTGTTTCATTATGTAAAATTGTATGAGAAATATTTGGCGGATTGTTATGGAAAATTTTAGTAGAACTATTATGGGAAATAATTTCAGAAATTTCAGGAGAAATATTTTCCGTTAATTTAATGTGTGGTCAAAGTAAATAATTTATCGCATGCCAGATACAATCCATAAACTTATGTTTATCATATAACGAATCTGTGAGTGAGTGTTAAAAGTCGCGATTATTCTATCTTCAACAGGCGCGATGATTTCACTCACGTTACGTAGAGACGGTGCGTGAAAATCTGCCGCATGTCGTAAAAAGACAAATATCGCCCCAGTTCACGACACAGGTGCAGATCAGGGGTGACACTGCTATAATTTTGCCCTTAGAATACGTTCAAACCGGACACGGTTTGCTTGATGTTTAGTGTAGAGGGGAACGCATTGTAAAATATATGGTTAAGTGATGTTTGGTATTCTACATAAGGTACCTAAGAAGTTTAACAAGATAAAATAAGAATACAATGAAGTTTTGATGAATTAATGTACTGATATTTTTACACTCGTTTCAAAACGTCAGAATGCCGTAAATATATAAAATCACAATAACTATCCAAACACGTGTAGTTAAATATTGGAAAGTACATTATATTTTTAAATTAAAGCAAATTGTTAAAAGAAAAATTACCTATGCTTCTTTGTATATAGCATGTCGCATTTCCACCTCAAAAGTTTTGATCAGCGAGTTTATTTCAAAATATTTTTTTTTTTTAAATACTATGTTTAAAATATAATTTTACTGGTAGCCTCATTACATTTTCTGGATGCCACTTTTGAGAATCACTTGTTTAGAAGGTAGGGATCACCCAGCAGTCCGAAAGTAGAGAAAGTGTGTTCACGTCGAGCGCGTTTTGTTTAGAGAAGGGGTTTTTCAACCTCATTTTTTTAATGGTCGCGTACCCTTAAAAGCATTTTTTTAATGACAGCGTACCACAAGTTCATTTCCGGCTCCCCAAAACTTAGGAGGAGAAACTGCTAAGTTTTTAGCGATATGTTATATGCCTGCGAGGAAAGTACTCTTACTTATTAGGCCAAATAGGAAACGCTAATCAAAAACCTATGTATTTCGAAATGCTATATGATTCGACAGTTGCAGAGGCAATACACGGAATGGATGGCGAGTACTGTTCATGAAACTACGCCGACGGGTAGGATAAGGAAGCCAGGATTGAAGCAGATATACGAATGGATCATCACATCCTGGAACTAAATTGAAAAGGAGGTGAAAGTTAAAAGCTTCAAGAAATGCTGCATCACAAATAAATAGGACGATAGCGAAGACAGCATTGTTTGGGAAACTAGCGAGTAGGAAGGCGCGAGTTCCACCGAAAAGGTTGATAGCATGAGTCATGGTAAGGGAGAATGAGGAAATTAATTTTTATTATTATTATTTAATGTTCCATTGGAAGAATTATATAAGTTAGGTTCTGCAGTAATAACTTGACAAAAGATTTCACCCTATTATGTTTGAAATTATTTCATACGATGAATTAATATAGTACAAAGAGGAGAGCAAAAAACATCATTAATGGTGAGCTGGGCGGCAAAATATAAAATTAATTATTAAATATCTTATACATAGCTGAGAAATGGATTAATTATAAATTGAGGGTTAAATTGATCTTTTGTTACTATATATGTACTTCCGAAATTTATTTATTTATTATAGAATAATATTTCCATCGATAAAAATCCTAATTTTTCAGCAATATGTAGTATTTTCATATATTTCTAGGATATCGTTACATATTTCAAAATTTTAGTATTTTAATTATTTTTGGTGCCTAGCTTTGAAGACCTGAGTGTTGTTTTTGGACTGTTTTAATAAATAAATAAATTACTTCCTATTCAGATTGTCTAAAATTGCTTTTTCTTACATTTTTCATTGGAATATTCTAGAACCGTTCTCTATAGTGGTGCCATCCATTCAACTTCCGTTGAAATAGTGTCGTAATATGTAACTTTTTACAAATATATCAACTAAAACATAAACACATTTGTTAAACCAAAGGTTAAAAAATTGACTCCAAAATTTAGATTTTTACTTATTAAAACTGCTTATATAAACTTTCAATATAACCCGTATCATTCGATTAAATATTCACGTGATCAAGCATTTATTGAGGGCGTGCATACGTACCCGTGAAGAATCGCAAGGAAGAAGCGTGTCAGTGCGTGGAAATATTTCAAGATGGCATGCTGTGCTGAGGGAATAGAAAGCAACATAATATACATAGTCAAGGTAAATATTTTGATGTGATTTAGATTACGCACAAAATGTATCCTTGTGGTATTACTGAATAATAGCAAGCAAATATGTTCGAAACATTATTGCATTGAAAAGACCGTCTTAAAATATTGCAAAACATTTTGAAAGGGATATTTGAGCTTGAGTAATCCAAAGTTAGGAGCAAATCTCCAATATTACTGGGGGGATGATTGTGGCTGGATTTACATTGATGACTTGATGAGGTGCAATGAGATGGTTGCTCTTGGTGCGACTGTTGACACCGTCATGCGGACATTGAGAGAAAACTGTGGTCGTGATGTACAGGTATTTAAAAGATCTAATTATAATTTTCATTGATTAATAATAACATTTTAACGAAAATTGCTTTCCTTTTTAGCTCGACCTCTAAGGAACGTTTGTAAGATTGACGGGAGGAATGAGGATACAGAGATACAAACGAAAGGCCTATTATGTGATTCAGAGAACCGTTTTCTGTGTTGGTTTTGATCATAATAAAACGGTCTTTGATGAACTATCAAAATACTTTTTCAAGTTCAGAGGATATTCTTACCATGAGGTGTGTACGATGTAATTAATAACTTATGCATCGAAGTATACATAAATAAAATGACTCGTGTTTTGAAAATTAAAATATAAACCTGTAAAGGGCGTAATGTACCATGTTACTCAAAGCCAATCATCTTCAGGTAACGCTTTTTATATTTCTGTGGCTAACGTAGATTTTAGTATTGAAAAATATAATCTTCGTTGCGTAAATTCAGTTTGCCATTGAGTTTATTATTGAGATGTACTAAAATTTCGATTTACTATGCTAATTGTCATCTTTAATTGCAGATTATCTACATTCCAAATGAAACCACTGGTAATTCAGAATTTAAAGGATCTCTACATGTCACTTTTCAGACGCGAGCTTACACAGAAAGGTTTGCAGCACAATCAGTTCAATACCGAGGGAGCAAGATCACCAAAATTACCAAGTGAGTGTATTTGAAAATTTTGGAGGATTTCCTGTTATGTTGCTGTAAAGCTTTATGAGAAAATATAATTGTTATAAATGATGATTGACGTTTGGACTGTTAATGGTAGAAATTTTAATTAGCCAAGACTATTTATCTATAGCTATAATACCTAATTATCGTTTTAGGAAAATATTCATAACATTCATAACAAGTTTATTTACAACGAATATATGCTGTTGCACGCATTGACAACACTTCTAAGAAAAAGGGTTAGTTAAATCTGAGTAATCAATAAAAAGTAAAACTAAATGTATAGAAATGATATATAGAACACTAATTTTAATGCAAGTTTGGTGAAGGGTTGCTAGCTGACCTCTTAAAACTGACATGAGGCTCAAGGAACAAAACAAGGGGAACGTAAAATAAATTAATATATAATGCAAACATTTCATTTATGCCCGGGTAGTATTCACTACATGAAACAAACGAAATATAACTGTATGGAGCGTACCAGCATGAGAACTTTTCTCAAGAGATCCACTAGAAGATAAGATTAAAGAAAGAAGAAGAATTTAAAAAATAGAGATCTTTGACGATTCGAGGATTTGGAAAAAAAGAGGCAGCGGAAGACTGGAGAGATTGGAGGAGTAGTTTCGAGCATGGACCTTGAACATGTCACAAATGACAGAAGACTAAAAAAAGTCACCCCAAACTTGGGCACCTAGTAAACTTAGTAGGGAGTGGCTTTTGCAGATTCATTCCATATAATTTTACTTCTCGAGTATCAGCAAAATTTTTCGTATAGAACAAGCAGAAATTATATTCATGTGATTCTTTAAACTAATTTTTATAATTTATTATATAAATTATAAAGAAATAAATGGCTTTACAATTAATTTAATTCTTGCAACTCGAAAGATATTTTTATTGTAACATTAATTCCTTTAATTAGGGCAGCATTGTAAAAATTGAAAGCTTGCCTAAATCGGCCACAGAGGCGTCCATAATGGATGGATTAAATGGCATGTGGAATATGATGGCACAACGGGAATACATAAATAGGCTAAACATCATCTATGTTGACTACATTCCCTCCACATCCTCTGCGTATTCATGGTTTTTGGGGGATGCTGATACGGTAATACTTTCTTTATGCATTATTCTTTTTATTGTTAATTTTATCTTTTCCTCTGTCAATATTATTGATCTCATAGTTCTCATAAATGTGATTTAAAATGATTTTTTCTGTATTGGTTTCTATTTCCTTACATTAGAGTTTTAATAAGAAGCGTTGCACTTCCACGATACTCAAACTAATTATTATTGTAATATTGCTATTTCCAGTTCTTGTACTTTGCAAAAGCTTCAAAAACGGGATTTTATAAGCCAAAAGTGGATGCCACATGCGAAGATCCACGCATAGCTTTTGTGTTCATTAACGACAAAGCCGCTAGAGTAACCAAAATGGGCTTGGGGGAAAAATTAAAATATATGGATGCATTTCGATCGAGGATTTCCAAACGTACAGCAGCCCAACCTGATGTAAATGTTCACTCTTAAAGAGGTATGTAACATCAGATTCACTAAACCTAACCTGAGTTAAATAGGTATTATTTCATTTAACATATTAATACCCTAGGTCAATGGTATTCAAACGAAAGTACGCAAAATTATTTGACAGGGTACAAAAAAAATATTAACTATTAGATTGTACCATAAGTAATGTTTTTTTCACTGTAAACAAATTCATTTAATGGAATTAAAAAGAATCACATATTTCACAAAAAGAAATGTGTAAACATTGGAACTGTGGTACTTTGTAATTCATGAATTAAGTTGTTTATTCTATTCCCACAAGGGAATATGGGTAGTCATTTTTGAATAACGTTAAGTTGAATCGGCGTTAATCGAAGCGACGATAAACCGAGGACATACTGTATGTGTTGGTGTGTGTAAGTTTCTCTAAATGTTGAATTGCAGTTTGTTATCTAAGAAAGGTAAAGAGTAAAGATTTACTGTTTTCTATTTCGTGTGTGAATTTTATCATGTGAAATTGTTGGTTGAGACGTTGTAGGAAATTAAGGTTTCTCTTTTTTTGCTGTGTCAATGATTGCAAAGATGTCATCTACATACCTGGGCCAGGCTTTTGGAAAATACCCCCAATTTCTCTCTCCCACATCCCACACTACTGAAAAATAAAAAAATAAACGCTCGTCTGGTAGTTGCCTAAGGATTGTTGTAGTAATTAAATCGAGGTATGTTTTTAATGAAGTATTAATAAATTCACTACACTAAAACGAGGAGAATTTATTTGAATAAAATAATAGTGCTCAAATGGGGTGATTGACAAGAATACAAAAAATAAGCACTAAAAGTGGGAAAACATTGAATGCGAACTCTGTACCTGTACCTAGTTAATGAATTTCTGGATTTGAGAGATGCCAGCATTTAACCTTTCTTGTTTTTGTTACAGATAATGGGAATGAAGAGGAGGCTCAAGACGCTCCCCAAAAACCTGAAGAAGGACAGAATGAAAACAAAAATGCGGAGGAAAATGTAAAAGATTATGAGTCTGAAGAAGAGGGAGCAGTGGAAGGGGAAATCACTAATGAATGATTTGCAATGTTTCATTTCATAGTTTAGTCCTATTTTCTTCCAGTTCATTTTTAATACTTGGATCCTTGCGTATTCTATTAATATTTATGCATAGTAGATATTTCATCATAAACTTTCATAATAATTTTGAGGAGACTGCGCCAGTTAGCGATCCGTCCTTTGAAAGTGACATTAAGCAGTTTGATCCCTTGGTGCTCTTCGTTAAGTGTAGGTTAATGCCGGCACCGGGTTTCCTTCCTTCTTTGTGAGTGTGTATATCTATATGGCTAATCAACCTCTTGGATGGAGGTGGGAAACCCGGTGCCGGCATTAGCCTACTCTTAACGAAGAGCACCAAGGGGACCAACGGCATTACGCCCCTTCCAAAGGACGGAACAATTAGTTTTTGCAGTCTCCTCAAACTTAAAAAATAGGGGAGTGAAATTTTGTCTGTTCTGGCTAGTTAAGTTTGTTATGATTTGCATTCATTTTTCCATTTTCTGAATGAAAAAGAAAGATCACCAACAATGGCCTGTGGGAGATTTTTTTTCCCTCTGCCACAACTTTACGTTGATTAATATTTGCCCACATTTATTCAATCTCCCTTACTAAACAGCATTTATGTAGGCGTTTGGTGTGCCTTTAAGGCCTTGAACACATAACTGTACATAAATGTACTTCTAGAAGTTAAGTTTCTAGGAGATGTACTTCATGTTGTCGTTCTCTGATGCAAAGCATATAAATATATTTTTCCGTGAGAGAAAATATTGTCTGCTCACACAATTAGATATAAGGCAACAATTATTGTTATATCACAACATGCCCAGAGAGATGATTGACAAGTTTGTTGTGACAAAAATTATTAGATGAAAAATAAAATAAAATGTGCAAAGTGTTTAAAAACTTCGGTACCGTTCATTCATTTCTCTAAATACATTTCTTCAGGGATTTATTTGTATACGTAACAATTGTCAGTTTTTGTGTTTTGCCCCTTCAACATTTGCGCTGTTCTTCACACCCTTCCCACCATCTTTAAGCCGGTCCTGGCCTTATTGCCAATGATGTATCTAATACAGGTATTTCGTAATACTTGGAGTGTAGTATGAACATATTTTCTTTTTGAATTTTGTATCAGCTCTAAAAAAACATCTCTTTTTGAAATTTTTTACTGTAAATGATTATCTGGAGGGTATTTTCAAGTTAAATTAATTTGTCTGTAAATATGTTGATTTGATATATCCTGGTAGGAAAGAGGTGTTCAACCAATGATTAATGTTGCACTTTTGGTGCATCAACCTCTCAAAATTGGTGCATGGTGCTTAAAGCAAGTCAAATAATCCCACTAGCTGTACGCGGCGTACCATATGCCGATCTAGCAGAAACATTCACGCTTTTGTTTATTTTTTGAACTTATATTTTTTAATTTCCGCGTTCCAGAGCACGCATATATTGTTTCAGCTTCAGCACCTGTAATTCTCTCCAGAGTTGATGCTTCTTTATACAACTTCCAACAGTTAGAGAACGCAAACCACGTAAAATAGCTGGTAGTAATTGTTTGAAATCTGCACAAATAAGTAATGCTTTGCTTCCAAATAGTAATCACATTCCTGTTAGATCACGCAATAATCTATGGAAAGCCTGAAATGCGTGAATATTAGCCCATAATATATGACGGGTACTATGTGTGAATTAAGTGCTAAATTTAGGGCATATCTCATTCATCCTCCTTTTCTCTCCTCGAATCGCAGGCGAAATGTGATGATAACAATAAGAAACGCTTTTTATTTTTATTTAAAGTTGTTTAGGACCGAAGATTGTAAGTAAATTTTTTATAATTTTAATTTGCAAAAAAGTAAAAGCCTGTAAATCGAAAAATCGATTTCTGCGTGTCATATTATGGCAAAAAGAATGCATCCACTGGAGTCGAACCCGGATCTCTTTTGGGGATTTTTTAAATAAACTTTTTTTTTCCAACATTAATCCAAGTCCCGAGCGTTTGTCTTAATTCTAACTAATTTTATAATGCAAATAAAAATGCGCTACACTCGTCCTCAGCATATAAGATGAGACTTGTACGGAAAAACTCCTATGCGCGTTTTATATATTAAGATAGTTAGGAAATTAGCATGTCATTCTTTACAAAGCCACTTGCCATTCTTGAGCAAAAATCTCACTTGGATTTATATATATATATATATATATATATATATATATATATATATATATATACATATA
Source organism: Tanypteryx hageni (assembly GCA_028673005.1). Classification (NCBI taxonomy): domain Eukaryota; kingdom Metazoa; phylum Arthropoda; class Insecta; order Odonata; family Petaluridae; genus Tanypteryx; species Tanypteryx hageni. The sequence continues at coordinate 57,785,942 of CM054120.1, read as the reverse complement.
TATATATATACATATATATATATATACATATATATATGTAGATGAAATTTGCTTATTAGCATTCAGAGTCAATGATTAAAATTGAATTTGATAGACTATCACTGAATCTTACGTATTTAGACTGTTTAGTACTAATTAGTACTGTTTACATTGAATCCATTGCATGTGTTTTTTCCAGTGTGAACCTTTGATGTTGAAAATACGCTCTTATTTTTCAGCCTAAGCATTGCGATAGTAACCACCAGGTTGCATTAAATTAAGGTAGATTATTAATGATGTTGTCGAAAATTTATTGCACTAAATCCGGGTAAAACACTATGTCAAGGAATACTAATTTGAAGAGAATCATATGCTGCTTAAATTGGGTGTGTGATGGAACTTCAAACGATAAACTTTCAAATAATGCAGGAAAACATTAAAATTGGGACTTATAAATCAGGGCTTCACTGTAAGGATATCGTATATGACTAAGGGAAATGAAGGGTAATGATAATGGGGGCAACAGAGTGTTGGAGGATGCTCAGTTTGGCACAAATAAAAATAACAAAAATAATAAACGAAAGTATTATGTATATGTATAATGTATATTTATGTCTTAATAAGAACTCTTTGGTACATATGAACAGATTAGAGGAAAAAGGGCGAGTGATAGATGAAGGGTTAAGCACCACTGCAATACAGCTTCATGCTCAGGTTACATCCTTACTCACTTTATCTAAAAATTGTTTCCCATCTACTTTCCAACCTAATCGTTCCTTCCATGTCATTCAGTATTGCTACTATTCCATAACATAATTAGCGTTCTCCTAAAATCATTAACAATTTTAGGTTTTGTTGAGTATTTGCGTATCAGTTTTTTACTCCCAGATTTATTTGATGGCAACTCATGCTTTTATTGATATACCATGCTAAAATTACAAGTCTCTTTCATTTCATCCAATCAGGGCATTAATATCAAAAAGAAAATGAAATGAGTTGTATTCTAGAATTCTTGTAATACTTACCCGAAAAAAAGCTACATATTTGAGTTATAAAACAAAACAATATATTTTCTTATAATGCAGATTTTTGATTAAGTTATTTGCCTAATCAAAAATTTCAACCAAATGGAAAATATTATTAATTTCTCCTAATTTGTGAAATGCTTCAAACATCCATTTTTCCTATTATTTCAATGTCACAACTCAGTTATTAGATCAATGTAAATTCCAAGCTTTGTTTCATATGCGTTTGACAATATGACAAAAATTCTAAATTGATTTCATATTTCTGCTGTTAATCATAACAACTGCACTTAATGCATACCTCTAAAGCAGCGTTTTTTCAACTGGTGTTCCACGGAACACTGATGTTCTACTGACATTGTATAAGCATTCCACTAAATATTCCACCTAAAATAATTTTTCTATAATTTAAAATTTCTATGTGAAATTAAAAATATATAGCATTTTAATTTTGCTCACACACCTGTCAGCTAGTAGCAGCAATAGAAATGATTTTTTAACCTTATTTACTCTTTCCATTTATCTGTTATTAATCAAGAACCTACTCATGTAACATGCCACTTAGCAGCTCTGCTTGATAATACAATTACTCTGACATTAATTTAGTAACCACAAGGGTTATAAAATATGATATTCTGGATCATTTTCCTATACTTTCTAAATTTGTTATTGAGAAGGAAACACCTGTTTCTTCATATTGTTGTTGCTCCTTTTCCGATCAAAACATTTCATATTTTTTACACTTGCTTGAATCTGAAAATTGCCAGGACATATATGACTTGAATGGTCTTGAAAATAGATTTAATTTAGCTTATCCTTTTATAAGTAAGAAAATGACAAAAAATATGCGAGGAAGGAATGTATTACAACCAAAATTTGCCAGTTTTCTTCCTATCTTAAAGATATGGCTACATTTGTAAAATAAGTGATAGTAATGAACTTAAATTGAAATGTAAAAAACAAAAAAGACAATACCACAACATAACCAATGCATAAAAAAGATTATATAATACTAAATGACTCATCAACTCAAATAATAAATCTAGAGAAATATGGAAAATAATAAATATTTCAAAAAATCAGGGCTCTACTTTTTCTCTACCAAAATGTAACGACAACTCTGGGAATAGTATTTCTGACCTTTCTCTTTTGGCCTCATATTTTAATGATCATTTCACTCAACTGCCTATTTCTTCACACTTATTAAATCAAAATCTGCCAAATTTCAGCAAATCTCTTTTCCTTTCTCCTTGTAATGAAAATGAGCTCAAGCATATTATTCAGAATTTTGGTACTAAGTTTTTTCTGGATTCAAATAAATTCCCAACATTATTATAAAGCAGTCTTACAAATATATTAAGGCCCCACCCTTTAATGATTTGTTAGATACTGGCATTTTCCAGAATCGCTCAAAGTCTCTAAAGTTATCCTTCTGTACAAGAAAAAAGGAAGCATTAATGATATTAAATCATGTTGACCTATCTCTGTGCAAAATTAGTTTGGCATAGTATTTGAAAAAGTTTCTTATAGCAGATTAATGTCATATCTGGACTCTATTAAACAGATATCTTTATGTCAACATGGATTTAGGCAAGATAAATCTATTACCAGTGCAACCTATCAAGTAATTGACCATATTCTAACTGCTCTAGATAATAAACTGGAAACTATGGCAATGTTTTTTGACTTTTCCAATGCATTTTGCTGTGTTTATCACTGTCCTTCTGGAAAAACTTGAAATTAGGGGCTTGCATACCCATGGGTACCTCCAGTGAAAGTTGCAGGTCAGGTTGGGAATATAGTCCATGCAGGTATGGGTCGGGTTCAGACACAAAAGGCACCGGTGCAGGTAAAGAGCGGGCATGAAAATTCCAATTCAATTTACCTCATCAATGTAGGCACAGGAACTATTCACATGCCTTTTACTGTTAGTAAAGCCCACCTTCGTGGTCAGAAGTAACAGTGTCTGACGAAAAAATGATTTCTTTTAATATATAAATAGATACAAAGTTGCAATTGACAAACGATTGTCGATTACGTTTAGTAGAAGAGAATGTGGGGAGGATGTAAGAAAGAGTGAAGAGGGGAACTATGCAGCACAATATAATTATGATGGTTGGTTTGTGTGAGAACTCTCCCTTTTAACAAGTTGCTTTCACCCATTCATGCAAGTAACATCTATCTTTGTGAATTCACTTTTGAAGAGTTGTTGTTACATATGATATAAGAGTCAACATTCATTATAAGTTATTTAACGTTCAAATATATGGCATTTTTTCATCAAATAATCATATGTGAGTTGTATTATTTTATACTTTGTTTGCGAGAGAAAGCAATGACAGTTATTTTATAAAATTACACTGGTGAGTTATATGTGATCTTGGCTTTTGTGACAAATTATCAATCTACCACATCCTTCAAAGGAACCAATACCAGCTGATTGTACAGTATGTAAAATTGCCAGTTATAAGTTAATGCATCTTTGAATTATAAATTTTAATTTAAATTGAAATTTTACTTTTATTTGCCCTTCAGATTCAAACAATGAATACTGATCTGATAAGAAAGAAGATTTTGTGGTTAGAGTACACTCTAAGAAGAAAAGAAAATACCAAATCAAATATTTGGGAAATGTTCTGTGAAATTTTAGATGAAAAGGGCAAACTGATTTCAAAGACAATTGTTTGCAGTAGTTGTAAAAATGTTTACCATTATGATAATAGGAAGCTGGGAACATCAAGTTTATTGCAACACAAGTGTGAACATAACAAAGGTGTGCCTAAAATTACAAAATTTCTTGTGCTGAAAAAATTCATTTTACCAAAATTATCAGCTGAAAAGAAAAAAGGGTTTAGATGGCTGTGTTGAACTTGGAGTTAGAGATTTGAGACCTTCTGAGATAGTGCCAGGAGTTGGGTTTAAAAATTCATTAGAAATAATAATGAAAATGAGTGCAAATCAAAAATATTTATTTGACTTAGAAGATGCATTACCACATCCAACAACTATTTTGAGAAATCTTGTTTCAGTGGCTCAGAAAGCTTCAGAGGAGCTAATTCAAGAAATAAAATCCTACATACGTACAATAGGGGGTGGGATCACATTGGACTTGTGGACAGATAATTACAAAAATATCAGATATTTTGGAATCACATTACACTATGTAAAGAATTCCATTGTTTGCAATTGTGTTTTGTGCACTAAACATTTGATCCTGAAGAAAAGAAAACTAAGGAGTAAATAAGGAATGAATTGTTGCTCATTTTAAAAAATAAGATATCTATGGTAACTTGAATAATTTTATTTTGTCAATGACCATGGAGCAAATATTAAAGGTGCTTTGTAAATTTTCAATAAAATCAATTGTGCAGCACACTTAACAAATATTGTTGTAGATATTTCTATTTCTTATAATGAAACCACTTGCTTTAATTCAGATATGTACAAAAATTGCAAAATATTTTTAAAAATCAAGCTTACAAGGTGTGCTGAAATCTACTTTGAAAGGAGACGTCAAGACACATTGGAATTCAATTCTTTGTATGATCTCTTCAATACATGAAAATTGGGAGGTCATTTAAAAATTTTTTATTACAATTATTTTATTACAATATTTTAAGAACTTTCTGGCAATCAAACTACCTCAGAAAATAGTGCCTGTGAAGTATTGAAAACTCACTCAAGTGAAAAAAAGTATCTCGAGGTCAATGTGGTATCGAAAAGTCAAAAATTCTATGACTATCAAATTCTAATATTCCTGGTGTAACTTCTGATTCCAAATCCCATCCTGACAACAGTTCTGACAAGAGAGTGCCTGTTCTTAATTTTTTTTATGTATATATTCAGTCCCCAAGAAATAGGACTTATTTTCTTGAATCACTTTTGCAAGATCTTGAGGTTGATATTCTATTATTATCTGAGCATTATCTTAGAGAAGATGAGATAGGTCTCCTTAATATCAATGGCTTTACTCTGATTTCCCACTTCTGTTGCAACCAACATAAGTGTGTATGTGTGGCAATCTATGGAAAACCAAAAGTAAAAATCAAAAGTCTAAATTTTAAGGGAAGTGATGAGAAGGTATGTGATTGCTCTGCTTCCTTGTTAAGTGTAAATTCTTTATCCTATGGTATACTCTCAATTTATCACCCTCCAAATAGCAAAATGTGTGATTTTCTGCATAGTCTCAGTGATACTCTTCTGTTTCTATCTCTTAAAAATTTGATGGTATTATAATATTCGGTGATCTAAATATTGATATGTTAACAGACTCTCCAGATAAAACAGATCTTGTGAACCTTCTGCTAACTTATGGGCTTCAGGTTATTAATATTGAACCAAACAGAATAACATTTTACTCATACTCTCAAATAGACTTTATATTATCTAATATGAATCTTCCTATTTATTCCTGTATAACTATTAATACTGGTCTCTCTGACCATCTTGGCCTGTATTCAACTGCTAGTTTTCAAAAAACACCTGGTTGTCCTAATAATTCTTCTTTATATACACCCAAACAATTTTTTACTTCTGAAGCCATTGACAAGTTTTTTTCCTACTGTCACATGAGTTATGGTGTGATGTTTTTGATGCTGTTTCTGTTGATGGTAATTTCAATCCATTTTTGAACAGTTTCTTTATGTACTTTAACCATACTTTTCCTCTATAAACCATCAAACAGAGAATATATAATTTTAAAAGTAAATTGTATTCCCAGGAATTAAGTGCGAAGGCAGACTATGTATGTAAACTTCATTTTAGAAGTATGTTTATAGACCTGATCTCCTCCCTCTTTATAAGATAGCTTATAAAGAGTTTAAGTCATGTTTACTACAGGAAAGGCAAGCTGCTATAGAGGCATATTTAAACAAATCTGCAAATATAATCAAATCCTCATGGGACATCATCAAACAGAACACAACTGCCACTACCTGTAATTTAAGTCCAGCACCTATAAATTTTGGCAACAGTGACATTTCTGATTCTGAAGAAATAGCTGAGAGTTTTAATATTCAGTTTTATAGCTTGCCAAACATTATTCCTAATGCTCCTACCTACACTTCTAAAACCAGCAGCCAGTGTCCCTCTTCTCGTTCTATCTTTTTATTCCCTAATGATACTGCTGAAATCATATCCACTATTAAATAATTTGATAACTCCTATTTCTCTGGTCCTGATAATATCCCAATGGCTGTTATCAAAAGTTGCTCCACTCTTTTTGCACCTTGCATATCTGACATAATATACCTATCTTTCCTTACTAGTAAATTTCCATCTGTTCTTAAATATGCGCCGGTGATTCCAGCCCCTAAAAAATCTTATCTTTTGAATTCTGAAAACTATCGATCTATTTCTATCCTTTCAGCCTTCTCAAAAATAATTGAAAATATATTTTATAAATGCCTAACTGACTATCTTAAATTGTATGAACTTTTGACCAATAATCAACATAGTTTCAAGCAAGGAATGTCAACTTCCACTGCTGCCTTTTAACTCATTAACCATATTCATCTTGCTATAGGAATATTTTATGACCTTAGTAAAGCATTTAATAGCAATAACCATAACATACTTTACCACAAATTGAATAGCATTGGCATCACAGGCAACACACTAAACTGGATCGATTCTTACTTGGCAAATCGACATCAAATTGTAAGTTATTCTCAAAAGACAACTGTTGGAACAACAATCGTACAATCTAAACCCAGGAAATTAGTATGTTGGGTTCCTCAGGGCTCAATCCTTGGGCCCCTACTTTTCATTGTTTTTACTGATGATCTGTCAAACTATTTCTCTAGAAGTTTCCCAATTCTATATGCCAACAACACTTCTTGTTTAGAAACTGCAGACAATCCTACTGAGCTTATTAACTATGCCATAGTATCTGCAAAAGAAATGGCTGAATGGTGTAATTCCAAGAATTTAAAGATAAACTGTAGTAAAACCTTATTTTTACAATTTCATCCAAGAAATGCTTAAACTGAATAGGTCCAGCATACACAGATCAGAGGTTATGAAGTTTCTTGGCCAAAATATCACTGAAAGACTTGATTGGTAAAATCACATTAATGCCATAATAAAGAAAGCTGCAATTGGCATTTTCATGATTAGAAAACTTGCTGTCATGCCATCTATCTCCATTCTGAAATCCATTTATTATGCTAAAGTAAATTCACACCTAGCATATGCAATAATATTTTTGGGTTATTCTGGTATGTTTAAAAAAGCTTTCTCCATTGCAAAAACGAGCCATCAAGGCAATACTTATAGTTTCTTACTGCACTCCTTTTAGGCCTCTATTCCACTCACTCAATATACTTACCCTTCCCTCGGTGTACATATTACAATGTGCTACTTTTGTAAAAAATAAACACAACCAATTACCCACAAATACTGAATACCACAACTATGGTACTCGCTCAAGGGATAATGTTCATATCAATGGCTACTCCTACTCCTCATGCCAAAAAGGCACTCACCACTCAGCATCTCTAATTTTTAATCATCTGCCCAATGACCTTAAATCACTTTCCTCTTCAAACACCTTCAAAAACAAGGTGAAATGTCTATAACTGGGTAAATGCTATTACAGTGTAGATGAATTTATGGCCAACTAGCTGATACAGCTGAAATTTTGTAATGAAATTTGTGTACCTAATTTTAATATTTTGTTAGTATTTCTGTGAAAATGTGTCTTTCTAGTGAGATTTCAAAATCTTGAACATTGTATTTTGACTGACAACTTCCATGTCATTATTTGTGACCTCAACGGAACAATAAATATATTATTATTAATATTAATTGAAAAAAAGATTAGTGATATGATTTGTGAGGTTGAAAAGAAAGATATATTAGATTTAGTTGAATACCTCAATCCATTCCAGAAAGCATGGATTGAATTGGAAGGAGAGAAATATCCAACAATATTTTGGTTTAGTTGTGGCATTTGAAAATAATAATAATTATTTAGAAACAGGTTCAACAGAATCTAAGATCATGAAACTTTTTAAAACTTTAGGTAAAACTTAAAATTAAAAAAATTTCTGTTTTTCTTCACCCCCTTCTAAAGAGTTTGAAAATGTTAAAAACTGAAGAAAAGTATGAAATCTATGAGGAAGTGAAATTAAGTATTGATGACATTAAATAGAAGAAGGGATATGAAATCGAATCCATGACACCAAATCTGTGTATACTTGTAGAGCAACTGAGGAATAGGTATAAATATCAGACACCTTAGTTCAGTTTATGGATGCAGACAGTAAATGATCATATATTTCCAGATGAATTGACTGCATATATTGACTTAAAACGATCTGACAACAAGACTAATAATTTTAATTTGATGAAATGCTGGGATAAACAAAATAATTGTTTGCCAAATTGAAGTAATTTTGCAAATCGTACTTTTGCAATACCAGCAACCAGTGCTCCATCAGAGAGGTGTTTTTCATTGGTAGGACATGTTGTTAGTGAAAGAAGAAGCAGTTTTGGTCCTAAAAACGTGGATCATGTCCTATTTTTAAATACTCATTTTAAATCTCAGGGTACTATAAATTAATGTATCATTTTATCAATTAAATTATTTTGTAAAATTTGTAATATTTGTCAAAATAAATCATAGATACTTTAAATACATATTTCCTTTCTTAAAAAGGAATGTTTATAAACAATTGCATTTCATTTTAATTTATACAAAATAAATGACTGACTCAGAAATAATATTTTTATTTTTTAACTTTCTGGTCCTTGAGACAAGGAATCGTGAAAAAATATGGGTTGGGTCAAAAAAGTAGACATGTGCGGGGGCAAGCCTGTGGGTATGGGTTGAGTGCAGGTTAATATTCTGTGGGTACGGGTTAGTAGCCTGTGGGTATGGGTCAGGTACGAGTAAAAAGTATCATACCCATGCAAAGTTCTACTTAGAATCAGGGGCATACCCTACAACTTGATCAAATCATACTTGTCTAACAGATCACAACATGTAATAATATTTAAGAATGGTTCAAAATACGTTTTTTCCAGAAAAATAGTAGAAAATGGTCGTCCACAGGGATCTGTTTTGGGTTCTGTGCTATTCCTTTTGTTTATTGATGACCCTCCCAACAACTTCCACTGAATATTGGGTGTTAAACCTATCCTGTATGTAGACAACACCAACTTTATTCTATCATCCCCTTCTTTTATTAGACTACAAGACAGTGGCAATCAAGTCTATCAACATTTAAATGATTGGTGTAAAAATAATCTTTAAAACCTGAATGTTGAAAAATCTCTATCGATGTATTTTGCTAACATTAATATAACTCATAAAAGCCTTATATATGAGGTTAACGGCACACATATTAATCAGGTAAATAAAACTAAATTTTTAGGTATCCATTTGGATTCTTATATCTCATGGGAATTTCATTTATGTAAATTGTCAAATAACCTTAGTTCTGAAATTGGTGAAATAAAGTGATCCGAAGATTCTATGCAGACAGGCATAAGCTGTAAAGTTGGGAATAACTTTGAAACGAGAAAAAAGTCTGATATGACCAGGAATCGGTAGAACATCAGCCCGGCATGTGGAACACCTGGATTCGATTCCCAGTCATAGCAGACTTTTTTCTCGTTTCAAAATTATTCCCAACCTTAGTTCTGTTTGTTTTCTCATAAGATATATATGATCTACTGTAATACTTGATATCCTTCTTACTCTCTATTATGGTGAATTTTATTCACATGTAATTTACAGTATTTTATTTTTGGATTCATCCCCTCATTCTGTCACTATTTTCAAAATGCAAAAAAGAGGTATTCAATTGATTGCAAATGAAACATATGTCGCTCTATTTTAAAAAATTTGAAAATTCTTCTGTTAACATGTGGATATATCCTTGCTATATCTGTATTTATTAAGAGAAATTTATCTGATTTTAATAAAAATTGTGGTATATACAGTCATGGTACCAGAGGCAGTAATATCCTCCATATCTCATTTGTTTGTAGAAGATCAGCTGCTCTGTGTCCTAGAAAAATGGGATTACAAATATTTAGGAATTGTTATTGAGATTGTTATAGGAATTACAAAAACCCTGGATCACAGCAGCCATGCTGCAAAAAATGGAAGAGAGGAGAAAGTGGAAGAACATAAACACTGAAGAAGGACAAAGAAAGTACAAGGAGTTAAATAATGCTTTAAGAAGGGAAACAGATAAAGCCAGAGAACAGTGGATAAATGAGAAATGCGAGGAGATTGTCGAATGTGAAAGAATTTGTAGAACAGACCTGATGTATAGCAAAGCAAGGGAACTATTCAAGAAAAAAGCAAAATGATAGGATGTAAAGGAATCATGAACAAATGTGGTAAAATAGTATCGGAGCCAGACAATGTAAAGAATGTCTGGAAAGAATACATTCAGGTTCTGTATGACAAAGAAGGAAAGCCAAGAAATATTGAACTAAATGAAAAAGAGGATGTGGAAGAAGATCAGATAGGACCAAATATTCTCGATTCTGTAGTTAAAAGAGCAATTGATGACATGAAAAGAAGAAAGGCTGTTGGGAGTGATGATAAACCAATGGAAGTTCTTAAGGTTTTGGGGTCTAAAGCAGTTAAGCAACTCACAAAATTTTTTAACCAAGTATATGATACTGGCATATGGCCTGAAGATTTTTTAGATGTTGTGATGGTACCTCTGGAGAAAAATAACAATGCAAAATGTTGTAAGGATTACAGAACTATTAGTTTAATTTCTCATACAGCTAAAGTTCTAACCAGAATAATAACCAAAAGAATTGAATGTAAAATAGAAAAGGAGCTGCAAGATAATCAGTTTGGTTTTAGAAGAGGAAGGGGGACTAGAGATGCTATAGGATGTATGAGGATGATGATAGAAAGAGCGCTAGAAGTCAATAAAGGTATGTGTTTTTGTTTTGTAGATTGGGAGAAAGCTTTTGACCGAGTGAAATGGGATAAGATGCTGGGTATTTTAAACAAAATAGGAATAGATTGGAAAGATAAAAGACTGCTTAAAAACCTTTACTTTGATCAAAAGATTAGAGTCAGGGTTGAAGGAGAAGAAACAGAAAGTACTTCAATAGGGAGGGGAGTGAGGCAGGGTTGTCCTATTTCACCAGCGATATTTAATATTTATGCAGAAACAATAACAGAAGAAGCGTTGATGGAAGAGAAAGGATTTAAGATAGGAGGTGAAAGTATTACCACCATTAAATACGCAGATGATCAGGGCTTAGTAGCAGAAGGCGAGAAGGAGCTTCAGAGGATGACAGACAGACTAGTTGAAGTTGGCCAACAATATGGAATGAAGATCAATACAGAAAAAACGAAAGTCCTGGTGGTTTCAAAGGAACATAAAGAATTAAATATAATGGTAAATGGCCAAAAATTGGAACAAGTAAGTAGTTTCAAATATCTCGGCAGTATTTTAGCACAGGATGGAAGTAGTACACAGGACATCAGAAGTAGGATTGCAATGGCAAAAGCAGCATTTATCGAGAAGAAGGAGCTTCTCAAAAGCAAGAAAATAAATTTAGAAACATGGAAGAAATTAGCAAAATGCTACATATGGAGCATAGCTCTTTATGGTGCAGAGACGTGGATGGTAAGGAGATAGGAGGAAAAATACATAGAAAGTTTTGAGATGTGGGTATGGAAAAGAATGATGAAAGTGAAATGGACAGAGAGGAAGAGAAACGAAGAAGTATTAGAAATGGTGGGAGAAGAAAGGATGCTGATAAAAACAATCAGGAAAAGAAAAGCAATTTGGATAGGGCACATATTGAGAAGACAGTGTTTACAAAGGACGATCTTAGAAGGAAAAATTAGTGGAAGAAGAAGAAGATGGAGAAAAAGATTAGGAATATTAGATAATATAAAGCAGGGATATACTACTTATATAGGTATAAAAGAGGCTTCTAGGGAGAGAGAGAAATGGAGGCAATGATTCAGATAAAACCTGTCTTCGGACAGAAGCATGATGATGATGATGACAGGAATTACATTATTTCTTCAACTGAATGAGGTGAGGAGACGGTAAATAATAAGAAATCTTGGGAAGAATTTGAAGTGATAAACAATTATAAGGTTGTGTTTAAAAAATGATACCTGTTTACTAGAAACGTACTAAGTAATATCAATAAATGTGCCGCTTGTAGTTAAAGGGTTTCTATCACTCCTTAAACATATGAATAGCATCATGCAGCACATGCAAGATGATAGAAAAATAATTACTTAAAAGAAACTATGAAATTTAAGTACATCAAATTCAGAGATCCACATCATGATTCTATTCTATTATTTCAAGGAATTGCAGAGTTTAGTCATAAGGAATTTTTGCAAATGGATAGTCATATCAGCATAAAATCAACAAAAGTGACATCTAATAATCATTTCCATTTTCATTATATCATTTGCCATGGAGTGCCTGCACTAGTTTAGGATTTGAGATAAGATTCTCTTTGTTCCAGAATGTACTACTATGCCATATTTTCTGTGAAAATTATTTAATATTGTTCCTTTTGTTTGTTATACCATACTTCAATGCATAATTTTCATCAAAATCTTTTCTATATTTCATGACAGGACTCCTTAGATATTATAAAAAATGGAAATAAATTATTTTTATAGTATTATAATTTTTAATAAGGCAATAGGCGCAGTTGGTATGAATTCACCATCATAAGAATATCTGCTCCATGGATTGGTCATGGATATACAGTTGCAAAATTCTAAGTTCCAGGAACAGGTGCACTTGGCATGCTTGTGGTTGGCATACCATGAAGTGGGTTGATTAACTATAAACTATACACGTGAAGGAGAACAAGGATAAGAATAAAGTTGAGATGACACCATGTTACTGTGGAACAATTGATGGAGCAAACATAAGAGAAACATGTAATCAACAAACAAGTTGGACTACAAGATTATTTTAATACCATACAGAAATAGATATAAAGCTCAACTTATAGAGGCAATGATCTTCTAATGCTTTATCTTTCGCTGACAATAAGATCAAGAGAGAGAATTGAGTAGGCCGATAGCAATATCCCATTTTATAGGATGGTATTATCATTTTAGGGATATAAGTATAAGGTAATACTCCATCTGGATCCATAATGTCATACCAATTACAATCAAAAACACAACAGAATGGTGCTCAGTTAACCCTGACTATTTTCCATTACTGCATTCAGCTCTATAGCACTTAATAATTTGTGACAAACTATTCTCTATATCCAGCCAAGTCACTGATCTAAGAGTTTGTAGAAATCCTTCCAAAACTGCATAAATATGACCAGTCATATTATGACAAAGAGTTTTTGGAATAAGAGATGCATGAAACTCTTAAATACAGTTATCATGATGACTGTAATTAGGAACTACACAAAACAACAAATATTAAGTCAGAAAAAAATACTGTCATAAAGAAGAGACTTGTGAACAATTTGCCCACCTTGTAACAAGATTATCTGGCAAATCTAAACCTAATGCAAATCATGATCTGGAACATGCTAACATAGCTAAGGTTTGCAGTAATCCTAGGCAAAAGTGAAGGACAACTCAACATCTTTTCTCACAAAACAGAATGATGGCAAGGTTTTTATTCCTTCAGTACAGAAGATATTCATTGGGATATTCAGTACATAAATTTCATACTGAAAATCAATTCCTCGCTAATCGTCTTTAGGAAAATTATGTGTCTATCCCTCACCTATTTATATATCTCTCAATCTATTGACTCTAATAAATACCAATTTGACCTCTAGGGTGAAAAATTTCTAACCTCCAAATTGTAAATCATTTGTAATAAACACAAATTTAAAAAAATAATTGTGTCGGTAGATGACTGACAAGTAAAGAAATAACTTTTTTTTGTAAATCTAATTAATAGTTTATGAGAAATTCTAAAAATTAAATAATAATAATATAAAGTAAAAATTAAAACTTTATTCTCTTATGAGGCAAATGCTGGCTGTCAAATCAGAAAAATGAAAATAAAAGTATGCCATTATTATTGTATGATGCTATAGGTGCTTTATGCTAGTATAGGAAGGGATAGAAGCAAGTGAAGGAGTTTGCATAGCTTCATTCTGCTGGGGGAAATCAGCAGAGATTGTTGGAGGAAAGGAAGCCCACAGGAGGAGATGAATGGTAGAGCATCATTACAATTGGGCTTGAAATCATAAGAAATTACTTTATAAGAAGAAAGCTAACCTGCAGTGATTGAGTAAAAACAATTTATAGAACAACCATATAATTGAATATATGCTTTAAAACATTGAATGACGGTTACTATATAGAAAATTGGATAAAACATAGAGTATGTGTAGGTGTCATTTGCAGTTTTTACTGATAGATTGAATCAATGGATTATGCTAAATTTGAGCTGCTTTAATGGCATCTCTTCCCACAAGAATTCCATCCTTGTAAGTGATTAGGTAGATATAGTGAAATAGAAGGTATATATGATTTGAATATATAAAAAATGATTAAATTTGTCAGAGTTCATTTTTGGGTAATAAAAGGACATGCTTCTTTAACATGGACAAAGAAGCTTATTGTATTTTACCAGCCATTGTCAAGAGACCTGATTTAATGATAGTAGAGCAGCCTGTTTGATTTATAAAATTCCTTCCACAAACTTTTTTTTTGGAAATCAGCCTTGTTTTTGTGTTTTGTATGAATGAAGGTACCACAGAAACCCTCTAGTGGAGATATATCAAAACATTCATCCCTTCACAGTGCCAGGCAAATGTAGAATGTGGCTATGCCCTTTTCTATTGGTAGGGCCTCCCATAAATTTCTCATGCCCAAACCTGGGAACTTTACTGTGGGATATAATTTATTTTTTTCATGTTTCAATTCATGGTTTAACCATGCCCAAAACTTAGGAACTGCAGAAAGAGGGAGTTAATACAAGGGAGCAATTTGACATTCATTGACAGTTGCTGCATTTCAAATGGGAACAATAACAAACAACTATTTCTATGCCATTATGGCATTGGTCAATGAATTGAATAATTTTGGGGATCCAATATCAATTTATCCAAAGTTTTTTATATTCCAAACTCAGAGACATCAAGAGCTAGGATGGGCTATGAAGAAAGCCAACTTTCAGGACACCCTTTTTTTTTCAAAATTAAAAATGAAATCGGGTTTCTGGGAAGTGATCTTATTTGGATGCTTTTTTATTAGTCTTGTGGAAGATATAAAGGGGAAGTATTACTTTATCCTTTCCATATATGTGCACACTGCACTCATACCAACCATAGCGAACCTTCATTTTCTAAATGAAAATTCTCCTGTGGTGGTTACTCAAAAGTGTCAATTTCCTATGATTAATGTACCATGATTTTTTGGGGTATTTTTCCATTGGAAGGCATTTTGCTATTTATTCATGTTGGTTGTCGACAAGAGAGAAGACATTTCTTCTATTGAGAAATTCATATTTTTAGAAACTGCCCTTCAGGGAAATGTTTTCATGCTGATATGATCTATAATACTTCGTAAAGTGCATTTTGTATCAGCAAGGAGGAGCTTTGGGATCATTATAAATATCTCAGATTATTGGGATTTAACTACTGTGAGAAACTTTTAGAATTCTTCCCATTCTTCTCAAGTTAATTGCTTTCATTGTAGAAGTTTGTGGCAACTATTTCAGAAATGCATTGCACATAGAACACCTTAAATATTCCTGATTTTGGAGAATTGATTATATTTAGGTTGGCTGCCAGTTCCATCTATAGAGCAGCGGTTCCCAAACTTTTCTATTCATTTACCACCGAAAACATGGCAAAATTTCTTCGTACCACAAAGTAAGTATGAACTTAAAAAATTTTCTTTACTAACGAAAGAGTGTTTTATAAAATAAAATAAGGTAGGGATATAAAATAGGTAGTACTGATAAATTAATTATTTTCTCGAATTTATCATATTTAAAATACAAAGAAAATCAGTCAATGTGATGGATGAGCTTGGATATATGTAGATAGCATTTTAATATTTGGTTCAATGTTAGTTAAATTCCAGCGAAGGTCAGATTCGAGGTTCATTCTTGTTCGATTTTTGTTTTTAATTACCCACATAGTAGAAAACCCCGTTTCACATAAATAAGTCGTGCAGAAGGGGATTAGAATTTTCAACGCTATGTCAGAGAGAGTGAAATATTCCGCTGGTCTTTTTCCCTCACGTTCATAGTTTTAGGAAGGGAATTATTTGAAACAAACGAGTTTCTCGCCAAATTAATTTCCAAATAATTTTGATTAAAATAGCAATGTGAAAACGCAAATAGACTAGTAACGATATGTCGGAAGATGACTGTGAGCCATGAGCGGCTCAGCGGATGCGTCCAGACGGTGCGGGCAATTGTCCGTCCCTCTCTGTGGTCACTCGTTGTGCAGTTCTATAGGTGAATGCTGACACTAAACTCGCGTACCACTGTCAGAATCTTCGCGTATCACTGGTGGTACGCCTACCATAGTTTGGGAATTGCTGCCATAGAGAAATGCTTGCACATTTTGAAGGGACATTGAATGATGAATTATTTCAGTCAGTATACTCCGCCACTTCATAAAGAATGTATTTAAGTTTTGCAAAATTCTGAAGGAACTATTTCAAAAGGGTTATCCTCATGCAGCACCATGCACAATTAAAGTGGCTATATCCATTTCTATTGGTAGTGCCCCAAGAAAGGAGAAAAATCTTTGCATAGTAATGAATATTGTCCTCTGTGCACCACTATTCATCATTTGTTTAAGCACACAAGATATTTAGATATATATTTTGAACAACATATTGGTCTTGTTCATTCAGTCAATAGTCTAAAATCAGACCACTGGGATTGAAAGTGCCATTCAAAAATCTGTGATATCAGATTTGAATACATAACCACAATACCATCCTTTATTCTTAACTGTTCACCTGGTTTTGCCTGTTTTGCATTTTCTTTCCGACATGGGATACATCCAATACAATATAACTGTGGCACTATCTACTGAAACCATATCCAAGGTAATGGGCATGGAAGAATCAGCAGGGAAAGAGGAACCTGTAGAGCTTCACTCTAGTCTGGCACTGTAAGAAGACATGAGAGGTGAAGCATAAGTTGATGATGAAATGCCATTACATTGATTGTATCTTTACATACTTGGGGTGCCAGAGGGTATGCCTGGTCGTCGAATCATCATTACTCCATCGCGGTATTCTGGAGCCAAGGCAGTTGTGACCGCAGGCACCACTGCATTGCAGGAGTTCGGGTATGGCTGTCCTAGCTGAAAGGGAATCCTTCAGCCTGTGGTGTTGCCCCTCATCTGTTTCATCCTTAGCTCGTGTTTATTCCTTCCGATCTGGTTCGAGAACACCGCCAGGCAGAAAGTTTGACTGGAGAGGTATATCTGTCAAAGAATTATATATAGATAGTACCCATACAACACATCCTTCTGCTGTGGGTGTTGATATGTAGAGGAACTGAGATAATGGATTGTGATAGTTTTATGCATGTGTGGCCTGTGCCTTATGGAGCCATCAGACCATTCAGAGATAGGGCCATCGAGCAAACACAGAATGCCGTTCTTATAAATTAGATTTCCAGATACTGACTGATGATGGCTTAAAGAACATTACAGGTTCATCTGTCATTTACAACCTTATGAAAAAAGTGTCCCAAACCTTTTCTATAGAACTTGGTTCATTCGGCAAGGTAAAATGCGGATTACATTTAAAGGAAAACGAAAGACCAGCCTTCTGCTTTCTTAGAGCATTTTCACTTAGAGTAAAAAGTAAGTTAGGTTGAGAAGCAGATAGACTGCTACAATTGGCAATACTCATTACAGTAGAATTTAGTGACGGGGCAAATCCTATCCTTCCTATAGTAATGAGAAATGGTAGCATCAGATTCTTTGGGGACTTAAAAATTACAATAAATCCCCAGAAAATTATTTACGGTGCATGAACTGCTCACTATATTGCAAGAATGGGAGAATATTCTACAATGGAGTTATCTTAAATCTTCCTACAATTGACTTTAGGATGAGAATCCCAAAAGTATTGCTACCAGCAATACCCACAGGGGACTTTTAGGCATTGTAGACTTCTATTTGGAATAGCATCTTACTCTGCAATCTTTATGACATGATGTTAATGTACTAATGTACTAACTAGGCTTAAAATTGGTTGTTTGCTTTCAGGATGACATAATTTTCGCTAATAAAAATGACGCAGAAGACATAAGAAACCTGGAGGAGCACTTAAGCCTCATTTAGGCCCAGTGCACACTGAACGTAGGGCAGCAAAGCACAGCATAGTGGAGGACAGCCAAAATTTCTGCGTATCATGATTTTGAGGGAGACACTGCACATTGAGCATAACACAGGCGAAGCTGAGAGAGAGGGCTCTGTCAACACTGTGTTGTCTGTGGTAGAGACACACTTTCCTTTTTGAGGCCTGTGCTTTCTAGTTGGTTTGTCGTCAGTTCACAGACAAAAGGGAGTTGTTTATCGAACATTTGCGGAACTAAACATTTCTTAAGACTCAAATCATGAAGACTACACGAAGAAATAGTTAAAGGACGAAATTTGTAGTAAAATAGCTCAGGAAATGTATTTCTTGCCAAATGGATTTGCTTCTTCTAATAGCATGACATTGACTATTTATGAGCCCAACTCAGAATCTAAATCAAGAAATAAAACGAATACGCGGCATAAGAGAGAATAACAGAAACTGGACCGGCATGCAAATTGGAGCAGTAAGGTTTACCCTGCATGTACCGCCAATTGCTGCATTCTGTCATTGAAAGTGCGAAGTACTACAAAGAATCGGTTACCTCTCACCGTTCAGGCTAGTTCCTTGCAAGCGCTACTGAGTTGTAATATGATTCTCTTTTTCCTACAATTGGATGTTGATTTCAGTAGTTTTCTCTAAGGCTTTTGTCTGAATGGAGGTATGTTAAGGCTATTATAGATGTTTCTGTTTATAAGCCAGTTAACCTGTGAAGATAACGATGTAGGAATGCAGTTTTACACAGCTTTTTAAATCTATTTCTTCAGCCAGTTAAACAAAATGGCCAGATTCCCCCGTATTGGACCGGAAGGTGTCTTTCATATTGTACCAATTAACCCTCAAGTACTCGCGTGGGTTTTTCAAATTACAATTACTTTCTAATATAAATATATAATAAATACATAAAAGTTTACAAAGGTACAATTATGATACTTTTACTATTTTTCAACAAACCTCATTTTGTCAGATGTGTCATACACATCTATTTTTCTCATGTCTCATAATTTTTCTCAGATGTCTCATAATTTTCCTATGGTGAAAAAAAGATTCTTGCTGAGATGAAGAACATATTCAACTATCTATAAAATTTTAACAATGTGCACCATTTGAATAAAAACTAATAAAGTTCGTAGTGAGCGGTATTTTCCCTTGGATATTTTGCGGGCTACCTGATAACTTTTAGCCTATGACCGCGTAAATTAAAAACTCAAATGGTTATAAAACATGTTAACTTAGCAGAAATGATTAAAGATAAAAGAGATATAGTGTAAACAAATTAAAGTTAACATTAAATAAATCAACGGCAAAGCTTAAGAATAATGATTTTGTTGTTATAAAAATATTACCTGAACATATGTGCGAAGAACTCGGATAATTGCTTATAAGACTACTGGAAATAATTTAGAAATAGATGCCTTTGAAATTCAGAATAAGTACATCAAACTACATAAGGAATCACCAGTTACCAGGTACCTTAATCTTACTGCTAACTTATCGCTTGCAGGAATTGCCTGAAGAAAGGAAATGTTTTTTCGAGAAATTATTGGTGACACGGTCTTTGAAAATTTTTCGAAATCGACCGGAATCATACGTAAAACATTTCTAAAACCCCCTTTGTCCTCAATTCGCAAATCATTTATTGTGAAATAGTATGTACCGTGTGATATTTTTTCACTTAAAAATTTCCTAACAAACCATGGCTTTCGTTTAAGTTCTGTAAAACTTTCAGAAACCACAATTAAGTAAGCAGAGGTAATGATCGCCAAAAGAGATATTTCTTTCGTCATGACCGAACAGAAACTGGGGGAGAAGTTTGTCTCGGCATGAAGGCATTACGAATAGAAAATAAACACAAGTTATAAAGTTTTCGTAAAGTAAATGTTATGCTGAATACGACTACGCATGTTTAACTTTTCTATAAAAATCGAAAAATGCTTTAAAAGTGCAAATGAAATTTCTATTTTTTGCATTGTGCGCATATAGTCCTTTCTGAAATTTGCAACTTCATATTAAAGCTGCTATCAAATAAAATGGGACAAGTTTTTCTATGTGGCTTCCGTGATCATTATAAATAAAGGCTGTGTAAATTAAAATTTTATAAGATATATGCAGTACCGTTAAAAATAAGAAATATAACATTTAATTTCAAATATACATGAAAACGTTGACCTGCGAGAAAGTTTTCCATATATTCAGTTAATGAAATGTTTAGAAAAGTTGAAATATTTTTTGAAGAAGATTGAAATGAAATTTTACTTTGCTCTGGAAATAATGGTGCTATATGAATGAACGCACGAAAAGTGCTTAAAATTTTAGAAATGTTATAAGCATTGTATGCAAAAATATTACTTGGAAAGTGGACACTAAACGCTTTTATATTTTAGATATATTTTCGTTCAAGTGATATTTAAATTCAGCTTTATGTCAACATTTCATTTCCATGCAGGAAAAAGCCACGAGATGTCATACTCAATTTTTGTACATGAATATAAACATTCTATAATACATTACTTCCTTCCATTGTGTTAATTCTATTTTCCGGTAGGTGTTAGGCACCCCCAGTCTTTGCGATCCATCGTCACGTTCTCACGCCCAATTTATTTTTTAATTAATCTAATACATCTTTCCTCTTCCTAACTCTTTCCCTCTTTTCTAACATTCTTCCTTCTATTACTTCATTCAATAGACAGTTTTCTTTCAAAATTTAATCTGGCCATATCATTTGTCTGTCTCTTATAATCTAATTATGGTTCTCTCTTCCCCTAATCTATTAAAAACTTTCTCATTTTTTTCTATGCCCCACTGATTTCATCTTTTACTTCGTTATGGCAATGATACAAGAGTGAGGAAAGAATTGTGCAACAAATTACATTAGGCTCTTTTCCCTTTTTTTAGGATAATGAGGTCATCATAAGATTTCATCTTTGGGTAAGATCGACAGCCACATAATATAGTAGTCTATAAAATACATTTAAAAGCATTATATCAATTCTATATGATAATATATTTCACATTTAAGAACAATGGACTAGTTGCCATGGCAGTTGATATTTCCCATTGTTTAAACCATAAACGTTTCCCTCTTTTTTGTGTTAAAAACAATTGTTCGCTCCCATAAGAGATAGATTTAAATTCTGTTTTCATAATATATAACCATTGTCTTTCAGCTATAGAAATGTTCGTGTTCCGAGTTCATATACGAATTTTAACTTATTTATGAATGCAAATTTAGGATCTTTACGGTTATAGCACCACCACTCAGAATAAGGATTTTCGTAAAACGTAATAACCCAACATTAATAATGGAAACAAAATCCTAACAATAAAAATAAATCAAGATGTTTACGTTCGGCAAGGGACAGGGTTATCCGAATCTCGACGGGCGATTCACAAAAGTAGTCAACATTATTTATTGCTGGGCACACAAAATGACAATAACTCTTTTTGTGAACGACAGTTGGAAATAGGACATGATGCTCTGGTAGATTTGAACAACTATCTACGCGAGATATGTGTGTGGAAGATGGTGCAGATAAATTTCAGAATTGGGGGACCGGGGTTGACCGTGCAAATAGAGGAAAGTCTTTTTACTTTTTTCCAGAAGGAAAAATAATCTAGGAAGAGTTCTAATACAAAAGTGGATATAATTTTTTTTCTTCTTAGCTTAAAATGGGTTATTCCTGTTTTGCACATGCACTCATGGGCATGGAAAACTAATTTTTTCATTATTTAATTACGTAACTTTTTAAAAAATGGAATAACCTAGAAAAATTTTAAAATTTCATGTCACTTAATACATTGCTTAACACTTTATTTTGTTATCTGACCTATTAGGACATTTGCAATATTCATTATAGTGTTTCATTGTATGGTATTTTGGTAACAGGGTACAACACAGAGTGGAGGTTTTTCTGGGCAGTCCATACAAAGGTAATTAGTTTGATTACGTTGGCAATCCCCTTTCCCTTTCATAGTACACTGGCATGATCAAGCAATTTTTACAGATGCTCTCAGAAAGCTATTCAGCAATATCTTCTTCGGTTTTTCTTATTCTACTCTGCACAGCCATTTTTTCTAATTTTTTAAATATCAGGGAAAAATAAACTGAAATAAAGTCATAAAATGTATGGTTTTAGTTGGCTACATTTAAGTGAAACACATGTAAATAATTAGGATTTAATAACTTCTCGGTAAAGCCAAAATTAAGTTAGGAAACAATTATAACATATGGAAAATCAAAATAATTTGTAAGGATATTCGAGTTACATTAACGATTAACGTCACATCTGGAGAATTTCAGTTTCAGGACATGTGGTGCCAGCCGATCGCAAAAATATCAGTTTTTTTATTTCAAGTAATATTTTCTTAGTCCTATAGCACTAATTTGAGAAAAACTAGAAAATGTTCAGCCAAGTTTGCGTTATGAATCATCAGCTTTTCAGCGCAATTGGTGTGTATAAAACTTTTATTGCATTTAGTAAACATAGGCTCAAGATCTTTCTGCTTGAGAAAGCAAAAGGTTCAGCTATGCATCGGGAGGACCTGAGTGAGTCATCGAGTGACTAAGTAGAAGACGCGAAAAGAAATGAATAAACATCGCGAGAAAGGACTCCAGGCAGATTTTCAGGCAGCTTGAGTATCAGGAGTGTATTGTTTGAAAGATATAGTAAATATATCCTTCCAGAACATCCAGTATGCAATATGCTAATGATGTTCTACATTTATTTACGAGAAATCTACATATAAAATAATGTTTGAAATAGTACAGTATTAATATGGGGATGCTATTTTAGGTCTCACACACAAAAAATACATGAAAACCACAAAAATTTCTAAATAAATAAAAGTATTATACAAGTAAACAATAATTGCAGCATAAAAACAATAATTTACTCAGTATTGGTTTGAAGAACAATAAAAAACAAAAGTAATGCTTCTTGACTAAAATAAGACCAGAGGCAAAATATTTGGATGAACCACTAGCCCTTGACAGGGTTCGCTATGCAAATTTGGAGGATTCCCAGTAAGATGTAGTACGGTAGAAAGAGTTAAAAATGCCATTTCTGAGTAGTTCAACTATAGTAGAATGTGGCAGCAGGTGGTAGAAATATTTCTGAGGTTGTGGACTAAAATCGAATATGGCAGCGGAAGGTTCACGATCCTCATTCGACTTTAGTCGCAAGTGGCAGCAAAAGGGTTAATGATATGTTGCCATGCCGAGCATGTAATTGTTAAATTTCGAGATTGTACTGCCACCAAATCCTAATACTATATACGCAACGGATGCGTGATTTGAATGCTTATTTAAGAAAGGGATATGGAGAAGTGGAGGGAGGGGAAGATAGCGGGAGAGAGGGGGGAAAGGGGAGAAGAGAGAGCAGGGGTGCAGAAAAGGTGAGAGAAAGAGGGAAAGAGAGGGGGAGAGGGGCAGGGAGAGAGACGGGAGTGCGAGAGGAGAGGAGGAGAGAGGGGGCGGAGGGGTTAGAAAGGGGGGAAACGGAGGAGAGAAGGACAGAGGGGGAGGAGGGTAGAAAAAGGGAGGGAGGAGAGAGGGAGAGGGATGGGAGAGGGATGAGAAAGGGGGGAGGAGGAGGCATGGGGGAGGTAGGAGGAGGGAGGGGAGGAGAATGAGAGATGAGAGAAGGAGAAAGGGGGAGAAATGGGGAGGAAGGGGGGAGTGGAACGGAGATGCGGGAGAGAAGGGGGAGAGGAGGTGAGGGAATAGAGAGGGGGAGGGAATGGTTAGAGAAAGGGTATAGAGGGAAGGAGAGGGGGGTAGAGTGGGGGGAGGAGGAATGTGGAGAAAGATAGGGAGGGAGAGGGGGGAGAGGAGGAGGTAAAGGAGAAGGATAAGGGGGATGGATAGATGAGGAAAGTGGTAGAAGGAAGGGGTGGGAGGTGGAGAGAGAGAGTGTGAAAAGGGGGAGGGAGGGGGGAGAAAGGAGGGAGAGGAGAAGGAGGAGGCAGAGGGGAGGGAGGGGAGTGGGGGGATGGAGGAGAGAGGAAAGGGAGAGGAGGGTTTAGAGATAGATAGATGGATATTCGTCTTTATTCGGGGGAAATTTAGACCATAAGGGCCATTCTTGCATTTATGGGGGAAGGAAGAGAGACAGGGGAAAGAGGGGGAAGGGAGGGAAAAGAGGAGGTGATGGAAAGGGGGGAGAGTATGGGTGGAGGAGGGCAGGGGAAGGGCTACGGAAGGGGGAAGGGAGAGGGAGGGGAGAATGACGGTAGGGTGAGAGAGAGTGGTGGGGGAGAGGGAAGGGAGAGAAGGGGAGAAAAAGGAGGGGATAACAGGGGGAGAGGCTGGGGGAGGGGAGTTCAGAGGGAGTGTTGAGGGAGAGAGGGTTGAATATGAAAGGGAGAGGAGTGGGAGTGGTAGGGGAAAAGGAGAGCTGTGGGAGTGAGGGGGAAAGGATAGTGAGGAGAATTGGAGAAGAAGGAAGAGTGGAGAGAGAAAGGGATGGGATAGGAATGGGGAGATAATACGAGTAGGGAAGGGGAGGGGAAAGGAAGGGGGAGAGAAGAGTGATGAGGAGGAGAGAAAAGAGGTATGGGAGAGTGTGGGGGATGGAAGAGGGAAGGGAAGGGAAGAGGTAGGCGGGGGGAGAGTGAGGGGGAGGGGAGGAAGTGTGAGGGAAGAAAGAGGGGGAGGGGAAATGCAGGGGGAGTGGAGAGGGAGAGGGGAAAGTAGGCGGGGGGGGGGAATTGGAGGGAGTGGGTAGGAGGACGGAAGGGGAGAGGGAGGAGGAGATGGAGGGGAGTGGTGGTGAGAGGGGGAGTGTGGGGAGGGGGAGATGCGGCGGTCCCGGAGAGAGGTAAAGGAGACGCGGAGGTGGGGGAGGGGAGAAAGGGGAAAATGGGGAGGGAGGAGGGGGAGGGAGTGGCAGAGGGAATGGAGGAGATGAGAGAGTAGTCGAGGGAGTGGGATGAGAGTAGTGGAGAGAGGGAAAGAAAGCGGGGATATGAGGGGAGAGGGACGGAAAGAGGGAGAATGGGACAAGACGGGGGAGGGAGGAGGAGGAGAGATGGGAGAATGAAGAGATGGAGAAGGGGGAGAGAGGAGGTAGAGTGGAAGATAGTTGGAAGAGAGTGGGGTAGAGAGGAGCGATGGAGGAGGGGAAATAGGGTTATAGATGGACGGAGAAAGGGGGAAGAGTGGGGGTAAGCTGGGAGAGAGGTGGAGGAGAGCAGGGAGTGAGGGTGGTAGATGGACGGGGAAAGGGACGATGGTGTGGGGCGTGGGAGAGGGTGAGGGAGAGGGATGGTTAAAGATGGAGAGAGAGGCTGGGAAAGATGGGGGAAGGAGGGAGGATGAGGAAGGAGAGAGGGGGAGAGAGAGGAGAGAAGGAGAGTAGGGGGGGATAGGTAGGGTTGGGGCAGGGAGGATGAAAGTGTGAGGGTGAAGAGAGGGATGAAGGGTGGGGGATGAGAATGGGTGGGGATGAGAATGAGTGGGGGGAGGAGAAGGGGTGAGGAAAGGAGGGGGAAGGGGAAGAAGGTGTGGGAGAGGAAGGGAAAGGGGGTAGAGAAAGGGGCAGAGAGGGATGGTTTTAGGGGTAGAGAGGGGCGTGGAAAGGGGAAAGGAAGAGGGAGAGAGAGGGAGACGGGGGTTTGTGACGGTGGAGAGGTAGGGGGAGAGGGAAAGGGAGAGTGTGGTTGAGAGCTTGGGAGAAAGAGGAGGGTTAGAGGGGGGAGAGCGTGGGAGACAGACAGACAGAGAGACAAAGGACTTTATTTAGAGAAGGGGAGAGTGGCTGGGGTGAGATGTGGAGAGAGGGTGGATAGATGTGTGAGAGAGGAAGGAGAGAGGGGGAGATATGGGACAGAGAGGAGGTGAGAAGGAGGAGAGGAGAGTAACTGGAGAAAGGGGGGATTGAGGGGAGTGTGAGAGGGAGAATGAATGGAGGATCAGTGGGTAGGTAATAGGGGGAGGAGAAGGGAGAGGGAGTTGGTAGCAGGGGGCTGAAAAATGGGAGCGGATTCAATGAGGAAAGGGAACGAGGGGAGAGGAAAGTGGGGTAGGAGGAAGTGGGAGGGGGAGGTGGGAAAGTGGAGAGGGGGAGAGTGGGAAAAGTGGTCGGTGAGAGGGGCCGAGAAGAAGGAGAGGGAGGGGAATAGAGGGGGAGAGAGGGGATGCAGGATGGATTACAGAGGAGGGAGAGAGGGAAGAGAGGGGGAGAGAGGGGGAGAGAGGGGGGAGATATATGGTAGAGAGGAGAGGAAAGGTTTAGAGAGGGTGGGAGAGGGGAGAGAGAGGGTGGAGAGGGATGTAGGAAGCGTGGGCGGAGAGAAAGTGGGAGGGGAATGGGGAGAGGGAGAGCACACGTGAGAGGGAGAGGTGTGGGAGGGTGAGTGAGGGGTGTAAGGTTTGAGGAAGGTGGAGGGAGGGAAGGTGGGCTGGGTGGAAAGGAGGAGGGCGATGGAAAGTTTAGGAGGAGGGAAGGGAGATTATGGGGATGAAGGAGTAGAGGAGGAGGGGTAGGGTCGAGGGGAGTGAGTGGGAGAAGAAGAGTAGGGGGTAGAGTTGAATAGAGAGGGGAAGGAGGGAGAGGGGGGTGAGGTG
This sequence comes from Tanypteryx hageni, assembly GCA_028673005.1. Classification (NCBI taxonomy): domain Eukaryota; kingdom Metazoa; phylum Arthropoda; class Insecta; order Odonata; family Petaluridae; genus Tanypteryx; species Tanypteryx hageni. The sequence goes on along the minus strand of CM054120.1, from coordinate 57,759,085 downwards.
TGGGGAGAGAATGAGGGAGGAGAGTGTCAACGAGGGGAAGGTTAGAAAGGGGGGGAGAGAGAAGGGGAGAGGGGGATAGACATTTTGGATAGAGTGGGTAAAGAGATGGGAAGAGAGAGAGGGAAGGATAGAGTGGGGAGATATGAGGCAGGTAGTGGGGGATAGGGGGGGAGAAGGAGGGGGCAGGGAGGGAAAGGAGGAGAGTAGATTGTGAAGTGCGTGAATAGGGCGGGAAGGAGGAGAGAGGGGAGAAGAGGGATTGTGGGGAGGGGGAAAGAGAAAGTTTGAGAGGCGGTGTAGGAGGAAGTGAGACGGGGAGAGAGGGGAAAAGGAGAAGAGAGTAGGGGAGATGGATAGAGGGGGGTGAGTGTGGAGGAGAGAGTGGGTACTGATGGGTGACAAATGGGGAGGGACGAAGGGCGTAGAAAAAGAGAGAGAAAGGGGAGAGGGGAATGGGCGAGGAGGTAGTGGAGAAGGGGAGTAAAGGGAAGTAGAGGGCAGATAGATTGGAGAGAGCAGTGGATATATGCGGCAGGGATAGAAGGGAGGGTGATGGAAGAGCGAGGGGGAGGGAGGGATGTAGATAGGGAGAAAGAGGGGGAGCGTAGGGGATAGGGTGGAGAGGCGGGTGGGGGGGAGGGAAAAGGAGAGGTATGGACGGGGGAGTGGAGGCGGGAGAGGTTTGGGGAGAGTAGAAGGAGAGTATATGTGTGAGAGGAGGGGACAGACCTCGGCAAAGAATATGGGAGAGGCTGGAAATAGGTGAGAGAGAGAGGGAGAGAGATTGTAGAGAGGGTTCTGAGAGGGGGTTAGAGGGGGAAAGGAGGGAAGAGGGGGGAGAGAGAGGGTAAAGAGGGAGGAGAAAAAAGAGGGAGTGGGGAAGAGAGGGTGGAGAAAGCAGGGAGATTCGAGGAAGGAAGGGATGGGGTGGAGTGAGAGGTGGCGCCGAAGTGGGGGGGGCGGAGAGATTGGGGATAGAGAGCGAAGGATAGAGGGTGAGAGATAGGAGCGAGAGAGTGTGGGAGAGGGGGGAGGGAGGGGTGGGCCGAGAAATTGGGGTGGGACATGGAGAGGGAGAGGGGGGTGAGTAGCGGGGCGGAAGGGGGAGAGACGGGAAGCTGGGTGGGGAAAGGAGAGAGTGGAGAGAATGGGAGAAAAGTGGGGCTGAGAAGGGGTGGAAGGCGCTGTATGAGAAGGGAAGGGTGAGAGGGGGGGGAGATGGGAGAGAGAGAATGAGAATGGCGGAGAGAGGCGGGATAAAGGGGGGGAGGCGGTCGAGAGAAGAGAGGGTTGATAGGGGCGAGTAGGGTAGGTGAGGGAGGGACGAGGGTGAAAGAGGGATGAGGTACATGAGGTAGGAGGATGGTCGAAGGGTTAGGCGGGGGAACAGAGTGGAAAAGGGAGAGAGAGGAGGGAGAGGGGTGTGACTGGAGAGAGCTTGGGAGTGATGAGGGGGTGGGGGGAGTAAGGGGAGGAGAGACGGAAGAATAGATGGGAGGAGGGAGATGGACAGTGTGGATAGAGGGGCGGCAGAGGGGGAGGGAGGATGGATTTAGAGAGGGAGAAGGTGATGGAGAGAGAAGAGTAGAGGGAGGAGGTATGGGAGGGGGAGGGAATGTGGTAGGGTAGGGTAGGGGAGAGGGACAGACAGACAAACGACTTTATTAGGGCGAAATTGAGACTATGTAGTCCCTTCTTACATTTAACCCTTTCTTCATATAAGTAATTACAATATTTACAAAACAAGAGGAATTAAATACATACAGATTTTAGCAAAATACAAATTAATTACAAGTTAATATATTTGTTAGTAGATAACAGAGCATTACCAAAGAATGTTAGTTTTGTGGGTCATAAAAAACTGTGTATCGGTTATGTTTTAACACAGAAACTTCCCACTGCGGAAAACACCTACGAAGAGAAGAGGTGTAAAAAACCGCGAAAATTCCTAAATAGTTCAGGGGAAGGAAAAGAAAAAAAAATCAATTATATGAGAAACAAAGAGAAAAAAACATTCATAAATACAAACATATGCACATACATTTATATCCATATGAGGGAGGGGGGTGAGAGGGGAACAGGGATTGTAGGGTAAGATATGCCTGGGAGATTACATCGTCATTATGATACAGGAAAAATAAATTAAATAAAATTATAAATTTATGCCTAATAAGCGCATTCTTGTGACAACCTGAAAGAAAAGATAGAGTGTGGTTCAATGCATGGGAAGTGAGAGAAGATGCCTGTAATACAAGCGTTTAAAAGTGCTTAGAGATAGAGAGTTTTTTATTAACGTTGGAAGGCCATTCCAGAGTTTACAAGCAGTAACAGTAAAAGATTTTTTGTAAATTTCTGTTCTATGAAGTGGAGTTAGTAGTTTATCACATCCTCTGGTATTGCAATGGTGAACTGTATTAATGGTGACAAAATTAGATGAAAGATAACAAGGGATGTTGTTATTTAGAATTTGATACAATAGAGAGAGAAAGTGAAGGTTTCTTCGAGAATCAAGTTTTAGCCAGGAGAGTCGACGGAAGTATTCTGAGACATGGTCAGATTTTTTAAGATTAAATATGAATCTGATGCAGGCGTTATGAGAACGTTGTAGCTTAATGGCGAGTTCCTTTGATAAGTCCTGGTATACAACATCACAATATTCGAAGTGAGGAAAAATTAGGGAGGTCACTAGCTGTATTTTTAGTGACGAGGGAAGAATGTTAACGAGAGGCCTTAGAGTGTGTAAGGAGGAGTTTACCGTCTTGCAGATTTTTATTATATGATTATTCCAGGTGAGCGTTTCATTAATTAGAATCCCGAGATTTTTTACGATTTTGCAATAGGGTATAACTGAGCCGTTCAAGGACAGAGGACCTGATTCTGCAAGGTTTATAGATGCCAGTAGTTTCGGATAACCGATTAAAATGGCTTGAGATTTCAAGGGGTTTATGGTGAGAAAATTATCGTAGCTCCATTCTTGAAGTTGGCCCAAGTCATGATTTATGTTAGCTATGGAAAGAGATAAGTTATTGGGTTTTGTGTCTAAGTAGATTTAGAGATCATCGGCGTAAAAATGATGCTTGGAGTAAGTTAAGTATTGAGAACAATCATTTATGAATAAAGAGAACAATAGAGGACCTAAAATTGAGCCCTGGTACGCCTTGGTTAACATTAAGCCAAGAGGACGAGGAATCGTTGTAGATGACTTGCTGGGAACGGTTGCTAAGATACGAAGAGGACCACTCTATTGAAGGTGAAGAGAATCTCATGCAGCGGAGTTTTGCTAGGAGTATGTCTTTATCTACTGAGTCAAACGCTTTACTAAAATCAAGCAATATTAGTACCGTGAGTTTTCTGTCATCCATGTGTCTGCGTATATCATCAGTTATTTTAATTAGCGCGGTGGTGGTGCTATGAGACTTCCGAAAGCCAGATTGATGGGGGTCAAGTAGATGATTAATGTCGAGAAAATCTGCTACCTGTTCGTGTGCAAGTCGCTCCAGGGCTTTTGATAAAGTGGGAAGAAAGCTAATCGGTCGATAGTCATTGTTTGCGGTGAGAGATTTCTTAGGAATTGGGTGGACTAACGCGTGTTTCCATTGCGATGGGAATTTTCCCTGTAATAAAGAGTGGTTAAAAATGTTAGTAAGTACGGGGAGTAATAGATGTATTAATTTGTTTATAATAATTATAGGAATACCATCAGCACCCTGGGCTGTAGTTTTGATTCTGCATATTGCTGAAAGTACGTTAAATTGCGAAACAGCTTTAAAGTGGAATTGTGGAGAACCGGATGACTCGTTCGCTTTTGCAGTAGGACTACTAATTACTTTGCGTTTTCGTTCTATGTCGATTGTTGTTGGATTCTTCGAGAAGCTCTCGTTAAGAGAATCTAGTGATATGTTTGGAGGTAAGGAAGAGACCTTGGACTTGCCAATTCCAAGGTGTCTCAGATTGTTCCATTAGGCGGATGTTGTTATATTGGAGCCGGATATAGAATAAGCGAATTTTATTTTGGCATTTCTAATCTGTTGCTTGGTTTTGTTTCTAATATTTTTGTAGGTATTGAACGTATTTGGGCATTTATTTGATTTGAAGAGACGAAAAATTGAATCGCGTCCAGCCATCAATAGTTTTAAATCGGCCGTTATCCACGGGGCGCGAGGTTTAGAGACGCGTGTGGTTTTGATGGGTGCGTATTTATCGAGTAGATGTAAGAGAAAAGTGTTAAGTGCTTCAATTTTTGCGTCTATGTCGTCTGCATATTCAATAGTGTGCCACGGAAGACACGCAGCTTCAGATATTAAACTATCATGGTCAAGGTTTTTAAAATTTCTTTGGGAGATAAATTTCTGCTTAAATTTTGGAGAGTTTAGTGAGTAGGCTAGAAAAATTAAGTCATGGGAGGAAATGCCCGGGACAGGTAATTGACCATGTGTGCAAACTTTATCAGGGTTAGCAATAACTAATATGCTAATCCAAGTGGAAGAATTTTTAGTGTTATTTGTGGGTTTTAAAGGTAGTATGCTGAGGTTGAGCGATGTAAAAGAGTTTTAAAAAAAGACAGCATCGGAGGAGCTTGAGGCAAAATTTGCATTAAAGTCACCAGATATAATTAAGTGCTCATAATCGTGTCTTAAGTTGGCAATGATCTCGTCAATGTCAGATAGATAACAAATTTTTGGAGGACGATAAACGATTCCTAACAATATTTTTTTTTAATTGACGACTACTTCAAGGAAGAGATATTCAGGTCTGCGGGAGTATTGCGCGTCGCTGGTGGCGATTACTTTACAAGCAAGGTCTTTACGGACGTAGATTCCTACTCCCCCTCCTCCTTTCCCTATCCTATCATTGCGAAACAAGTTATACCCAGGTATTTCAACAGAAGAGCTCGAGATAGCGGGTTTCAGCCACGTTTCGGACATGGTAATAGCATGTAGATCGTTGGGCGGGAGTAATGAGCGCAGTTCGTCGAAATGAGGGACAAGGCTTTGGGCGTTAAGATCGATAAGTTGGAAGGATCGGGGAAAAGGTTTAAGTTCTTCTGTAAGAAGACAATGTGTTGGAACTGGGATGGGTCGGGGAAAGCCATTATGGGAAGGAGGCGGACGGTTGGTGGTAAGATGAGGAGTGTGATAATGAGTTCGTCTGTGGAAGCTTGGTCTCACCAGTGGGAAAAATTCAGGGGCGTTAGGGTTTAGGTATGGCACCCTGCAGTGTGACGGGACGAAAGCAGGTGCATTTGGGTTAAGAGTAGAATTAGGCTGAAGAGAAGCTTTGGTGGAAGGCTCAATGACAGACATTTTGCGGGTAGTTGAGTAAGCGGCAAAAAAAAAAAAAATATATATATATATATATATATATATATATATATATATATATATATATATATATATATCTATGTAGAGGATGATTCGGGTAAAGAAATGGTTGAGAAGGGCTATAATAAATTGATTAATGCACACGGGAAAGAGCACACATAGCGGAGAAGTAATGCTACAGTATATGCCAATGACTAAGTAACAATAATAAGAATACAAATTAATTATTAAGAAATAATGAATGAGACACAACACTAAAGTAGCACTGGTAGAAAAAAAAATAGAGGCAGAGATGAATTAAAGCATTAGAGGAAAACACTTGGTAGGAATTAAACACTACTAAACTTAATCGGATAAAGAGCACTGAAATGCAAAGTGGATGCTACGGTTGATTAAGGGGGATGCGAGAGGATTGCACTTAACACTGATTGGAGGAAATGAGAAGCACACCGAGAAACAATGAACACCACTAAATAGGATTTACGCCAACACGAAGGGCACTTCGGCACGGGAAAAGAAGCACTAAAACAGTGGAAAACACTAAAATAAACACAGCACAGAAAACTAAGAGAGAAACCGAATAAGGGGAAATTTGATGCACCGGAACCACTTGGGAATGAGCACAAGAGAGAGGGCACTATGGGGAGGGGATGGCAGGCGTCACAGGAACGGGGGTGGCAGGCGTCACGGGAATGGTGATGGCAGGCGTCACGGGAACGGGGATGGCAGGCGACACGGGAACGGGGATGACAGGTGACACGGGAACGGGGATTGGAGGCGTCACAGGAACGGGGATGGCTGAAGAGTAGGCACTGACAGGAGAGTTATTCGACAACGGACAAATGTAGCGAGAACGCTCAAACGCACGTTAATCAATGAAAGCCATCCTCCTACATAGTTGTGGATTTCCCTAGTGCAGTTGAAGGAAGTTGGAGTGCATGCAGCTCTCTTAGGTTGGAGAGGAATGTGCTGACGCCATTTTGCCGCAGTATGACAACTTTTCTATCGTGCGTCCACACATTACCGAAGACAGCTGATTTTTTTGCTTCGATGAGGAGCTTGAGTCTGGTGGTGGCGAGAGACACGGTGATCGTGAAACTGGAGCTTTTGAGGGAGTTTTTGTTTCGCCAAACATTATCCCTATCCTGGTAGCTGAGGAACCTCACAATCATGGGTCGAGGCCTGGAGTAGTTCTTCTTCCCGATACGGTGGGCGCGGGACATCATGAACGGACTGACGCTTACTTTTAATTTTGTCCTTAAAAATTCGTCGACGATGGCCAGTCCGTTTTCTCCATCCTTCTCGGGGATCCCATGGATGAGGAGACAGTTTCGGCGGCTATATTGTTCCAGATCATCGAGTCTCTCGTCGACGTTTAAAACACGGTCCTCGATCTGGCAGACTTTAAATTTCAAGGCCGAGAACTCCTTCATAAGCTGTTCCCGGAAATTTTTAAAATTCGTTTCCAGCTTGGCGAGACTATCAATTCGTTGTGGACCGGATAATTGCTTGGCTTCGGCAAGATCATTGCTGAAACAGTCCATCTTAGACAAAACTTCAACTAATTTGTCTGAGATGGACTTGTTCTCAGCCATGAGCTGGGTGTTTTGCTCCTGAAGGGCTGCCTTGGTGGTCATGACGGGCGAAGGATGTTAATTATTGCGTGATGGTAGGAGGAGGGAGGAAGCGCTAGGTAATGCCGTCCGTCTCCTAGGAGGGACGATGACTGACTGAGGAGGGAGGGTTGGAGTGGGAGAGTGTACGGGAAGCGGTGTGAGAGGGAGGGGGATAGCGAGACGGAGAGGGATGAGGGCAAGAGAGGGAGGTGGAGAAAGGGGAAGAGGACGGGAGAGGTGGGGGGAGCGTGGGAGAGAGGGGGGATAGAGGGAGAGGGGGGCAGAGGGGTGATATGAAACATTCAAAACTTAATTATTATTTAACTTTAAGCTGCAATTAGGTCGTTAATACTAATAATTAGGAATTTATAAATGCCAATTTTTGCAAAACACTGTACAAAATAAAATATAAATAAAAAATGTAATAAATTTATCGGCAGAAATTACAAAATATTAGTGTTACGCCTTAGAATGTGTGTACTTCTCGCGTACTATATAAAATCTACATGTGCCACAACATGGGTCAGAGTAGTATATGAGTTCAATGCAAATACACAGCCCATCATTTTTAATTCACAATTACTCACGTTCTATGAGCTCCCAACGGTTAAAATATATGTGAATCAAATATGGCGAGAGGTTAACCTAATTTATTCTCTGTAAATGGATACTACAAACATTGCCCTCAAAAACAATTATTATATTTAAACGAATAATGCAAATTGTAAGAAGGAAGAAAAGCGTACTGGTAAGCGTACTTACTTTACTTGAGAGCAGTGGCCACCGAAGCAACAGGTAGAAGTGTTCGACGCTGTAAGGCCTCAGCTATTGCAATATATTAGCTGCGGAGAAAAAATATTAAAAGAATCACATTGCTCTGCTAAAGTCTGAAATTAAGATCCAAAAGCAATGCTTATTCAATAACTACGAAATAAAGTAAAAAAAACCCAATGACAAAATTTACTTACCCGCACGTCTCTGAGAGGTTTAAGTAGACTCCATATTCGAGTTAACTTGGAAGCGCGTGATTGGCCCTAGGCCAGGTCAGGTGATTCACGACATTTCTAACCGTCACCCCTCCCGTCATATGCCATTGTGTCACGAATTGACGCCGTTAAAATCGAGCGAGGCGAATAATACACCGGCAGGTTTATGCGATTTTCAGATATTATTACTGAATTCATATGAATAAAGAAAGAAATGCGTTATATACGTACGTACTTTACTTGAGAGCGGCTGACACTTACGCAACATGTAGAAGTGTTCGACGCTGTGAGGCTTCAGTGAATGCAGTAAATTAGCTGTAAAAGAAAATGAACATATTGTTTTACTGCAATCACCATTGTGTTTTAATGAAAACGTGCCTCCGAATTCAAAGAACCTGTGAGAAAACTGAAGGAATCACATGAATCTGGTAAAGTCTGAAATTGAGATCGAAAAACATTGTTCTCCAATAAGTGAGATATAAAGTTACAATGACGGAATTTACTTACCCGCACATGAGATTAGTGAAGAAATAATAAATCTGTGCTCAAATCTGAAATTAAGACCGAAAAACAATGTTTGTTCAATGTGTAAGAAATAAAGTAAAAATGTCCAGTGACGGAACTTGCCCGCATGTCTCTGAAGCTAAGGACGGAATAAGAGGAGATGTTTTGAGTAGACTCCCTATATGAGTTAACTTGGAAACACGTGATTGGCCCGATCCGGGACACGTGATGAATGATTTATCTAACCGTCACCCGCCCGTCATATGCCAACATGTCACCAATGGACGACGCCATTAAAAGTGAGCGAGGCGAATATCTCTTGTACGGGTTTGGGCGATTTTCAGATATTATTATGAGATTCAAATAGACGCCATTAAAACCGAGCGAGGTAGTTTTATGCGATTTTTAACTTTGAGGTACATGTAGAGCGATAGTTAAATGCAAGTGGATTTTACTAATTGCGCTGAGAAAGCTTTTGCAGTTGAACCTCTGCATCTAAAATTAAGATCCGAATGACCGCTGATGAGATTTATAATATCTACTCACGGTAAAAAAATGCCTCAATTACCTATACTCAGTTTAAATTACCCTTTTGCATTTTCTTTTCTTCCATGTGGTTAACCATTTCTATTAAATTATTGCTTCTTGCTCTTCTGCCGTCCTCAGGGCCGGCCAAGTACTGAAGCGGGCTTGGATGCAAACGTCCATGTGGGCCCCCGATATTTATGTGTATTTTAACGACGCACGACATATTTATTTTTAACATAACTTTTAATGATTGGTACTTATAATTTGTAATAACCGCAGTCAAAAAATCACAGTATAAAAATAGCAAAAAAATGTACACATAATTATCACAATGTTGGCTTAATGATACCCCGTATTATGATTATAATTTTTTCGTAGTGTTTTTTAATGGAAATCAGTTTGGAAAGGAATTTCTTCAATAACAGTTTATGCCCAATACTTGAGTAACTGTCTCGCCCAACTTAGAGGACTCTCTATTACCAGAAGCTCGGATGCCTCGGATACGCTTCATTTCCAATTTGGCAGACTCTGCTCGTCCTGTTGTATCAATAGAAAGTCCACTTAATCTGTCCTGGACCTATCTTTCCTCTTATTGTATTTTAATCAATTTTACTTTTGAAAACGAACGTTCTGCACTCGCTACAATAATAGGTACCTATACAAAATTGTGAGCACATATAATCGCGATCACAACTTCTGGAAATCTTAAACTCAAGTGTCTAATCTACTTGGCAATGAAGTTGTTCGTTCTGGTAGTTAAAACCAAAATTAACTCCTTGGCCCATTAAATTTTTGTTAAATTCTGGCCTCCGGGCAGTTATAGAATTTGCCCTCCTCTTTTCCGGGAATTTCAACTTCAAGGCAGAACAGCATGAGGATGCTTAAAAGAAGGCAGCGTTATAATCTCCGAGTAAATTTTCCATGAATTTATGTTCCGAGATCAAAAAACAATGAAATTATTATTTGTTGAACTAATTTTACTGATATGTGAAAATACGCACTATTACCACGTTGGGAATTAAATGAGTTCGAAAATGTGCACCATAGACTTGATCATTTGAGCGAGCGGAGCAGATGGCGAAATAACTTTTTCGTTACTGAATCGCTGATCGTTTAAGTGTTACATTTTCTCTCAGGATAGACGATATGGTGGCATAATTCGCCATGATATTATTTTAAAACAGCGACGTAGCTGCAGTGTGCAGATCCTCTGCATAAAAGTAATAGAGCATTAAAAATTTTTATGATTAAAATTACACCACTTTTTGGCTTGCCCTATACACCCTCCCATTCCGAGAGCGACGATAGGGTGTGAGGTGTATTTAATGCAAGAGTGGGCCAGCTACGGCCGACAAGAGCTAATTATGCGGGTCGTGATGCATTTACGAAAGCGAACTATGAAAAGTAAAACATTTCGCATTTGGTGGTGAAAATTATTGCCGGGATACCTTATCTAGTGAAGATCTGGTTGATCTCAAACATAAGGCTCAATCGGATTTTTGTCATCAATTTCAGATATCACTCCCTCCCATTTTCCTTTCCTTTTGATTTCTCATTAAATATAATATCTATTAAATAATTTAAAAAGTAAATATGGTTAAATATTTATATTACTGAGTGATTACATTGCTAACTGTTGGTTCTAGGACCAGCCACTAGGGATCAATCGGAAAAAACGCTAAAAAGTATATGTAAACAGCCAGGAATACATCGCATCTGCTTGACTCCGATGGGGCCAGCTAGGACCCGCAAGAGCTAATTACGCGGCGCGCGATGCATTTACGAAAGCCAACTATGAATAGTGAAACAGATGATTTTACATTTGCTGGTAACAATTATGGCCGGGATACCTTGTCTAGTGAAGCTACGGCGCTAAAAGATTTCATTCATTGAATTTCTCTAAGAGACACTTCACATTTCCTCATATACTTTCGGATGTGTGCCTTAATGTTACCTGCAAAAGTATTTTGATCCGCTAATACGGCCGCCTTAGTTTCCAAAAATGCTAATACCTCGTAAATATTTTAGCCAACCCTGGTTTAAGGGGATGCATCGACAGGTGGCGCTTTTCTAAGGGCATGATTATACTATTTTCGCCGTCTATTTGTTGAGGCAGATTATTGCCTTATCGTCATAGGCGGTTGATTTCCGCGCCACGGCATTACCCGCGAGCACAGATACACACAACATCTCGATTGTAACTCGTGTTAAGTGCAGAAGAATTAAGAAATAAATATTTTATACACGAAAAAATAAATGTTTATATTGGATTGTTTTTAGTATCATACAGTAGCTTTCCTGACCACACATCTGTGCAGAAAGAAATTCAACAAAGTCAAGCCTATTATTAAAATGAAACAACAAGTTTTCAAAATACATCATGAATTCGCAATTTTATTTCGTACAAATACGCGTTTTAAAAATAAACTTCGTCATAGCAATATAGTATGTTTCCATTGTTTCATTATATTTCGAAGGCGTCAAGTTCAACTAAAGAAACATCAACTTAGGTTTTAAAGTGTTGGAACGTTCTAGAATATTTCGAAACGCCATTTCCATTGCGAGTTACAACGACGGTGGTCGAGGACATGAGTCATAGGAACAGAAGAGTTCTATAAGAATCCCGTAAACAAAGTAGAAGAACTCAAATTCGCTGTTTATACATTTCAGCATATTACGCCGAATTTTTGAATGACGTACGAACATTCTAGCTGCAGAAAAACCTCCATCGTGGCCGCCGATTTTACTCTCCGTTGGTTCGTGTGAGATAAGATGGAGTGTTGGGAGGAGGAAACAAATGGGAGGGGCTCTAGGGGATGGGAAGCGGAGAAGTGAGAAAAGTGGAACGAATGCCGTGGAGATGATGACATGCACACCGAGGATTATGACTGTAAATGTTTAACAGTTTTGAGCTTATAACGAGAATGTTTACGACTTTGGTGTGCGTTTAACTTTTAATAACATTCTTAAAGAAAAATCTTACGATAGCGATAACTCTTTTTTACGTCGTTGCTCCATTTTGAGTTTAATAGAATAGTTTTTAAGTTCCAATTTCGCGAGTCATATATAAATATAGTAAACGAATGAAAAGAATTGCATGTAATGTTTTAAAAATCCATTAGCATGCAATATTGGAATTAGATTGTTACGAAATAATGAAATGGCAGAAAATTTGGACGAAAGAAGGCCTAAAACTGTTTTAAATTTAAAATCCGCGTTTTCGAAATCGAAAGTGCCGTTCATATCTGGTTCCGCTTCACGTTTCAATGAAATGATGAAGTAAAGTAATGTGAAATGAATTTTAATGCGTATTGGGTACCTACAGCAAAAGGTTTAGACGTGATTCAAAATGGTAATCATTGCGAATGCGTTGGGATGTATTGCAGTGAAGATCGTCTTAATTTTTTCGGTCGACGGTTATTCTTCTCCCAAATAAAATATTCCAATCAATGGATATGACATATTCCTTGGATGATAATTAAATCATCAATCTCAAAATGATAGTTTCAGTAATTGTTATTCATTCTCTAGAGAATTATCGAGCTATTCTTATGAATTAATAAAAATCATAAATAAGTAATTAAATATAATAAACTGAAAACAATAACTACCTACTTATCTTAGAAATCATTAATACCCATAAGAATGTAATGAAAAATCATTTTTGCATTCCCGATACCTTTTTAGTGGTGAGGAGTCTATAAAGGAATCTACTTTCGACGAATCATCGATGAAAACGGCTGCATTTTATCTGAAGTGCGCATATGGATTATCATTTCGTTTTTATGGCTATTTGCGATTCCTAAAAATTAGTATTACTTCTACTTTTGATACTTCACGACTGGCGAATTTAAAAATTCTTAACAGGGAGAATTCTGTTAGGATATAAATTGAAAATTTCTCTCGGTTACCACGCAAACACATTTTCATTAAATTACGAAGGCCATAATATATTTTTTGCTGAACATAAAACAACAATAATCGATTGAGTGAAATAATGAATTAATTTTATCCATATATAATATTTTGCATGTTAATGAATGCGAAAGAATAAAAGATTTGGAATTAATCTCAATTCACTTGGAGTTAATAGTTTTTACGATAGATCCTTGAACGAATGAGCGATTTTTCCACTTTTCCAATATGAAATTACTTCATAATGTGCCCTTTTATGCTTAAAATAAAGAGCTCATCTCTTGACAGCCTTACCATTAATTTCTATTGCACGTTCTGAACATAAATCTATCTTTAAAAATATACAATGCCTTAAACGTATCATTGATATTTAATTGCGTTATATAGTTGTGAAAATCAGCGACCATACATGGAAATGTTCTCGGGCGAGCATGAGCCTCTGTAACCTTAATTCTTCCCGCTGTCTGAATCACGAAGGGATGTTATGTCTACTTCAGAAAAATGATCCACGACGTGTGGTTTCCACGCGACAATGCCAGACCATGTTGTACGTGTGCACGAGCGGGAGAAACGTTTGAGCTAGTCACCCATGCCTCTCAATTTGGGAGAAAAGAGAATGGTTGCCAACTCTCCTACACATAACTAACCGTCAGTATTTTTTTGGGTAAGCGGAAACGTTTCTTGTTTCACAGCGATAATAATACATATTTTTAAATATTTCGCCATCACTTCGACAAATGTTGCGCACTACGATATAAAATAAGGCCTAATTCACTTCACGCTTACAAATGTAATTTACTCCACTACAGTTAACACATCCAATGCTCATAAATTGAATAAATACGAAAGAATTAGTCTGAGCACAAAATCTTGCAAAATAAATCTATATAAATCGGATCGGTAAGTCGGCTAAAGTAATTCTTCTTAACTTCTCCAGGATATCCTAAAGTAGTTGGAGATCCAATCAAAACAACGTTCTATCTTTGGATGTTATTCTTAACCCTTAACTGGTGAGGTGGAGTCTGTGAGACTCCGCTATTATCATTTTCTCCATTCCATAAATAGTACTTGAAAAATCACCCCCACCCATTCAGTGCCGTTCAGACTTGTCACGAGGAACACCCTCATAAAAGGTCAGCCCACCTTTATTTTTAGAGCGAGAATTATTTGCGATCCAATAAGATTAGGAGTCTGACAGACACCACCTCACCGTTAGTGTAACTTTTAGTGTTTAATCCCAGGTGGCTATCATAATTCGTTTTCTAAACTTTTTGAATAGAAGATGGAAGGTTGAAATTTGACAAATAATTAATCACGTACTAAAAACGACGAAAAGTTTTTTTTTCAAAAAGGCAACGGTTTGACTCCCGGACGAGTTATTTCACGCTTTTGATTAAAATTAAAAATCATTACTTGTTACACCCAGGGCTCTAACGGGAATGCTTATAAATATTATGGGGCATTATAATGAAAATCAAATTAAAAGAATTACGCCCGGCATAGAGGCAGCAGAACTCCCAAGGACCAAAAGAGGAAAGAAGAGGCGCACAAAGAGTGTGGGTGTTGAGGAAGGGATGAAGGTGCCGGTAGGAGGAGGTCTGAGGAAGGGATCTTAGAAGCAATGGGTCAGCTGAAAACAGTCGGTAGGGCTACAGGGGCAGAAGCACTCTTTAGGGTGGGTGTGATGGGGAATCCACAAAACTTGGGGCGACAGATGGAGAATATAAGACTTTTTCTTGGAATGAATATGGTTTGCAATAAAGGACGTACATCCAACATCCCACCACCACCTGTGGGTGTCCTTTCCTAGCCCGATTATTATTATACACAACGGTTACAAAGATACTAATTAAAAACTTGAACGCTACGATTTTCTGAAAAATTTGGGATTCAGTCTGGCGATACATCGTATGGAGCGGAGATTCAACAATGCAAAAGTCAGTACGGATGTCCATCGTGGAATAGCACAAATTCTGAAAATTGAAGAACCTCTCTGTGAAGAAAACACTTGGAAAAAGAAAGTACTGCTACTTGCGCACTTCTAGACTTCATAGGAAAACAAAATACCAGTGTTGTGAATGCAAGAATCCGATGCCAACATAGTGCTAGAAAAATCTGTAGTGCGTCCACAGCTGGCTTAGTCAGAGGGATGGGGAAGCCAAAATTCGACCCCACGTGCAAGAATCCAAATAACATTTATAGGGAAGTAAATTGTTTCTGGGGTCTGTGGCAATTTTTTCCTCCCCCCCTTTTACTCCCGCACCTATACGATATCACTTAACGAATCGCATGTACGAACATGCAAGTACGAATATCGCTAGTTTGAATATCGCCGCTATCGTATATCGCCGATATTCGTGATATCGCCGGACTGAACACCACGCCCACGAACGCCACGCCACGGTCGACACGCCCTCCCGTGGTGCCTCTCTGCTTTATATACCCTAATTACCCCTCACCCCTTTAACCTTCCCTCTTTCCCATGGTTATGCAAGAACAGTGGAAGGGCGACCATCATCGAGAATAATTCAACTTTTTCAAATTACCCGCCTGACGTCATCCCCTCCCTCCTTCACCACCGGCGTCACGTGACAGTCCATTCCGATAGTGGCCTTCCGAGCGACGAGACGCACAGCGGAGCAACGAGAAGAGAAGTCGACGCAGGTGTCCCACTCTCTGTTCCATACTACAAGGCAGAACTATTCAGTGTTGAGTGGACATTGACCTACCGGGAGCCGGAAGAGTGATAGTAACTATTGGATGTGATTTAACTGACATTAACTAAGTTTCGTTTCGAATCGCCTTCACCTATGAGGTGTATTTTGTATTGTGGTATTACTTAAATCTATTCAAATTCAACTGTTGGATTGTTATATTTCTATATTTTTATATTCTATCTATAGTTTGTCATTAGCACTTAGCACATCAGTGGATGTTTTTGCACCGAAAATTATAGTTCGCTGCAAAATTGGAGGCACCGGAGAGATATTAATTATTAGTTTGTTAATTGTCTAAACTGATTGTTGCTATGCTTTCTGGTTCTTTTGTGGTATAGTTCTTGGATTTTGTCCTATTCCTCGTTTACTCAATCTCTTTTAGTATTATTGCTCTCTTTCACTTTTCACTCGTCCGCCCAATTCCATCAATCACGTAATTCCCCTGTTATTTGTTACTCTTTGATTCTCTTTCTCAAACATGTCGAAGGAACGAGGTAGAACGGAGGCTACCGTGCGCGCCGAAGGCACTCAGTACGATGAAACCGAGATGGTTCCCCAGTTTTCCGATTGCGTAAGAGTTGCTAACCAGCTGTTACTCGAAATTCCCCCCTTCCAGGAATCTACCTCCGAGAATTGGTTCACTTTTATATCCGCGGTGTCCGATGTATTGTCTTTGTCACTTATTCCGGAACACTACTTGCTGATATTACTTTTGTCTAAACTTCCGGCCAATTGTCGCCAGTTTTGGTTGTCGGTAGTTAATCAAAAGGTGCCCTGGGAGAAGATAATACCGAAAGTATGGGAAACTTTCGTCTCTAATAGGGAATTAGAACGACTCGTCACTACTAAGGTGAAAAGATTCCAACTCCCTCACGAATCTCCTCGCGATTTTCTTTATTCCGTGCGAGGTGCCGCAAAGGCGCTGGGAAAATCGTATTCAGTTAAGGAGTTTATTGAATTGATATTGGAAGGTTTAAGTCCCATCGCCCAAGCCACTTTAACTTTCGCTAAACGGCCTCAAACCCTACAGGAGCTGGAATCCCTGATGACTCATGCGGCCAAGGCCATGATGAATCGAGCGGAGTTCGCTGCGATTCACTCCCCGTCAAATTCCCAGATCTCACTTCCTTCCCCCGCTCTGCCCCTAATATCACCGCCTCATGTCACCTGTTCTTTCTGTCATAAGCCTGGACATTCCTCCCGTAACTGTCGGAGAAGAAAAGAGAGAGAAGATCGTCCCGCGAGGCTACGAGCAAATTATCCGGCTATTTTGAATGCCAACTTCGCCGAATATCTACAATTGCCATTTGTATATTGCGAAGTTCATACCGCAAAGATTAAAGCATTGCTAGATACCGGTTCTTCCCTGTCGCTGCTCAACTACGACACCTGGCAGAAAATTCCTCGTCGTGGACGTCTTCAGCGATGCAATATCAAATGTCGTAACGTCACCAATCTTCCTCTCGTTCTGACGAGATGCATCAATTTAAGAATTCGCCTAAAAAATCTTTCGTGGAGGCATACATTTTACTTGTGCGAATTGCCCGCACAAATGATATTAGGCCAGGATTTCATAAGACGAACGCGAATGATCCTTTTCCATAATGCGTTCTCTTTCGAATGCCGCCCGGATCACGAACATTTCTTTAACGGCAATTCTGATACGCCGTCGGCTTCCCCCATTATTCCTTTGCGATCAGCTGATAACGATCTACGCCAGAATATGGCTCCCGTTGGAAACCGAGTTCATTTCTCGGGGAAAAAGGCTCCTCCTCCAGGTGAAGATGATTCCACCGTATTATCCCGGGAAATTGAAAGTCTCCTGGATGCCTATTCCGACGTCATCTCCCCCCATCTCGGACAGACCAACGTAGTAACCTACGAAATAGAACTACTTGATTCTACCCCGGTCAGATCACACCCCTACCAGTATTCTCCACCCAAGACGGCGATGATGAAAAAACATGTTAATAAACTACTAAATGAAGGAATCATCCAGCCATCCTCTTCAAATTGGGCTTCGCCAGCTTTTCTTATACCGAAGAAGGATGGATCAGAGCGATTAGTGGTCGATTATCGCAAACTGAATAAACAAGTGAAGGCAGACAACTTCCCCACTCCTTCAATAGAACATGCTCTGCAATATTTGGGATCTGCTAAATATTTTACAATACTTGATTTGAATTCTGCTTTCCACCAGATTCCCTTAACTCCGATCTCCAAGCAATATACTGCCTTTATTACATCTTTTGGCCTCTATCAGTATAATCGCCTTCCCTTCGGCTTGACAACGTCTCCTCAAGTATTTTCTAGGCTGATTGACAAGGTATTAGGTGATTTAAAATATGGCTGTGTATATCCCTATATTGATGACCTGTGTATTTATTCCAAGAACCTCCAAGAGCACATCCAACATGTCAGGCTGGTGCTGGAAAAATTGAGAGCAGCTGGACTTACCGTCCATCCAGAGAAGATGAAACTGGCCCAGAAAACTATTACCTTTCTCGGACATCGGATCTCAAATGGCGAACTTACGACTGATCCGGAGAGAACCCGAGCATTATCCAGTTGCCCTGTTCCAAAGTCAGTTAAGGAGGTCTCACGTTTCCTTGGTATGTGTGGTTTCTATTCCAAATGTATTCCAAGCTATGCGGAAATTTCGTTACCGCTCAATGCCCTCCGAAGGAAAGATGCCATTTTCAAATGGACCAACTCCCATCAAAATGCTTTACTCAAACTCAAACAATGTCTTTCTTCTCCCCCTGTACTTCATCTTCCTAACTTTGAGGAAGAATTTCATTTATTTGTGGATGCTAGCCAAGTCGCACTTGGTGCAGTCCTTAATCAACAGGTTAATGGCAAACTTAAGCCTGTTGCCTATGCTAGTAGAACTTTAACCGATTATGAGCAGAAGCTCCCCTCCTACGAGCTCGAATGTCTTGCCTGCTGTTGGGCCACGGATAAATTTCGGTCCTATCTTCAACCAAAACCCTTCCATTTGTATACTGACAATGGGGGGATTACGTGGCTGTTTAAACATCCTAAGCAGTTAGGGAAAATTGGTAGAATGGTTTTAAAATTGTCGTCCTTCCGCTTTGCTATTCACCATGTTCCCAGTTCCAAAAATAGGGTGGCTGATTGTTTGTCTAGGGTGAACCATCAATCAAGGGAGAAACCCATTCATTGTTCGATGCTCCTCCATAGAATCCCATTATCATTCACTAATATTCGTGAGCATCAGACATCTGACCCAGAATTGAAACAGCTGATTGACTCAGTTAGACGGGGACGCCCCCATCCAAACTATTTTCTCAAGGATGATTTGTTGTATTATGGTACTACTAGACTGAAGAAGGGACATGTAGTGGTTCCCCAGGCCCTGAGATCCATGTTGTTTGAATATTTCCATCGTTTGCCCACCGCTGGACACATGGGGGTGGCTAAAACTTGTGAAAGAATATGTAGAGAATTTTGGTGGAAAAATATGAGGCAAGAAATAACGCAGATGGTCAGACGTTGTCACGACTGCCAAACCTGCAAACCTAGGAACACCTTTCCTCCTGGTGAGATGTCTTCCTCACCATCCGTTTATCCATGGGAAAAGGTGTATATATATTTCATTGGTCCCTTGCCTAGAAGTCGCAGTGGCAGCACTTGTGCCCTGACTATAATAGATGGCTTTACTAAATTTACTTTTATTGAACCTCTGCGTTCTCCCTTGGCTTCTCAAGTGGTTTCTGTCTTGTTTAACAAATTATTTCCTAAATTTGGTTATCCTAAACATATTGTTTCTGATAATGGTTCCCAATTTCGTTCCACTGCATTCTCTGATATGTGTTTTAAATATGGTATTAAGCAAATTTTCACAGCCCCCTACTATCCTCAACCTAATCAAGCTGAACGTGTCCACCGTAACCTAAAATATGCCTTAACCATCTTGTCACAGAATGACCACCGGAAATGGGATGAATTCTTACCCAGCTTAACATTTGCTTTTAATTCTGCTAAACATAGCAGCACGGGCTATACTCCAGCAAGGATATTTATGGGCAGAGAGCTTCCTCATCCCTTGACAAATTTCTGGAGAATTCTTCCTCAGGCTCTGGCTGAGGACCTAACCCCCTCTCAGAGGCATTCCTTGTGGCAACAAGTGCTCAATAATCTCAAGGCGACCAGACGTAGGCAGGCACTTGTTTTCGATAAAAGCCATACTGGGAACCCATTTAAAATCGGTGATTTAGTGTTATATAGAAGGTTTCCTACTAGTTCCAAGATGCTCAATAGAACTGCTAAGTTAACCCCTCAGTGGGCCGGCCCTTCACCTATCAAAAGGTTCATATCTCCCGTAACAGCTGTTCTTCAGCTATCCCCAAATAAGGAGAGAATTGTAAATATCTCTCAACTTAAACTTTATTGTACTTAATTTGTTGTATATGTATCTATTCTTGGCGTAGAGGTAGCGAACTCATCGCCCGGTGATTCTGATCATCGCAACCAGCCCCCAGATGCAAATCTGGTAAAACATATTGAAAAAAACTTATTCGGCCATGTGCTAAGAAAATCGCTGTTTAGCGTACAATATACCAGGCATCATAGATGGTATTCTGGACATCTATGAAGGTCAACATGGCTCAAAAAAACACAACCTAACCCAGCCATGTTTCTTTTTTTTTGGTAATTATTACCAGTTTTGTAGACTAACCCCAATTGGGCTAAGGATACATTTAAAATGTCTATATGTACCTTATGTATTAGGAAGTATACCACAATTTATTGTAATACCATATTATGAGTTAGTTTAATTGAAACCATGTTTAGGTTAAGAATTTAAATATCATATTATGAAGGGATTTATGTACTATGTCTACCCTATTAAGATACCACACTACAGGTTAATTTGAATATTATGTCGTTAATGAATTTAATATCAGTGATAATATTATGCATACTGTGAAGGAACATAACTATTGGGGCCAATTTAATAATATACCACAGTCAAGTTAATTTGAATATAATATTGTCAATGATTTGAATATTACCTTGTTAATGTGCTTAAATATGATATGATGAAGGGACTCACATGGCCAAATCAATTGAAATATTACACTGTTAATTAATAGAGATATTATGCCTGGATTAAGCAATGCCCTGCCTAATAATCATTTTTTCAAATGCTTAATAACAGTATGATTACTAGTTGCCCTTGCCTAAGAATTAATGTTTATGCTATGATGTATAATATTTCCAAGAAGGAAATGCTCAGGAAAGTTTGCTTTTGTTATGTCATGAAATTCTATTTCTGTTATGTTATCAATGACATACAATCTATTCTCACTCTATCCCTGAGGCAAGGATGGGTATCAATTTTGTTTCCTTAAGCCACGATAGTTGGCATATTGTAATTATGATTATTTATTATTTTGAGGGAGATATTCCTACATGTTATTGAGTTTTCGGCTTGGCAAGATGCTGACATGATATGCCAAGTGCATCATCCCTATGTACCCCCAAAATGATTATCCTGGAAAAAACTACATTCCAATGGACAAGTGCTTTCCCGACTAGCTTCATCATGGCAAACCAGTGGACTTCTTCAGAGAACTTTAGCCGTGACAGTAGCTCGAACCCTGATTGCAAGAGCATGCAATCCACCACGTGTAATATTCCAATTTTAAGTGTCTTGACGAATAAGTGTTCAATAATGATAATAAACTATCTTGAAAGAGACAACGAAGGAGTGTGTTTTGTGCTTCATCCATGATCCGGGAACGGTGCAGGGAATAAGGTGACTTAGAAACTTACCCTCCCCAACCAATTGAAACATTTATTGGACCCGTTTTCATCATTTTTCCCAGGGAGGATGTGGCGATTTTTTCCTCCCCCCCTTTTACTCCCGCACTTATACGATAGCCGATATTCGTGATATCGCCGGACTGAACAACACGCCCACGAACGCCACGCCACGGTCGACACGCCCTCCCGTGGTGCCTCTCTGCTTTATATACCCTAATTACCCCTCACCCCTTTAACCTTCCCTCTTTCCCATGGTTATGCAAGAACAGTGGAAGGGCGACCATCATCGAGAATAATTCAACTTTTTCAAATTACCCGCCTGACGTCATCCCCTCCCTCCTTCACCACTGGCGTCACGTGACAGTCCATTCCGATAGTGGCCTTCCGAGCGACGAGACGCACAGCGGAGCAACGAGAAGAGAAGTCGACGCAGGTGTCCCACTCTCTATTCCATACTACAAGGCAGAACTATTCAGTGTTGAGTGGACATTGACCTACCGGGAGCCGGAAGAGTGATAGTAACTATTGGATGTGATTTAACTGACATTAACGAAGTTTCGTTTCGAATCGCCTTCACCTATGAGGTGTATTTTGTATTGTGGTATTACTTAAATCTATTCAAATTCAACTGTTGGATTGTTATATTTCTATATTTTTATATTCTATCTATAAATTGTCATTAGCACTTAGCACATCAGTGGATGTTATTGCACCGAAAATTATAGTTCGCTGCAGGTCAAATTATTTCTACGAAAAGGCATCTATAGCATTTAAGCATATGCGCGTACGATTATATAAGTAATTTTAAATTTACCATAAAATAAGAGAGTAAATTTGAAATGGATTTCCACTAAATTGGGGATAATTCAATCGATTTTATTTTAATATTTCTGTATCCGAAATATCAATGAAAAGAAATCTCTGTCTTAACAGAGGCGTACAATTTCCACATAACCCCGAGTGGTGGTTACAAAATAATGTGGCTGGATGATGATATTTTATAAATGGTCCTGAATAAATTGTGGGATGAAATATAATAAAAACTTGAGGCACTGTAATTACAACTTAAGGAAGTAAATTTACAAATCAATACATTTATATCATTCTATCGTAAGCTGTATTTTCAAGCAGTCTTGCAGAACTACTGAACGCATCGTCCGGGAGGATAATGAAAAAACAGAAATATCCTGATTAACGAACTTTCGTCTTAAAAACTAGGATTTTTGTTAGATAAATTCAATTTACGACCTCAATGCACATTCGCTCGAAATTTTTTGAACTTCAGTAACTCCACATAAACGCCACTATTGGAAATTAAAATGGATATGCGTAATACCGACATATTTCCGAAATTTATTTATTTATTATATGCTACATATACATATATAGTAAAGTATTTATGTAGATTTTCCGTAAAATTTGTTTTCCTACTGCGGCATTTATTCGTCGAGCTAGCATACAAAATTCTTAATTTGATAGATATATTTCAGTACGCCCATTTTAATTTATACTTAATTTAAGGAACGATATCTATTTGAAATACATAAGTAAATGTGTTTATGTAAGAACGGTGTATTGCAATGATCGCGTAAAAGCATGGTGACTTACCTAATATAGGCTCTATCAGGCACACGTAATGCAGGTTCACAGTAAACTCGTCCGAAACTGAAAGAGAAGTGAGCATTTCAGGCACTGCTATGGCAATGAGTCAACCCGGCTACCGGCTGATGAGTAATCCCAGATTATTGGAACAATACACATCAGTTTGACTTACATTTGTTTCTAGTGTTACAGAGACCAAGTGCAGTTGAAAAGAAAAAGGAGAGAATCGTGTGAGGGAAAATGAACGAGGAAGGAAGAACCTAAGAGTGAGAAGTGTAGGAAAAACAGGAATGCGAAGAGAGCACAACAGAATGAAAGGGCTGCATTGTTAAGACCAAAGTGCCTCAGTTAAGGGTGAGAATGCGGGGCGAGAAACCAAGGCGCCGAGGTTAAGGGTCACGTATAGTCGAGCAGAAAGGCAGCCATTCGTTCCGTTCCGAAAAAAACAATCATTCAGTTTTAACTGATGCATGTGGTAATGCATACGATATTTTTCACAATGACAAAGCGCTAACATTATAACTTTGGAAATTGTTTTTATTTTGTAAAGTTGATTATAGATCGGGGCGCAGAACTCGCTTGCATTAGAGAAAAGGGGAGAATATTTCTACGGATTAAGGAGAGCCAAAATAAAGTATGTGGCTTTCAAAGCAGATCTTTCCGTCTTGGGAGGCTACTCGCTTCTAAGACACCGAAGATTTACTTTACTCTTAGTTATAACCGATAAAAATATATTATATTCCAGAGTTATTTAGAGGGGGGTACCCAGAGTCGTCCTAGGGTACGGCGATTCGGGGCGGTCGCGTCAAAAGAAGCCCCGCGCTAAACAACAAGATGAAGATTGTTGCTAAACGTGGACGACCCTTAGGGTGTTCGGCTGAAAAGGCATTTGAAACTAACCACTTCTTTGTCATCGTAAGCTCTCATGTGGCTGACAACGCGTTTCGAAACAATTTAAGAATACGCAGATAATTTCGGCTTCCTATATCAGAGGTGGGCAAACATCGGCTCGCGGCCACATGTGGCCTGCGAGGGCATTTTATGTGGTCCGCGATGCCATTATGAAAGCGAACCGTAATATAAAATAGAAATAATTTCATATATGTAGCCTAAACATATGGCCGGAAAAGATTTCCCAGTGACGTTACGGGGATAAAATACTATTTATAATTGATTTTCAATAACAGGATCCATCGCATTATCACAAATCACTCCCGGTGCGAACGCTAACGTGACCCACCGAAGCATCTAATGCTGCAACTGTTACTACGGTCCGCCACGTAAAATGTTTGCCCACCCCTGTCTTATATGATTTTAAAAACTTCGAGAATTAACAGAATAGTAAATGAAAAAAGTGTATAAATTTGGATAACATAATAGTGATAAAGATTTTCACGAAAGGGACAGTATTGACCTATTAGAACTGCATGTGCTTCGAGAGTTTTCCCCAAGGAACGAAAAGTTCTTTTGGAATTCATGTTTCTCGTCATTACATGGTTCCTTCCAAAATACAGAGTTAGCTTGTAGGATATTTTTTAACAATTCCCGTCATAGTGCCTTCAGCGGAGCGAAGTTTTTCAATACTTGAAATAATAAAAAACTATCTTAGGATAGCAATGATCTAAGAGAGATTGAATGGATTTGCATTTGCTGTCTATCAAGCGAGAAATAGCCTTAGATTTGGGTTAAAAATAATCTGATGGCAGAATTTGCTGCAAAAAAGTCGAAGAAGTTGAATTTCTGAAAGTATGCAGAGCAGTGAACAATGAGTTTTATTCTTCTTTAGTATTAAGTTTGCCTCACGTATTGTATGTTACCATTCATTTGAGATTTCTGTATGTTTATATTCAGATCCAAATTGAAGGTATACATGCAGTTTTCCAGAGCCATTAACGACGGAGTAATGAAAATATTTTTTCATGAATCCGGCGTATATGATCAAATAATTGTTGGTTTTCCTAATGAAGGATTTGTTTTTTTTCTTGAGTTCCAGAAGCGTTTTATCATTTTAAAAACACAATTAGGAATATATGTATAATTAAGGTATACAATAAAATATAGAATATTTTTTGCAATTATTTTTTAGTGCGCGAATTATGACTTGATGATGTTAGACTGTAATTGCTGATCGCCCCGGTTATTTTTAAAACATGAATTTGTACGAAATAAAATTGCGAATTCATGATGTATTATGAAAACTTGTCGTTTCATTTTAATAATAGGCTTGACTTCGTTTTATTTCTTGCCGCACAGATGTGTGGTTAGGAAATCTACCGTATGATACGAAAATACAATGCAATATATCCACATTTTTTTCATGCATAATATATCTGTCTTAAATCTTCTGCACTTAACACGAGTAACAGTAGAGATGTTGCGCGGAAATAAACCGCCATATTTTGCCTTAACATGTAGACGGCGAAAATAGTGTAATCCTACCCTTAGAAAAGCGCCGCCTGTCAATGTATCCCCTTAAACAAGGGTTGGCTAATATATTCACGAGGCATTATCATTTTTGGGAACTAAGGCGGCCGCATTAGTTGATCAAAATACTTCTGAGGGTAACACATCGGAAATTATATGAGTAAATGTGAAGTGCCTATTAGTAAAATTCCATGATTAATGATAACTTTTAGCGCCGTGGCTTCACTAGATAAGGTATCCCGGCCATAATTGTTACCTCTAAATGTGAAATCTTCTGTTTGACCTTTCATAGTTTGCTTTCTTTTGTAAATGCATCGCGCGCCGCGTAATTAGCTCTTGCGTGCCTTAGCTGGCCCCATCGGAGTCAAGTCTCGCAGATGCGATGTATACCTGGCTGCTTACATGAATAGAGCATGTATTTTTTAGCGATTTTTTCGATCGCTCCATAGCGGCTGGTCCTAGAACCAACGGTGAGTAATGCAATACCTCACGTAATTTAATTTTGTACCAGATTAACTTTTTGAATTATTTAATAGATATTATGTTTAATGAGAAGTCAAAAGGAAAGGAAAATGGGAGGGCTTAGTGATATCTGAAATTGATGTCAATAAACCGATTGAGCCATATGTTTGATTTCAACCAGATCTTACACAAAAGAATGAATGATGAATATTGACTTTAAATATGCTAATTCCGTATTATGATATCATCAAATAAATATGCTTAAAAATTTGATAATATATTTTAATTTTGGGCATATTATATATTTATTATGTGGTGATTTTCTAGTGAAAGATAACATATTTCAATAAAGTTATTTTTTGTAACGTAATTTCTTTAATTATCACTTTTTAGCTTTCAATTAGCCTAAATTTTTAATATTATAATGTCAAATTGTCCTAAATTTATTATCAAAATGTAGTTTGTATAGCATGCAGAATATACTGTCTATTATTCTACGAATAAAAATTAAAAATCATTGAACACATTGAAAGACTGAATAAACAGCAATTAGAATGAATTTATCGTTATTATTACTGTTTACAGCCGCGTTATCCACATAAAACAATGGTACCCTCAGTCAAGACCACCTATACTATATCTTAGTATAGGTGGTCTAGCCTCAGTGCGCGATATTTTTTACTTGCCGAGCAAGGGTTAAGGAAGAGTTTTGAATGAGATTTTCGAGTTCATTCACAAATATCATCGGTAAGATCTGAGACTCACGGAGCGAAGGTGTCTCCTACCGCGTTCCTCTTCGACTAGTTACTGAAACAGATTCTTTATCCTTACTGCGAAGTTAGATGCATTTGAGGGTCACATGTCACGAGATGTGACAATCGCGAAACGTTCGTAATGGGCCGGGTTTCTAAGACGAAATGACGCAACTTATTCTGCGATCTTATGCACATTGAATATGATTTAAAAGACACATTCAAATTTCTACTGAAATGTCTCTCGCTAAATATATGGTCTTCCATTTGACGTAAAATTTCTTTTAGAATTTGCATATTAATATATTTTCTCATATTAAGAATATTAAAATCACGCTAAGAGCGCTCTGCAATTTTTTTATATTTTATCCACTTTGGCTTATATCTCTTCGTATATTCGACAAAAAATTATTTATATATTGCATAAATTTATTCTTAATGTATAAAATCAAAGAATCTGAGATAATTACTCGAGTGTTTGAACAATTGCTCACGCAATTTATTTAATTTTACAATAACTTACAAAAAAATACGCTAATGCGTTAGTTTCTCCGTCTGCCTGACGCATTAACTCGTCCTTAACGAAAGATGACCGACTTCGTACTTACGCTAATCGATTTAGTATTCCGTCAAATTGAGCGCGTTGTCTTGTGGATATTCAAACGGCCAACAGAGAGGGGTTAAAACTTATTTAAATATCCTTTTTTAGAAAAGTTAAAAAAATTGAATTAAATTAAATCGAATACAGTTGAGCTTTTATTCAACCGATATCATTTTTATTGTTGCAATATTATTTCAAACTTATTACAGTAATATTCATAAACTTAATGTTTCGTATTAACAATAGTTTTTTTAAACGCCATTTATTATCTGCTTCAGTAGCTCTTTAGTTATTTATTTTAAATGCTTTTGCAACCCTATAGGAGAACCCATGTATGCTCTCGAAATATTTTATATCACTGCCGCTGCGATGCGCCGTCGTTTCACGACCTCGGTACCTTTGCTTTCACCCCACCTTCTCTTTCTGGGTCCTTCCACTACTTCCTCTTCTCGCATCCGCGCTATCCTCCCTGACTCATTTCCTTCGAGAACGCTCCAACTCCCATCTCTCCTTTCCCTGCCCTCGTTTTCCTCTCTCTCCAACCTCACCCTCCTCCATCTTCACTTCTCAAGGCTTTCTTTCGCTCTTCCCGTCTTCCACCCTCTCTCTCCCACCCTCCCCTCATTTCGTCTTCTCATCCTTTTCTGCCGACCTTTGTTTTTTCTGCTCACCCTACTCCGCCCTTCTCTTTCCTTTCTCTCCCTCCCTTCCCGCTTCCATTCTCACGAATCACATTTTCCCTCCGACGCCGCGCGAAGTAGTTTAGACGGCCGTTCTCTTTCGTCCACAAATAAAGTTTTTCCAGCCACAACACGCCATAGTGACGAATAGAGGGATGATGATTTCTAATGAACTTATACCAGTCGTCTGTCGAGCAAATAAATGATCGATAATATAGTTTTAAGCTCGGATTATGAAAAGCGCGCAATCTGATGACCAGTTCATATACCATATAAACCCCCACGAGTTTTATCATTGATGTTGACTTCATCTATCCTTAATTTTTTCGAATAAAAGATGGAATTAGCGAAAATATGATAATACGCCATTAATTTGTGACGCTTGATATCAGATAAGTCCCCCAAATGCACTTCCGCTGTCGAAGACGCTTTGACAGTCACTGAGGTGGAATGTCATTCATTAAAATTTCAACCGCAGACGCGTCCTACATGAAGCAAATGATTCCTATTTACCAAGACTCAAGAAAAAAATTAATAATCTGTTAAGTAACACCAATTGGCGACTTTTTCAGTTCTACAAAATATAACCCTAGAAGAGGGGTATCCAATACGGTTGAAAATGAAATTTCGAGACTACGGTGTACAGAATGGAATTAAAATAAAAATTCCTGAACCGTAAAATATTAAGGCCGTCACTCGCCACATTTGGCGAATATGCAACAGGCAGGTGGCAAGTTGAAAATCATTGTCAGTTATATATTTTCGTCAACTTGCATGTAGAAAGAATAATCATAGCAAATATCTCACCAAAGGTTTAAATTTTCAATTATTAGACGAAGGAATTATAATATCTACGGTTCCACAGACACAACTGCTGAGGCTATTTTCTGAAAGAATAATAATAAATGTTTTGAAATAAATAATGATAGTGAACTTCCGAAAAAATTATTGATAATAAAAAATGAAAATATTCAATCTCAAACTCATTTTGAAATTATTCCGCATTAATACAGCGCATATTTTGTCTCATGTGGTGGATATGGTAACTGTTCGCCATATACGTTGCGGTAATATCAATCGTGTTGAATTCCGTCGAACTGGAAGAAAGGTGTAACATTTAATTCCGATTTAATTCAAACATATTTAATACTAAAGCAATATTTCGCAAATTCTTTAGTTGCCACTTCGTGATGATAATGTTGGATAGGTGGTTATGTGCGTATGTCACAATGAGTGTGTGGAATGGGGCAATGGTATGGGACGTTTTAATAAGGAGGGATGAAATCTCGCGTAGGTTGTGCTTTTATCAAGCCCCGCTTCGAGTAAAGACTCTGCTCATACTGAGATTGTAAGTGTTAGTAAAATTTTTAGTATCCATGATATTCACTGACCAAGTATGTACCTTGTTCGATCGCGTCAGAAAAGAAAACCAATGCTTGCGACGAGTCAACAACGCTCGACGAAATAAAATAAATAAATCTTCTAGGAAAAATTGTCGCTTTAGGTTATACGTATTGTTCCAGTGTATGTATATATATATATATATATATATATATATTTGGCATTTACACTTTTGTATTTAAACCGCGTTAAAAATGATAATCTGACCACTGTTAAATATTTTAAGAAATATATGTCCTCTAAATAATAAGGCGAAATTGCATACATGAGTGAAACGAATGCCTCAACTGCTTCTGTTGTGGTCTGGTGATGTTTCATAATGTGCAGTGTGTAATTTATTAACGAAATGTTTTTCGTCGAACAATTTTCAGGCAAAGAGTGAAATTATCCAAACAGGTTGGCCAAAACCTCGCCTATATTTAAATATGGAATTTAAAAAATAGATAAGACATTTTAACGTAGATCTTTATAACGTTTCAAAATGTTTGACTAGATGTGAGAACAAAGAAAATTATTTTGCTGGCCATGCTTATTTTTTTCGAACGAAAAAAATGTTTGAACTAAAACGGGATCTGATTTAAATAATCTTCATAAGGTAATAAAGAGAGATTCGATAAGTTAAGATAATTTACTGTCAATTCTTCATGAAAAACATTGTAAGTACTCGAATTGATAAGCAGTTGGAAATTATCTATTGCCAGCATAACGAAGAAGTAAAGAAAAATCGAGAAATGTTAAAAAGACATTGATATTGTTTGTTTTTTGGGAGAGCATTACTTGGCTTTTCTGGTCATGACGACTCCAGTGACTCTGTATGTAAAGGTAATTACGTTTAATTCGTCGGATTGGTTGCTAAATACGACGAAACTTTAGGAAGCCATTTGGAACATTCCACAGGGTTTTGCGGCACATCAAGTGCAATACAGAATGATTTAATTTATTATGTTGCCCAAGTCGCACTGCAAAAAATTAAGCAAGAAACAAAGGAACCGCCTTTTATTGCTATTATTTTAGATGAAACTGCTTACATCTGAAATATAAGTCGATTATCTACTGCAATGCAACTCCAGTGGGAAAAGTTCAAGAAAGAAACGCAGATGTGTAGAGGGACGGATTTCCCATTAGATAGGATTATGCTTTGCGTTCTAGTAATACGTTGATTATTGTTCATCTACATCACGGTGATACCCTGCAAGTCAACTTATTGGTGGACGGCGGGGTATGTTCATGTAGTAAAAATAATTTAAATTAAGTTTCTATTAGTCACATGTGAGAAATCCCAGTTTTCGCAAATAACATATATTTAAGGATGTATGGCTTATGAAGTTGCTAAAACTACCGACAGGGTTGCAACCTGCCAACCATTCTGCACCAGATAACGGCAAGTTTTTACCACTCTTCGAGAGACTGGCGCTGAAGATACAGCCCAATGCGACCGCATTCAAACAAACTCCGTACGACTGCTATTGTCCATCTGTATATTTGTATTTGTAATAGTACGCCTGACGGCCGATTGGACAGTTTTTTGCAGGACGTATTAATACGCCTGATGGCGTTGAGGGGTTAAGAGCTAGAACATATATATATATATATATATACAGAAATTTAATTTAGTGCGCTTCACCGAGCACCAGTACAAAAGATATCGGTAACTGACGTTGGGCGTAAAGGAAATGATGCAATGCAAAATTGTGATTTGAGATTAAAAATGCGAATGGAATAGGACGACTTTGAATGTGTTATTATATGCAGTCTGAACATGTCATGAGTTCAGTGTATACTATTAACACTAGAACGCCCGAACTTTGTTTGCCTCCTAGAACGCCCGGAGCCGTCAATTTTACGGTTTCATTTTCACCGCCGCTCTTTTTTTTTGAATGAACAAAATTAATTTTGTAGTCGGAAGGTTGTATCTCTGTAGTCTTTATATGAACTTTATGTTATTGTATTTTACAAATGCAGTGTACAATCTGGTCGGAAATATGTAAAATCATACTTGTAAAGTACAAAATGTAAAATATTTTGAAGAAAGCGCTGCCTTTGTTTGTGGGAGTTGAAGAATGATAGTCAAAATTGGTAAAACAAAATTTTTTATCAGCTATTCCTCTTTTCAAATATACTCATAAATCAAATATTCCTGATAACTTTTTGCATTCAGAAACAGATATTTCCATGGATAGAAAACTTTGAATGTACAGATCTTATTCTGAAGAAAAACGTAATAATCGTCTTCGCTGAAAAAATAGCATCGCCTAACCTAAATATAATTGTGTAAATGGACAGCAAGCTTTTCTTGGAAATAGTTGCTCATCTATGGCAATATGTGATCCAGGTTGGTAGTAGCTTGGGCAGTTTTCTATAAACTTGTTCCAGGTGGCAGACATAAGCGCAAATTTGTCAGTTTTCAGACCGGCGGATCGTGTGGATTTGAAATCAAATCAATGATATCAACGGATTTCAGAGAAATGATTTCGGGACATATTTTCTCTGCAGAAGGGCAGTCCCCAAGATTGTGACCACAAAGTGTGGACGTCCACATTTTTAGCTCCAAGCGCCCCGTGGGCATACAAAATGGAAATATAGGCGTCGAATTCTTCCAAAGTAATGTTCCATCTATCACTCGAGAGCTATTTGTGTGCTTCTATGACTGTGCAATTCTGAATGTGCTTTAGCATAGAATTGTCGATGAAAAAACGACATGCACTTACAGTGCTATCTGTTGACACTCTACTCGTAGCATACGTGGTTGGCCATGGTACCTCCTTCAGTAAGTCTTCCTGTGCACGGCGTCCGCTGCTTGAACACCCGCGTCCATGAGCTGCTACTTTGTGCCGTCAGGTGTCACAAAGATCTCACCTGAATCATCAGGTGCGCCATTTGGGCCATCGGCGCCTATTCCATATTTCTGTTGCTCTGGATCGCTGGGTCCTCTGTGTCCACCCGCTCCTTGTGAGCGGTTGTGGGGAAACGCCACAAACTCGACGAACACGCCATCGGCGAAATGCACCACGACCTCGACTATCATGATTAGCGACAGCTTCATACCAGGATATAATAAGAGAGAATGTAATTATAGCGGATGAATATGGTATATAAATATCTCAATTTTCTCAATATATTCTTACCTGGAACAGGATAATGGTTTGATTCTTCTGCATCCTCTTCACTACTGTCTGAGTCTCTCTAAGGAATTACGATAAAATCCTCATCCTCTTTCTTAGTCAGCTACTCCTTCCCGCCTTCGGAATGATCGTCGGGAATATCACGCAACATATGAAAAATCTCTTCTCTGGTAACATGTTCACTACGGGTCATCTTGCTTGTATTGAATCTCTATCTACATAGTCAAAACATCGACCGTAGAGAAGGGAAGGGAAGCTATCTCCGCCGATACAGGCTCAGGTTCAGCCATTGCCACGTGCGGTGGGGTCTGAGTCCTCAAAAGAGTTGAGGGTGAAGAGTCAGGGCCGTTTGGATTTTGAGGCCCCTTGGAGGGAGCACTCTTTTTTCTTTTGATTTTTTGCCACTTTGGAATTTTTCTCATTGCCAGAGTCTTGTCCTGATGCGGGCGACGGACAGGTGGCACTGGCAGCCGTGTCAGTCGCCAGGCATTCCTTCCGAGCAGTGCGTGAAATACTACGGAGATTTGCTGGGTTCTCAGCCCAAAGGATGGATGTGATTTGCATCGTTTAATGTAGTCCTTAGAAACCTATTTTATCACACCATCACAGGTTTTGACTGCTATTAAACCATCGCATGAGATACCTCGCCTGTGCTGCCCGCGAATAACCATGCTAGTTGGCGCGTTTCCAGGGTGCGAGGACGACTTTGTGAATGGCATGATCACTTAGTGTAGACGAGGGCAGGTAGATCAATTTATGCAAGGAACACAAGGTGTCAGACTGCGGAATCAAGAAAGGGAGGTACTTGTCAGAGATAGGAGAAAGCAAAAGGCCACCTATGGAGTCCAAGACCGGAACCGAGGAGAATCGGTTGAGAAGTAGGGACTGCGTTAGTCTTCCCCTCCGCTTTGCGACATCGAACAAAGCAAAGGAACCACCAGACACTTCCGGGTCACCTGCAGAGAGCACGAAAAAGGAAAGCCATTTTCAGGGCGAAATGGGGAGGGAGAAAGATCCCTTTCCATGCCCAATGCACGAGGGCGGATAATAACAGGCACTTTTCATAGCCCAATTTCCGCAAAGGGGGAGGAGAGAAATTGGCGAGAAGGAGGACCTTAGTTAGCCTCTCTTTCTTCCAACGGGCAAGAATGACCGTGAAAATCCCTAGGTTAAAATGGAAGTCTAGGAAAACAAGGTCGAAATAAAGGTGACGGAGTGTGTTTGTGCAAAGGTACAGAGCGCGACGAGACGTTCTGCAAGGGAGCAAGCTCTAGGGAAGCAAGTACACAATACGAGCATGGCTCTCTGCAAGCATTACATATTATTAAACTTACGGTATTTTGTACTGATGGAGAACTGCAAACTGTAAGTGGCTAAAATGCTGCATACTTCCCCAATTTTGATAGGTTTACTCACTCCGGATATGTCTCGCCTGATTCGCATTATCCAACTAGAATCTCATTTTGAGATTTTCATGCGCATTATCTTGAAGCAGAGTTCACAGTAAGTACAAAGTTCAGTTTAACATTCAGGAACTATCACCATAGGCTACGATTAAAATAAGGCTTTATTATTACATAGTATAAGATTAATGATGAGACGAAGAATAATAAAAATTGACATAATTGTAACAAAATAATCATTAGATGAGATCGACGATACAAATATGTCAACTCTGGAATTGTTCAACATTTTAGAAAGAACAAAAGAGAATTATTAATTTAGCAACCGGCATTCCAATTATGCATTACAGCCATAATGAAGGTAGAGCTCAATATGATACTAACAGTTTAATTGAAAAAATTAGAAAAAATCACAAGGTATAATCCTTCTATCTAGTGCATGGATAAAGAGATTTTATGTTATCCTACACCAATTGGCATTAATTTAAATTAGGGCTCGTATGTATTAATTACCAACAAACAAAA
Source organism: Tanypteryx hageni (assembly GCA_028673005.1). Taxonomy (NCBI): domain Eukaryota; kingdom Metazoa; phylum Arthropoda; class Insecta; order Odonata; family Petaluridae; genus Tanypteryx; species Tanypteryx hageni. The sequence continues at coordinate 57,724,733 of CM054120.1, read as the reverse complement.
AAAATTGCATGGCTGAGTTAGAATAAAAAAATAAGTATCTCTAGCCACACAGACATTTATCAAATTTCCAGAATTTGTCTGCGATGGAGGGAAGGAATGGAATCCCCATACGTAAGTTCGTTACTAAGCTGGAGAGACCTTCCAAGACCCCTTCAGCGTCGGAAATCACGAGGTTCTGTTACTGCTCCGTGAAAATTGAGCAGTAGAGAGAAAACAGGGGGCAGTTGGTATGCTTCAACTGCCAGAAGTTTGGCCACGTGACGCACGCCTGCAAGTGTGATCCGCGCTGCTTTACGTGCGCCGGTTTACACAAGACGTCCACAATACTAAGCTAAGACGCTTAACGAGCCTTCTCTATGCATAAACTGCGAGGGTGACCATTCATCCAGGCACAGGAAATGCACCGAACTTAAGAATTCACCGGCCCGCCTCAATATAAAGGCCGCCCAATGGCCAAAGTGGACGCCTCACGTCCCTATGCCGCGCTGGCTGGAGGCACTACTAAGCCGACTCCGCCTGCTAGTGCCCCATCCCCAACTCAGCAGCAAGGTGCTGAGCCGGATAAGCAGTTCGTTCCTCCCAACCGAGTCCACAGAGGTGGCCACATCAAAGGGCACCACTACATCGGCAAAGACCAGCAAGCCGGAAAGCAGTGCGCCAAAGTCATTCCGGTTCGAAGAGGACCGCGACTTTTGGGGAACGGTGGCGACGATTCTTAGGGCGTTGAGGAAATACATATCCTCTACGTCCGGCCAAACCCTCCTATCTCACCTGTAGGAGTTGGTCAAGGAGCGCATCCCAGCCTGCAATAATGGGGACTAGAGGATGCAACGTCTTAATTCAATGAAACTCCCGTGGTGTCAAGGTGATGACGGGAGAACTTTGGGTGTTCCTGCATAAGAAGCACGCCATTGTCACGCACCTCCGCCCAGCGGACGTGTGGATGATCAATGGCTGGCCAATTTATCGCGCAGAGAGGGTCGGCAACCCGCCAGGGGCGCGTGTTACGGCGGATCGTTTCTGCTGCTCCATCGCTCCGTGGAACATCGCCCGTATCCGGCGCGTACCTACGGGTCAATGGAGGCTGTATCCGCGTAATCCAGGACCTTTACCGAATGGATCAGTGTCCTATGTTTATTATCCTTCAGGGAGGGCGTTAATCCATGTGAGTTCTTGCATGTCGTAGAGAATGGCTGCCCCTCCAGGACTTGAGAGGAGAAAGCTGGGTTGATGGCGGAATACCTTGAGGGGGTATCCTGCCAAAACCTGCCACAACAGAGTCGGACGAGTTCGAGGAGGACATCGCGCGAGAGCTCGGGACGCTTAATCGCGGCCCATTGCTCGATGCTGCGGAGCTCCCTCACATGGAGGTGTGCAAGGTCGTTGCGTTGATCCGCAAACTTGGACTCAGGAGAGCCCTCGGGGACAATGCCATTCCAAACATCCAGACGGAGACTTTAAACGCTCCCTCGCAAAAGTGAAAGCTCACTGAATCTATGTAGGACGTCTCTTCTCAGGCACAGCATGCACCCAAGGAGTCCGCCGCACAAGATGCCCAGGCAACTGCTGTAAAATTCGCCCAATTCACTCCCGATTCCTCCCAATCCATTCCTGAGCGTCCAGTGCCCATTCCTTTGTCGCCCATTGCAAGTGCAGAAGATATGGAGGACGAAATTTCTTGCTACACATTGAAATGGAAGATTTTGGATTCACTTGAGGAAGTACACTCATGGCCGTTGCATGACGCCCCGGAGCCGTTTGACGTAAATGAGCTTTTCGAGGTTGTGACGAGGAAGAGGAAGAAGAAAACTTCTAGAAGAGAGGCTGAAAATTCTCCCTCTAACGCCACTCAACTCAGCTGCACCAACGTGATGCCGATAATTGTCTATGGAGTACGAAACCACCCTGAACTCATTGATTCTCTCCAAGGGAGATATGGCAACGACTTCGAACTCACTATCAGAGACTTCTCCACCAGAGGCATCGTCACGTCGCCGGAGCAAAAAGGAAAAAAATCTTGCAGATCCTGGACTAGAAAAAGCTTGAATATTTTTCACATCCTACAGAGTATGTCAAAACAGCTCGATTGCTCATCAAGGAACTGGCCAGTGATTACCCCCAGCTAGAGTGACCGCGGGGCTGGCAGCGCTAGGAATCAATGTCAAGTCCATGAAGCACATGGTGGAGACAGTAGAGCAAAGGAGAGAGTCTTATAAGACCGGGAATTTTATCGCCATAGTCACTCCTTATGATTGCACATATAGGCAAGTTTACAAAACGTAATATAATTATGAACATTTGTTTACGATGGGTAAATAATTAACATAACAAGCCATAAATGCCAAACAGTTATATGATTTCAGCGTAATATTATTTAATTTGAATAACATTGGTATGCGATAATTTAGAATGACAAATATTACCTTATTGTGGCAAAATCTTTCATAATTTATATATCATTGGCTCGTGATTATTGAAAATCACAAGATAATGCCTAATGGCGTCAGAATAGTTCTTAACCTTCCTAAAATTTTCTAGAGAGAGTTATTTGGGTTGTCTGCATTTGTTAAATAAAGAGTTACAGGAGTAATAAACATTTCTACAATGAACAGCCCTTCCCATAAAGAACAGATCATAGCAGAGACCGAATTATGTTTTTAAATTTTTGGAACAGCTATGGGAACACCTTGTACATCTGGAAAAAAGCTTGTGGAAAATGTCTATCATACTATTTCCTAGCAATACTTTGTTTCGATTTAGACGCAAATGACTCAATTATATCACTCTCTTATTTCGCAAAATACTTAGAATAAAAATGGTACAATATATCCTATGTGACACTGCTGCTGTCATAAACAATTGAAACATTACACAATGGTAGAGTGACAAGGAAATGCTTAAAACTATATTGGAGTGAAGTTATACTTGGCAGAAATCTATAAATATACCCATTAGACTCTTCCACTTGGAGGGATAACTAAACGAAACGTAAAGTAGTGGAATAACAATGAAATAATCCCTATATTATTAAAAAAATTAAATATTAATAATGAGAGTAAATATATTAAACAAATTGACATAATTGTAACAATGTAATCAAATAAAGAAATTTGCAAATTCTGGCATTGATCAATATTTTAGAAACTACAAAAGGGAATTCATAATTTGGCAACCAATTATGCATTACACCCATAATGAAGATTGAGTTGACAAAGACACAGTAAAATTTAAAAAATAATTAAAAAACACAGGTTATAGTACTTGATTATAATACATGGTTAAAGAGATTTTATAATATCCTAGACCAATTTGGTTCAGTGTCCCTTACATCTCTTATGTATTTATTACCAACAAACGAAAAAATCCATGGCTGAGTTAGAATAAATAATATGTATTTATTTGAGTTGAAGGCTAATATGTATTTCGAGCCATCATGACATGCATCAAATGACTAGATACCATCTATGACGTCTTGAAATCTATTTAAATTTAGCAGTTCATGGAAATTTAATCAATGTATTTTACGAGATTTGCATCTGGGGTCTGGTTTCAATGACAACAAACACTGGGCGACAGGTGTACTCAGTTTCCAAACCATAACGTAACATTTACAATAATCGTAATGCTTATTGATCAATGTGACGGTCAACAGTACAGGAGAAGAATAACCTCCAAAGTAAAAAATAAAATACCATCACCCAAAGGCTCTCCTCATGTTTGCATATCTAGGCAAGCTTACAAAATGTAATATAGTTATGAACATTTGTGTTCAATGGGTGATTAATTAAAATTACAAGCCATATATATCATACTGTTAATTAATTCCTGCATTATATTACACTTTCTTATTTTAATTGCTATGCGATAATTGAGAATATCAAATATTACTTTATGGCAGAAAAATATATTATAATTTATAAAGCATTTACTCGTGATATAGGAAAATTACAAGTTATTTTTTAATGGCAGCAAAATAGTTCTTTACGTTGTGAAAAATTTCTATAGGACAGTTTTTTGGGTTGTCTGCATTTTTTAAAGAAAGGATTTCAACTGGTTGCAGCAGCCTCTGTTGCTGGAAGGATCACATTGCCTGCTAATGCATAAATGTTCCCTGGTGTGGTTTTCACTCCTGAATTGTTCCTCCGGGTGATGGGCAGCCGGGGCCGGCCAATCCGGAGGGTTGTGCCAACGCGGCATCTTGTTCGGTGAAAAGGACCAGATAGAATCCATGGTGGCGATGGGGCGTTTGTCCCTGTCCCACCATCGAACCTGGAGAGATCCTTGCCGGCGGAACTCTGCATACGCTGACCTAGCAGCACGTACTTCGGGATGCAGACCGCTTCCACCTATCTGTAATATACGAGCTCCTCACGCACCCGGAGTAGATTATCGCCATGATCTCCACGGCCGTTATTAAAAGCTGTCAGATGACAACGTTCGGGATCCCGTTCTCCCCGGGGGCCCTCCTCAGGTTGAACTCGTTGATAACACCGACGACGTCCCTGGTGGTAAAGGATGGCTGCGTGTCGGGTTCTGCTCAAGGGCTGTTGCGACTTCTGCCTCGGCTTCATCTGACTCTGCAGTAGGCACGTTGAGGCTTAACGTCTCGCTGAGATGTTACCCAACCATGCTCGCCTTCTCGGCGTAGTCGCAGCAACTTTGCCGGAGAAGGTAATTACTTGTCGCGTAGTTGTCTTCCCTTGACGTTGCGGCAGACTTTCTAATGGTGTGGTCTTCAAGAGAGACGGTGGACAGAATTTTTTCCCAGGTGTCTTCTCGCACTTCTTTCCTCAGCGGCAGCTGGAACTAAAAAAATGAGGGCGTTCAGCTGCTGTCGTAGGTCCTGTGTCCTATACCGCTCCCATTGGGTTTGGATGCTATTCCGCATGGCGATTGTGTCGCAACGCAATCCGAAAGGCGTGCTGGCCCAACACCATAGGGATGTACTCGGTGATGGACTTCTGTACCAAGATGGTGAGGCATTTGACGAGGCCGTCTGCTTCCTGCGCTGCGGCCAGTTGTGAGTTCAGAATCGACAGCCACGGGCAATGAGCTGCCGGAAGCCGTTTCAGTCCGCATTAGATATATCACTCCGTTGCTGTGGCGGGACCAAACCAGAGTCCATGCGAGGTGAAGGAGCATGGGGTTGTCGTCCAAAGACAGCGCAAGGACGGAGTGCATACTCGCCGACGCCCGGAGGTTGCAAGACACCGGATGTCCAGGATAATCGGACGGCAGGAAGGTCGGCTCTGCTGGTGCCAGCACGCTTAGTCCATCCTCGTCGTCGAAGTGCCGTAGATGAACACCACGCTGGTTGAAGATTTTAGAGTGAAAAGAGGGGTGCATCGCGTTGAGGTTCACAACGATTATGGACGTCCGAGGAGCTCGAGGAGTCTGTCAGGAACCAACGGATCTTGCGGCCGTTTGTAAGCTGATGAGAACTTCCTCGATCCCCTACTCATCCTGATGTCATTGAGAACCGCTTCCATCACCGGGAGGGTTGTAATCAGGTGCAGCGTGTGCCTGACAGTGTGGCTCTCCAGGATTGCTGTCCCACCACCAAGGCTGCGACATTGCTGCGCTGATGCTAATGCCGCCACTCTGTCCGCCAGGTAGACTGTCCAACTCGAGAGCTTTCATGGGTCCGTAAGCTGCAGTAAGATTTTGTAAATTGCTGCCACCGCATCTCCGTTGTCCTAGAGAAACGCCAGAATTTCTTCCGTCTTCCCCTTGACTCCGTTAGATTTCCACTGTACGACGGTAATGCAGCCTCTAGATCCATTTGTAGGCCGTTGTTACCCTCGTGCAAGTTGGAGGAGGAGCTGGGCTCGGGTCGACGGGACGAAACTGCGGAGGGATAGGTAGATCGAGGTGTTCTTCTACCAGATATCTTCGTAATCAGACCTCTGTTGGGGTGCAAGAGGCGGGCTGTGGCAAGAGAAGTAAACGTCGGGGAGGCGACAGGCGTTGTGGGCTGCACTTATGGACGCACCAGCTTAATGGTGGTTGGGGTTTCGGAGGCCGGGGCTGATGCTAATGCGGCGAATGGCACCTCAGGTTTTACGGTTTTCGTTGCATTCGTCGTTTTCTTCGATGGAGGAGGCTGACGATGGCGGAGCTGATGTTGAGCCTGCTCCCGTCGGAACGCTTTTTTGTACAACTTCAGTGCTTCGAGGAATACCGGACACTGGCGGTTAGAGGCCAAAAGAGGTGCACGCACTTCGGAGTCAAGATGGGCGTCTTGGGGCATGTTCGCCGGCGAACTTAAAACACCGCGGCAATATCTTGCAGGCGGCGCTCGATGACCGTTGCGCTGGCAGATTTTTCACTCCGGCGAGCCTCTGACACTCCTAAAATGCTCGATCCTGACATTTCAATAGCAGATGCTCAAGATATTTTCAACCGCGACTTCTCCCGGCAGCCTTTCTACGGTGGCGATGCAGCGTCTGGTGGTATGTCTCTCCCCACAGCGCTCTTCTGTGAGGTGCCGGACTCCCTTCACAATGATCCCCTTGTCCGAGAGATCCGCCGCCATCTTCTCTGCTGCGTAGTCAGTCGCCACCCTGCGGTTTAGCAGCCCTGTGGCAGAGAAGGGGAGATATCAATCGTCTAATACTTCGCAGCAGGTACGACTACGGCAGTTGAGCCATCCTCACGGCCTGACTCACCTCGTGATCGCGACGGGGGTTAGAGGGGAGACGGTAAGTGGAGCGCCGCTTCCATTTCCATATCCTCGTTGGTGTCAAAGACACCACTAAAATAACGAACGGTGGATCCGTCGTCCTTCACCAGACGCACGATCCTCCAGACCGAAACCGACCTGCGCTGAGTTTCTCTAGGCTTAGGCTGTGAAGCCATTGCGACGTGCGCTTAACCATCATTAGCTGCCAGCCGATATGTTAATAGCAAATTGCTCTCAGCGAGACCCCAGTTACAGGAGCAACAATTGTTTCGACCATGAAAATTCCTTCCGATAAGGGAGCCCTCTTGGCGGAATCCAAAATATATTTTTAATTTTAGGAACAGCCTTGAACACATCCTGTACACCTGGTGAATATTCTTGTGGTAAATGCCTAGATTTATATTTACAAGAGAACATCAGCGTTCAGAAAAGAGAAAATGAAAAATGGTAAAAAATTTCCATAATTTTGGAAAATTGCAAGGGACAAGGGCAATGATGATGCATTTGCTGAAGCTGCAGAAATTGAGATGGAGATACGAAATGACATTCATCCAACCTGTGCCAAATTGCGTTCACGAAATAAGCAAAAAATCTTTGATTACTCTATTTAAACAGAGTAAATTATAGGGAAAATAAATGGCATTTACACCGCCTATGCTTACCGAATTATTCCGAAATATATGCAGTTATTATGCTTCAGGTCTGAACCACATTATAAGCAATAAAAAATATAGACGAAAAATTTAATAAGTGCGCTACACCGTGCACTAGGAGAAAATATAACGATTACTGACGACGGGCGAAAAGGAAATGATGTAACGAAAAATATTGATTTGAAATTTAGAATGCGAATGGAGTAGGACGAGTTTGAATGTGTTATTTTATTCAGTCTGAACATGTGATGAGTTCAGTTTATACTATTAAGCATGTGGAAATTGATACAATGTCTAAATACCAATATCGCAGAAATATATCCTAGGATATATTGATATTATTTCCATTACATAATGGACGACAATCATATCTCGGAAAATATTCCAAGACCTGCAAATGGAACACATGAATATTTGTAGTGAGACCACGAAATACGATATACTCTAATAAAAACTGAATAATCATCGGACTCCTTAATTAAGACTTTTAAGAATTATAATTAACAAAACATCTCACAATGTAATAGTATGACGATCTCACCGAAAATGTCGTGTTCATTGACCGGACAACCAGGGGCGTCATATCCTGCCACCACCCACAGAAACCCTCTAGTCATACGGATGTCAGCGGCCACTACCCCAAGTGGAGGTATTCCATAGAATGTGTACTCATGGTATTCAAGTGCTGAGTGTGCAAAAAGCTCAAAGCCACCTCCTGCATCGTTCGCTGTCTTTCATCAGCACAGTCCAGCCCCGTAATTTGAAGGAGGAATCAGAGGCGAATTTGGTCTCTCCTATAGCAGCAACCGAGGCTCTATGTACGTGAACTAGTACATGGAGCCCTTCGGCACGTCCACGGATGCTGTTAGCGATTCATCCAACGACCAAGCAGCAACGCCTTTTACGGCGAGGCTACATTGTGGGATTTGATGACTGCTATCTCCTCCAGCATGGCCAGAAGGAGTCATCCCTGGCGAAAGGTGATATGCTTATTCAACACACGAGTGATAAACACAATAGAGTACCAGAGCTCCTCGTCCTGCGAAAAGGGAAGGGAAGGCTCAAACAAGAATACTGCAGGTGGGCTGCAGCCGGATGCAGAATGTAGTATTTTAGTCGCCAAAGGCGCTAGTGCCAATACTGGTCGTTCGGGCAGCGCTACATTGGGGGAAGGTGTCTTCAGGGATCTGGCCAGTTTTTCGACGTTAGCACTGCTGGAGATATCGAGCCCTGCACTCTTCTGTAACTCCGGGTAAGGTCAAGTATTGGTTTGGGAGGCGCTGGCAGCAGCTGCAGCAAAAGTCTCTCCAGGTACCACCTTAACGGAACGACTCGATCCCACCGTCTGGGCTGCCTTTGCGCTGTAGCGCATCGTTGCTCTCATTTGCCGCCAGCGCCTTTTCAAAAGCTTTCATGTAGACTCGACCTTGTCTGTGGGTAGGAGGGTGATCACAACCTTAATTACAGCACTTCCAGGTTCCCATGAGTGTGCTGAAACAGTCGTGGGACCGGTGATTTGCAGCGCATTGGCTGCACTGGGCCACCATGCTGCCCGTACCTCTGGACTTTTAACCAGATCTGCGGCGCTACATAACCCTTGAAATACTATACCTTTGCCAAATAGTTCCGGATATGAGTGATATTGTAGATGGGGAGATGTATAGACATCTTTCCACAGGGGCTATGCATTTGCTGTTCCTATTAGGCTTCAACCTCCCCTCTGCCGTATGCACCGTATGTTTTACGGACTTGATTGTGATTCTTAACTCTATCTGCCTTGCAGCGACTCTAGTCGAAGGAAAATCACTTTCCAGACCTCTGATGAGCAGGCGAGGTGTGTTGATATACTTTGTAGTGTGTGAGTAATATTGAAGTTTTTTCTCATCCTGGATCTGCAGGATATTCTCCTATTGTTCCGGCGAGGTGATGATGACATTGGTTGAGACATCACTTATTGCGAGTTTGAATTTGTTATCACGTCTCGCTTAAAGAAAACCAATGAACTCTGGGTGTTTCGTAGGCCATAGATGTTTATCGGCTTCGCCATCGGTGTGCTGTTTTGGTTGGCGCTGGAGAGGGGATTTTCAGCCTATATTCTGAAGGATCCTGCCACAACTTCAAAATCCTCGTCAATGGCAGCCTCAGCTTCCTGTGCACAGGCACCAGAAGTGCTTATGAATACCGGGAGTCCGAAAGTTTCCGCTTCAATGTGGAGAAAGATGTCTCGGTCTCATATCTCCTTCACTGCTAACGAGTGATAAATTAGCGGGCACTGGACGGTCAGCAGCAGTTACCCGTACACCCTGTGTGGCGGACTTCATGGGTGCCTGCTGTGCCAGAGAGGAGACATCCATCGAATATTCGATGATCTTCCTCTTCTGAGAAGGGCATGCGCCCAAATTCTCTGCCTCCAAAGTGTGAACATCGACCGTAGGAGAAGGGAGGAGAGTTATCACCCCCTATACAAGCTCAAATTGAGCCACCTCCATGTGCAGTGGAACATCAGACTTCGAAGTAGTTGAGGGTGATGTGGCAGGGCCGTTGGGATTTTGAGCTCCCTTCGAATGAGCACCCTTTGGTTTTCCTCTCTTATGTTTTTATCTTTTCCAGAGTCCTGTCCTGGTGCAGATGACTCACCGGTGGTAGAGGCGGCCTTGTCAGACACCAAGAAGATCTTCCGAGTGTTACGGAAGTTTACTGGGTTCTCAGCGTGTATGATGGGGTCGATTTCCATCTTTCTCATGTAGTCCTGAGAGACGTGCCTTATCGCACCATCAAAGGTTTTGAACGTTATTAAGCCGTCGCATGAGATACTTCGCCTGTGCAGCCTGCGGAGAATCATGCTGGCATTCGCGTATCGCGGGAGCGAGGGCGACATTGCGAATGGCATCATCACTTAGTGTAGACGACAGCAGGTAGTTAAATTTTAGTAAGGACTACAAAAAGTCACACTGCGGAAGCTGGAAGGAGAGAGCCTTGTTAGAGCTAGGACAATGCAAAGTGTCCCCAATGGGGTCCACGACCGGAACCGAGGAGAATCGGGTGAGAAAGATGGACTGCGTTAGCCTCTTCCTGCTTCAAAACACCAAAAAATGCGACGGAACCACCAGAGTCTTATGAATCACCTGCAGAGAGCAATAGATCATGCTTGTTGGGACCACTGATTTGTGAGTGGTAGCTTTGGTGGTTCAATTTCGGTTACACGCATATACGTGCCTTTTAGCTAAAGCGCTGACTACTGGGAACTGTGGCGCTTCTGAACTGCAGAATCGTTGGTATCGAGTTGTTGTCCGCTTCGTTCGGTCGTCGGCAAGGCAGTGGATGGCTTACTAGCCCTAATTCTCACTTTCTCTTGCCTCCGACTCGTACGGTATAGCCTGGTCTTTTATGACCAGTCTCGGATACTGTTCGTGGCTCTAAAAGTTCTCCAGAATTTTCCTCATGGAGAATATCACTTTTCTCATAGAACGTGACCGGAAACGGTCTGTTGTTACAGCTGCTCTAACATACTGGAGCCTCCAGATTGTATATGCTCGTTTCCTGTCTAAGTCGCTGTCTATCTACTCCTTCGGAAGAATTACCCAGGCGTAGCACAGAGAGATATGCGCCGTGAAGTGACCGGATGCTGCTGCCCCGGTTGTCGTCGAGGACTTCCTCGGTTCCTTGGCGAAGGGTAAAAAATTCCAAACTTCAGTAGGCGCTATCGGGGTCACACCCGAGGCAGTACTCTTGGTGAGGCCTGAGAAAGAGATCGCCTCAATCGACTGCCTCTTTGGAGATCCGGGTTGACTCCATCCACAGTGCTGATTCTGTCGTCAGCACGGACGAAGATGGCGAGTATATGGCCGTGAAAAAATAGAGGACCAAGAGGCAAAAGCATTCCTGTCCCCCTGGTGTAGGGTGGGAGGGATAAGACCATATCCGAGGGAAAAAGTCCCGATAAAGGAACACGTACGATGATTAGGGTATCACCTATATTCGCCGAGCTCAACAATGTGTGTGGCGAGGTATTTGAGCTGAAGATCCACTAGGCCTAAACACAAAAATAATCTTTCACACGCCTGAGCACCGCTGGGCGCGTCACAGGTACTGGACGACGCTGGGGTCCAGTATCAAACTCAGCTTCTGCAGGCGGTCTAGAGGACGCTCCTGCTAATAAAAACGTTGGGAAATGCTCTTCCCCTGAGGAAGTCGCAGCGGGTTTGTCTGCCAAAGGCTTCATTGCCCGTGCCCTACTGCGGATGACTGCGATGGAGGAAAGGAAGAGAGTTTCCATACGAAGGTTATTGCCAACATGAAGAGGCCCTCCAGGGCTCTTCCAGCGTCGGTATTCAAGATGTTCTGTCACTTCTCGGCGAAAATCAAACAGTAGAGAGAGAACAAGGGGCAGTTGGTATTCTTCAACTGCCAGAGGGTTGACATCGTGTCGCACGCCTGCAGGTGTGACACGCGCGGCTATAGATCCGCTTCTCCCTCCAGTTGGGACGACTGCCCAAAGACCCTCAACGAGCCTGCTGTATAAGCTGACAGCAAGGACGACCATCTATCCTCGCACCGGGAATGCCCCGCATTCCTGGAGGTAATAGAGAGATACGAGGAGGGCCAGCAGATATACGTGCGTAAGTCGGTGACGGAGAAGGCACCAACGTCTGCACCGGCACACATGAAGATGATGGCAGCCCCTTCGGCAAAAGTTGACGCCTCCCGTTCCTTTGCCACGGTAGCTGGAGGCACTGCTAATTCGACTCCGCCAGATAATTCCCCATCCCCGGCTCAGCAGCCCGGTGCTGAGCAGGCTAATCAGTCAGTCTACCGCTGCTACTGTGCTGTCTTGGCTGACTCTTGGATTTGTCGTCAGAAGGGTGGAACCCGCCTCATATAAGCATCTACCGCTCTCCAAATGGAGAAGCGTCGGCCAGCCAAGGATAAAGAGCAACATGCTCAGCTCACTGAGGCTCTAGCTGCGGAGAGTGTTGCCTCCAAATGCCCCGCCTCGACACTACTAGCCCAACCAGAGTCAGAAGTACGGGTGGTCGTTAACTAGCCAACCGAGTCCGCCTAGGTGGCCCCAACCAAGGGCCTTTCTACATCGGCAAAGACAAGCAAGCCGCAAAGCTTTGCACCAAAGTCAGTCCAAACCGAAGAGGACGCTGACTTTTAGGGAACGGTAGCGATGATTTGTGGGGCGTTGAGAAAATACATCTCCTCGACGTCCGGCCAACACCTACTCTCTCTCTCCTGGAAAAGTTGGTAAAGTACCGCATACCGGCCTCCAATAACGGGGACTAGAAAATGCAGCGTCCTAGTTCAAGGGAACGCTCGAGGTGTCAAGTTGAAGACGGAAGAATTTCGAGCGTTCCTACAAGAAAAGCACCCCATCATCGCAGCCGTAAACCAGACACACCTCCCACCGGCGGAACTGTGGAAGATCCCTGGCTGAACGATTTTTCGCGTACACAGGGTATGGTCGGCCAGCCCGCCAGGGTGGCATGTCGCGGCGGCTCGGCACTACTGGTCCATAGATCCGTGGAACATCGCCCATATCCGACGTGAACCTACGGATAGACGTAAGCTGTATCTGACGACATCAAGACTTTTGGAATTCATCGCGTAGAGGCTGCCAGTCGATCTAATACCGCCTAGTAGGCGTGTGAAGGCTGATCGAATGGTCAATTTCTTCACCACCACCCTCCTGCAGAGTCCAGAGGCGAGTGATTGGCCAGAGGCACAGGCAGCCGTGTCCGTCACCAACCAGTCCTTCAGAGAGGAGGGCAGTGTGTTGCGGGGATTTACTTGGTTGTCCGCACGTAGAATAGAGGCGCTTTGCAACGTTCACAATAGTTCCTGAGAGGCGTGTTTTATTGCACCTTTAGAGGTTTTGAACGTCATTAACTCCGCCTTCGCTGTCCGCGGATAATCATGTTTGAAGGCGCGTTTCCAGGAAGCGAGTACGTCCTTGCAAATGTCAAGGAGCAGAGGAGAGAAATTAGATAGATTTAAGCAAGGACTGATCAGACTGTAGAAGGAGGAAGGAGAGGCCAAGGAGAAAGTACGAAGTCTGCGACCGGAACCGAGGCGAATGGTTTGAGATGGCGGAACTTTGTTAGCATTCTCCCGCTTCGCGACACTAAACAAAGTGACGGAAACACCAGACCCTTCATTGACATTTGCAGAGAGCAGAAAAACCGAAAGAGCATTTAAGGACGAAAATACGAGGAAAAGCAGAAAGGGCCTTAATCAAAGCCAATGAAATAGTGCGTAAAATCTTGCTTTTTTCAGGGCCCAATTTCTTCAATGGACGATGAACGAAATAAGTAAGGAGGAGCAAGTTAGTTAGCCTCCCCCTATTTCGACTGGCTAGAACGACATGGTAAATCCGAGGGGAAAAACCGATGTCCACGAAAAGAAAGGTCAAGATCAAGGTAAACGAAATTGATTGCACCAAGGTGTAAAGCACGGCGAGACGTTGTGCAAGCAAGTTAGCTCTAGGGACGCAAGTACCTAATACGGGCAGTGCTCTTAACGAACATGTCATCCAACGCTAACTACGTCCCGCAAATATAAGCACCCCGACACCGGCAAGGTAATCACCGGCTGTAAGTGCATTAATTGGTTGGACGGTCCGTGAAGGAGGATTGGCCAGATTAGCTGTAATTGACACATACTTCCAGGTCACGCTTCGCGACGAATCCTTTGTGATTGCAAGCAGCAAACTAAAATATACATTTTTGGAATATAACAGACCCGTTCCCCGGGTTAGTGAATGAAAAATTGACATATTACCAGTATAAACCACAATATTAGTATAAATTGGCGTTATATACGTGGCATGGAGAGCGGCGCTCAACACCGTTAGCACGTTTGCCAAATTGATGTCCAACTTCTCATCTCAACTCAAAAAAACTCTCACTTGGTGCTTGGGAGTTACAAAGATAATCTGCCACGGGGTGGCGTCCGGAAACACATGACATATTTTTTGCCAGTTAGACAACAATCGCCCTTTCTGGAACCTATTATTGCCCCAAAAACCGTCGTTGCTAGTCGATGCTGCGACACCTTGGGAATCAAAAATAGCGGAAACTGCATTATAAACTGTACCCAAGGAAAAGAAACCCCCCAATCATGGGAAGGTCTAGACGTAACACTCATGGAATCACGGACAAGATGTAGTGTAGGCAAACCAAGGAGGGCGGCGTCAACCATAGCTGCTGCCGAGTTTTGTCAATATATACTCCAAGATATTTCAGCCGTGTTACAAAACCTAAGTTACACTTTCTTAAATTAAGCGTTATACCGATATCGTCACGTAAATAATCTCATACACACTGTAAAAGCGGGCCATCTCTAGTTGGAAAAACCAGCAGCCAGTCATCCAAATATCAAATCATTCAGATTTAAAATCGGGACCACAATTTGGAAAATGCTGCTAATGCCTATAATTGCATGATGACCGGTGCTTGGCAGTGACACATAGGAAGTCTAGTAAGCATATAATATCGCCCTGACACGTAGATCACGTAATGATATTGATCGTCCTTGCAAATATTAATTTGGTAAAACGCCGTCTGCAAGCAAGCCTCCCCCCCCCCGGTAGTAGAGAATACATCGTCTTGGCCACGTCCCATAGTCGAAAGCGCGGTTTACGATATAAGGAATTCCAAGGAGAGGGGTCGCGTAACAACCAAAATCCCCCGTATGCTTTGGAATAAGATGTTCGCTAAATGCACATACAGGCTTAGACGGTGATAGTACCGTTTTTCTCACTATGTTATCAAGATAATTTATCAAGGACGGGTAACTGGTAATGGGGAGAAACACCCTTGTCTCGTCGTCAGGTTTAGGAAGATTTCCACCTATAAGAAGGGTTTCTAATGTCAAAGCACACACATAAGTTAGGGGGCCGCTACCAACTACGGATTTAACTCACGGTACGGTACGATATGACTCGGTATGGCAGGCGGCTCCGGCATATGCAGCGGGATGGCATCGGACGTGTCCAGTGGAATCGGAACAAAAAGAAGTTCAGATACATCGTCTGCTTCGGTGGAAAAAGAAGGCCCATCCGAGGGGAAAGAAGAAACGAATGCAATGCTGAGAGTGTTGTAGTCGAAATCTGGGTCCTTTGAGAGAGACGAATCCATGGGAGGCAAGGATATGACGTCATCTTTGTCGAAATCAGAAAAACGTAACAGCGCAGAAATGGGCGGGAGATCGTCCGCATCTGATGGCGGAGAATAATGCATAGCGCAGTTGCCAAAACTCTCACTGGAGCTAGGTACGGTTTGGGGCCCCGCTGCAACCGGAACGACGTCCTGGTCCTCGACTGTGCTGAAACTGGCCTCGCGTCATTGACGGAGGGCGGGAATGCGCAACCTGCTGGATGATAATCGGAAGAGGTGCGAGGCGACCGGTAGTCCGATGGCAAGTTGAAAGCATCGAAAGAAGGAGCTAGCACTCTTATGGCCGGTGATCAACAATGGTCTCCTATGATTGCCAAATGTCGCAACCGATTGTAGATAAGCTTCTTGGATCTTTCTGGTAGGAGTGTCTAATCAGATGCTAGATCAAGCAGTGTGGTAATCTCGTAAGAATCCTTTCGCGCGAGCCGCTTGGATTCTCAAAGGTCGTGTAAACGGATACAAAGATGTAGCACGTCAGCGTCGGCCGGAAGGACAACGTAGCCAGAATGCGACTCCTGATTTAAAGCAGCGAAGACAACGTCGGTTGATGCGCATGTTAAGGCTGCTCTCGCGCTGCTCACTCGTCCTCAAGTACTCTCTGTCTCTATCTTCCTTCTCAGGTTCGACACTCGTGTTCTACGTGCCGCGTTCCGCAACGTTTCCTGGTTGGATGACCGCTAGTTCAATCTGTTCTCGAGAATAGGGCACACCACTCGCGAATGCTTCTTGGTTAAATCGAACAAGGGTAGTGGTGTCTTTGTGGTTAATGTCTGTTTCTTATAACAGTAAGGTCCCTGTGCGTATGCGCAAAGCCGTAGTACGGGCGAATTCCGAAGTGGATATGTATGCCGAGGTCCGTCCTTTAATGTATCACGTCTATTGATTGAGTTCGATCATACAATCTTTTAGCGAACACTTATTACTCATTGAAAACTCAATTAAATATCGTAGGATTAAAAACGGCATCTCCCCTCACTTTTGTTAAGATCGAACTTTGTATATTTTTTCAAAATAAAGTCTCACTTAAGAGTTTACAAACGCACCATCTTGAAGAACTCCAAGCACCAAGTTTGGAGCTTAAATTAAGAGTATGGAATGATCACGAAATTTTAGAAGTATGATAACAAAATATTTTTACAGAGATACAGGTTAAATATATAAGAAAATATTATTTGCCAACAGGGTGATATTGAAAATTGACTGCAACACTTAGACGAAAACTACGACATAAAAGGTGTGCTACCTCTGACATTGACCAAACGGTATGAATATACAAGACTAAATAATTAGGTAGCTGGTAAAGAAATTATGCTTGCCTCATTATTCATGTAGAGCACTAAGAAATTCACAAATAAAAAATTATTTATATATCACTCTGTAGTTCACACTACATATGTTAAGGCATAGATAGAGAATTGCAAAAAGGTATCAAAGCCAAATTGGTGCTATGCTGCGGTAACCCTGATAGTCGTTAAAAACAAACATGAAAAATCACATGTCTAGGTTAATTAAACAATAAGAAATTTGTGCCATGCTGAGATGCATTGATATCCCGATACCAATTATGTGACCATCGAATGTAACTGTATTTAGATGTTTTGTTGCAATTTGCCATATAGATATAATTTTATTTTTCCAGATATGCGTCTGGGGGCTGGTAGCGATGACATTAATCATGGCGCTATATTAACAAGGATCGTTATCTTTATGAATCACAGTCATTATAAACCGAACAGGAAAATTATCATCAACAAGTGGAAAGTGAAAATGTACAAAAAACACCAAACCACAATTACCGAATGACACTCCTCTTGCTTGCGTATCAAAGCAAGCTTACCAAACGTAATAAGTATCCTGATCACTCGTATAAAATAGGTGATTTATTAACATTAAAAGCTATATATGTCAAACACTTACTTGATTCCAGCTTAATAATACTTAATTTTATCAACGTTTATATATGATTATTGAGAATGACATATATTACCTTAAGGCAGAAAATATTTAGCAACTCAATTAGCATGGACTCGTGATATTTGAAAATTACAAGTTAGCCCAAAATTCCAGCAAAACAGTTCTTAACATTCCTAAATTTGGTAAGCGAAAGTTATTTGGGTTGTTAAGTTACAGGAGTAATAATCCTCTTGACCATGAAAGGCCATCCCATAGGGGAGTGATCTTGTCAGAAATATCATCATATTTTGAATTTTATGAAAAGCCTAGAACACAACCTGTACACATGGTATTAATTCTTGTGAATGCCAAGCATTATTTTAGTTAGAGATCATCCGCATTCACATACGCGAAACCTGATCTGCTACGATATTTCAGTGGTAGAATATGCGCACTACAAGTAAAAGACCCCGCTTCGATTCCCGGTCATAGCAGGCTTTTTTTTTTCAAAATTATTCTCAGCTGCACAGTGTATGCATGTCTGCATAGGACCTTTGGATCGTTTCACCCATCAATTTCTTGCTTGGCAATCTCACCATTTGAGAGGGAGGAATTTTTTCTTCGAGGACATCCGTTGGGGCAGTTTGATACTAGCTTGTCTAGTTATGTGCCAACCAAGAGAATATCGGGGTTTAGGAACCAGAAATTAGATCTGCTACTATAGTTCAGTGGTAAAATATCCGCCTGGCTAGTGGAGGGCCCGGGATTGATTCCTTGTCCTAGCAGAAAATTTTCACGTTTGAAAATAATTAGCTGATATACTCTGCTGTGATTTAGCCAAATTATTTAACAATCTTACCCTAAATAAAAAAAAGTTAATCCACTCAAGGCACTAGTAATTTTAGATTACTTCCACATAAGGATAAACTTTAAAAGTGAAAACACTTTGATAAAGGAAAGAAGTAGGAACAACATATATAATTTGTGGAAAACCGCTATTTATTATGAAACCAGGAGATAATTTACTATGATAAATGTTGCTGAAGTTGTTGGAATAAAAAATGGACACAATTTTCCTCCAAAATTTTAAGTGTTAATAGAGATATGGAAATTTTCATAACAATGTAGAATAGCCACTTAAAAGAAGTTGAACATTTGGAAATCAATGTTATACAGTTAGGTACAAAAAACAGATATTAGTCATGACAAAGCAATGACCAGAAAGCATTTGCGAGAATTATATTAAGAAGTCGCACTTCATGAGTGGAGATAAAAATATAATGGAGGATACTCTAATCTGCACGGGGTTAACAAGGAAATATGGGTAAGTTATTTCGTATAACATGAAAATTGCAATGAATACTGAATAATTAATACAGAGAGATGACGATACGATTGGTAATGCTGTTGCAATTGAGGAGATTCCAAAATGTGCAAAATTGAGAGAGCAAATTGAGCAGAACGTCTTAGAATACACAATTTTAAAAAAGTAGAGCATATGGAAAATTAAGTAATTTACTGATAAACATTTTATCATCGATGCTGCCGGTCTTTAAAGATTATATACTCTAAATATGTCTAGAGACCTGTTCAACTTTGAAAAATCCTTGTAGAGAATATCCAGAATCATACGAGGCGTACTCGGAAAACAATCAGCGTTTGCGAATATTTCAACTGCAGAGCTACGGTCATGATTTTGTGAATGCTCGCTGACTTCCCTCATACATTGGCAAGCCAGAGACGCTATTACGAGAACATTCGATCATTTATACATATTTTTCTGTGCATTTAACATATTGAAGATGATCGAGCTGCCCGACGACTGTGAAATACGGATAGTATATTTATATATTTATCCGTGTTTTGAATGAAAGAAATGTGAAACCGGCAGACGTTCATCGACAAATTTGAGATTAAATTGTTAGAAAATTCGTCAGGCAGTTCAACGATTGTGAGAACGTATAATTCGAGGCCCGGAGTGACCGGCCGTTTTGGTCAATGATGATTTGGTGAGCGCGGTCAACGCTAAACTTCATGAGTATAAACGTTTCGCATTTGCATTGCTTTCATTGCATTTCCCGCAAACTTCAATGACTGTTCTCTATGATATTGTGACAGATCTTCTGCACTTTTGCAAATTGTACTCACGATGGGTGCCGAAGATGCGCTCCGAGGAGCACAAAAACAAAGGGGCTGTCAATGCATTGACATTTCTCACGCGATACAGCGAGCAAAGTGATAAGTTCGTGACCCATATCGTCACAGATGACATGAATTAGGTGTACTATGTTACTCCAGAATAGAAGCAGCATTCCATGTAGTGGAGGCACACTTCATCGCCACAAAGGGAGAAATTCAAGCAGACAATTACTACTCGCAAATTCTTGTGAACATTTTTGGGGACAGGCAAGGAATTTTGCTTGTTAAATTCTTAGGTAAAGACAGAAAAATAAACTCAGCAGATTATTATGACACCCAGAAGAAACTGCGTGGCGCTATCCAGAACAAAATGCGTGGCATGCTTACTCGCTAATTTATGTTGCACCATAAAAATTCTCGGCCACAAACTGCAGCTCAAAGTCAAGCCCTCGTCACGTAATTTGGTTGGGAACAAATGCATTACCCTCCTTAAAGCCCAGATGTAGCGCCAAGTGACTTTCATCTGTTCCTGCATCTGAAGTAGTTCCTTGCTGGCCGGCGTTACTTCAACGGTGAGCCGCGCAGAAGTGGCTGTCTTCAAAGGAGGCACCATTCTACGAGGAAGAGATACAGAAACCGATGCCCCGTTATAAAAAATGCCTCAATAATGGTGAGAACTACTTAGAAAAGTAGCTTAATGTATCGTGAATCTGATATAAAAAAAATTTCTCTATAAATTCTCAATTTTTAAAAATAGCCAACGGTGTTTACTTTCCGAATACTCCTCGTATTTGCTATAAAAGCCGTTGCGATTTAGCTAAATTATTAACACAGCGACTCTCCATGTAAAAGTGTACCTATCTTACAGCTCTAGTATCTTTGTGGAATATCCTCATAAGGAGAAGACTTAAAGATGTGGAAACGTTGATCTAGTATAAAAGAAGACACATATTACATAGTGTGTGAAAAATTGCTATTTATTCTGAAAACAGTAGAGAAATTACTCTGATACAATTCCTAAAGATATTGGAATATAAGACAAGAGACATCAAGATCCCTCATCGTTTTGAGAGAAAATTGAAAAATCAACATATGAAGCACAACATAGAATAGCCCATTTAAGCGAAGTAAAAGTATTGGATAGCAGTGCGTTACTGATAGGTATGAGGAAATCCATATAAAACATGAGAAGCCAATGGGCCCGAAATAATTGCGAGAAACATATTAAGACGTCGCACTAGATGAGAGGGGAAAACAACTAATGGAATATACTGATAACGCTTAAACGTAGAATTAGGAAATATGGGACCAAAATTCCGAAGTATTTGTAAAATGGCAATTTACCATGATATATCAGAACTTTATTAGTAATGCGGCTGCCAATACAGCTGGAGTTAAGGTAAAGTTAGAAAAAAATATTCACCAGACTTGTGCTAAATAGAGGAAGCAAGTGAGGATAGCCTCCAATTCGACATAGTATATAATATGAAATATTCAGTAACTTACTTATTGATATTAAATCTAATATACCGCTTGTTTACACTATTGATCCAAAATATGTTCTATAAATATCCCTAGAGTCAGTATTTACTATAGGCAAGCATTCATATTGACGAATAATATAATATGTCTGGATCACGGGGCACTATAAAAAAAGGATAAGTGAAATGAAGCTTGTGTAATGAAAACGACGCAATGCACCATTTTTATTTGAGTTTGAGTGTAAAAATGGAATAGGAGGAGTTTGAAAGTCATATTTAATTGAAGCTAAACATGTGCTGATTTCAGTATATACCCCTAAACACATGGATTTTAAGAGCGTTGATAAATACCCAGATTGTGCGAATATTTACTTGGAGATATTGATAAAATTTCTCATGCAAGAAGAACGAAAATCAAATAACGGAAAATACACCAATTCCTGCAGATGGAATAAAAGAAGGATTTTGGTATGGATATTTAATCCTGGAGTAAATGATTAAGATATACACTAAGCAAAACCAAACTATAAATGGAATCTCTAAGGATAACTTCGAAAGAAATGTAAATAACCAAGCCTCCCGCTTTGCGAAAGGTTTAACTCTAACCGCCCTAGGCACTTACTGGTATGTCCATTTAAATCAAAACTTCAAAAATGAACACAGTTCAGCTAGGTAGAATTGAAGAAAACATTACATAATATCAGAAATATCGTTATTTATTCTTAAAACAGAAAGTAAAAATGAAAATATTACTGTTACTTAAAGGTTGCAATGTATGACGAGGGCATCACGTTCCTCCGTATTCTTGAGAGGAAATTGAGATACGAAAATTTGCAGAAAAACGTAGCATAGGACATTTATACGAATTTAAACACTTTCATATGTGTGTGTCATTGATAGCTATGAGGAAATCTATGTTAATTATGACATGTCAATGGGCTCGAGGTATATGATAGAAATATATTTACACTTCGTACACCAAGGGTGGAGAAAAACATCTATTGGATGTTCATAATGTTAGGACAATTGCCATCTATCTTGAATAATTAAGAGAAAAGTTATTATTATACATTTGATAATGCTAAAGAAAATGAGATGGAGATTGAAAATGACAATCGTCAGACCTGTGCCAAATTGACAGACAGACAGACAAACGACTTTATTTAGGGCGAAATTGAGACTATATAGTCCCTTCTTACATTTAACCCTTTCGTCATATAAGTAATTACAATATTTAAATTTTAAAAGAAGTTAAGTTACATAAATATTACAGTAAAATATATACAAATTACAAGTTAATTATATATATTGGTTAATAGGTTACAAAGTATTACCAAAGAATATTGTTAGTTTTGTGGGTTGAAAAATAAACTGTGTATTAGCTATATTTTAACACAGAAAAAATTTCCAATTGCGGAAAACACCTACGAAGAGAAGAGAGGTGTAAAAAACCGCGAAAATTTCCTAAATAGTTCAGTGAAAGAGGGGAAATAAGAACAACAATATTTTGAGAAAAGGAGAAAAAATCATATCAAAATACACACATTAATATCCATATAAGGGAGGGGGTGAGAGGGAAATAGGGATTGTAAGGTAAGATATGCCTGGGATATTACATCGTAATTATGATATAGCAAAGTAAAATAAAATTATGAATTTATACCTAAGAAGCGCATCCTTGTGATAACCTGAAAGAGAAGATAGGGAGTGGTTCAATGCATGGAGAGTGAGAGAAGATACTTGTGATACAAGCGTTTGTAAGTGCCTAGAGAAAGAGAGTTTTTTATTAACGTTGGAAGGTCATTCCAGAGTTTGCAAGCCGTGACGGTAAAGGATTTGTTATAAATTTCTGTTCTATGAAGTGGAGTTAGTAATTTATTGCATCGTCTGGTATTGCGTTGGTGAACTGTATTAATGGCTGCAAACTGAGAAGAATGATAACAAGGGATGTGAATATTAAAAACTTGATGAAATAGGGAGAGGAGGTAAAGGTTTCTTTTAGATTAAAGTTTAGCCAGGAGAGTCGACGGAAATATTCTGAGACATGGTCAGACTTTTTAAGGTTAAAGATGAATCTGACGCAAGGCATTATGAGAACGTTGTAGCTTAATCGCGACATCCTTAGTCCTGGTATACAGTATCACAATAGTCGAAGTGAGGAAGTATTAAAGGGGTCACTAGCTGTATTTTTAGTGAAGAGGGAAGAATGAGAGTGAGAGCCCTTAGAGTGTGTAAGGAAGAGTTTACCGTCTTGCAGACTTTTATTACGTGATTATTCCAGGTAAGCGTTTCATTAATTAGAATGCCGAGATTTTTTATGATTTTGCAATAGGGAATAACGGAGCCATTCAAAAACAGAGGAACTGAAACCGCAAGGTTTATAGAAGCCAAAAGTTTTGAAAAACCGATTAAAATTGCCTGGCATTTCGAGGGGTTTATGTTGAGAAGATTATCATAGCTCCATTCTTGAAGTTGAGCCAAGTCATGATTTATGTTGGCAATGGAAAGAAATAAGTTATTGGGTTTGGTGTCTAAGCATATTTGGAGACCATCGGCGTACTGATGATGCTTGGAGTAAGTTAAATAATGAGAACAATCATTAATAAATAGGGAGAACAACAGGGGATTTAAAATTGAGCCCTTGCGGAACGCCTTGGTAAACATTAAGCCATGAAGACGATGAGTCATTGGAGATGACTTTTCTGAAACGGTCGCTAAGGTAGGAGGATAACCAATCTATTGCAGGTGAAGAGAATCGCATGCAGCCGAGTTTTGCTAGGAGTATGTTTTTGTCTACTGAGTCGAATGCTTTGCTAAAGTCAAGCAACACTTAGTACTGTGAGTTTTCTGGAATCCATGTGTCTGCGTATGTCATCGGTGATTTTAATTACAAGGTGGTAGTGCTATGTGACTTCCGAAAGCCAAATTGATGGGAGTCAAGAAGATTATTTGCGTTGAGAAAATCTGTTACTTGTTCATGCGCAAGTCGCTCAAGAGCTTTTGATAAAGTGGGAAGGAAGCTAATCTGTCAAAAGTCAATGTTCGCGGAGAGAGATTTCTTAGGGATTGGGCGGACTAACGCGCGTTTCCATTGCGATGGGAATTTTCCCTTTAATAAGAAGTGGTAAAAAATGTTAGTGAGCACTGGAGTATTAGATGTATTAATTTGGTTATGATCATGATAGGAATACCATCAGCACCCTGGGCTTTAGTTTTGACTCTGCGTATTACTGAAAGTATGTTAAGTTGCGAAACAGCTTTAAAGTGGAGTTATGGAGAACCGGGAAACTCGTTCGCTTTTACCGTAAAACAACTAATGACTCTACGTTTTCGTTCGGTGTCAATAGTTGTTGGGTGAGTCGAGAATCTCTTATAAAGGGAATCTAATGATATGTTTAGTGGTAAGGAAGAATCCTTGTGCTTACCAATACCGAGGTTTCGCAGGTTGTTCCATAGGGCGGATGTTGTTACATTGAGGCCTGATAAAGAATAAGCAAATTTTATTTTGGCATTTGTAATCTGCTGCTTGATTTTGTTTCTAATACTTTTGTAGAAATTGAACATATTTGGACATTTATTTGATTTGAAGCTAAGGAAAATTAAATCGCGTCGTGCTATCAATAGTTTTAAGTCGGCCGTTATCCAAGGAGGAAGAGGTTTAGAGACACGTGTAGTTTTGATGGGCGCGTATTTATCGAGTAATGTTAAAGAAAAACGTTAAGTGATTCAACTTTTGCGTCTATATCCTCAGCACATTCAATGGTGTTCCACGAAAGACGCGCCGCATCGGCAGTAAGACTATCCTATTCAAGGGTTTTAAAATTTCGTTGAGATATGAATTTCTGCTTAAATTTTGGAGAGTTTATGGAGTAGGCTAGAAAAATTAAGACATGGGATGAAATTCCCGGGACCGGTAGTTGACCATGGGTACAGACTTTATCTGGGTTAGCGGTAACTGATATATCAATTCAAGTGGAAGAGTTTTTGGTGTTATTTGTTGGTTTTAATGGTAGTATACTGAGGTTGTGCGATGTAAAAGAGTTTTTAAAAAAGACTGCATCTGAGGAGTTTGTGGCAAAATTGGTATTAAAATCACCAGATATAATTATGTGTTCATAATCGCGTCTTATGTTGGCAATGATCTCGTCAATGTCAGATAGATAACAAATTTTTAAAGGACGAAAAATGATTACTAACAAAATTTTTTTTAATTGACGACTAATTCAAAGAAGAGATATTCAGGTCTGCGGGAGTATTGTGCGTCGCAGATGGCGATTACTTTGCAAGCAAGGTCTTTACGGGTGTAGATTCTTACTGCCCCTCCTCCTTTCCCTATGTTATCATTGCGAAACGGGTTATCGCTGAGTATTTCTACAGCGGACCTCAAGATAGTGTGTTTTAGCCACGTCTCGGAAATAGTAATAGAATGTAGATCGTTGGGCGGGAGTAGAGAGCACAATTCGTCGAAATGTGGGACAAGACTTTGAGCGTTAAGATAAATAAGTTGAAAGGATCGAGTAAAAGGTTTAATTTTTTTTGCAAGAAGAGAATTTGTTGGAACTGGGATGGGTGGAGGAATGCCATTATGGGGCGGAGGCGGACGGTTGGTGGTAAGATGAGGAGCGTGATGAGTTCGTCTGTAAATGGTTGGTCGGACCTGTGGGAAAAATTCAGGGGCATTAGAGTTAAGGTATGGCACCCTGTGGTGTGACGGAAAAAAGGCTATTGCATTTGGGTTAAGAGTAGAAATAGGCTGAAGAGAAGTTTTGGTGGAAGGCTCAATGACAAACATTTTACGGTGTGGTCGAGTAATCTAGACTGCAAAGTGCATTGGATGATTCAGGTAAAGAAGTGGTTGAGAAAGGTTCCGATAAAGTGATTAATGCAAACAGGAGAAGTAATGCTACAGTATATGCTAATGACTTAGTAACATTAATAGAAATACTAATTAATTATTAAGAAATAATAAATGAGACACTACACTAAAGCTGCGTAGGTAGAACAAAATAGAGGCAGAGATAAAATAAGGCAATCGAGGGGAGCACTTGGTAGGAATTAAACAGGAGGAAACTAATCGGATAAGAGCACTGCACTGGAAATGGATGCTACGATTGAGTAAGAGGGAATGCAAGGGGATTGCAATTTAAACTAGATTTGCGGGAATAAAGAAGCACTGAAAGTGGAAGTAAATCACGGATTTAATGAGAAAAGCACAAAACCACGAAACACTGAAATAACTCAATAGAGTTTGCACCAACACTAAGTGCTACTTCTACATCCATTAGAGAAGGAGTAGTTCCTAAAGATTGGAAGGTGGCACATGTTACGCCCATCCATATGAGTGGCGACAGAGAGAACCCCGAAAATTATAGGCCGATGTCCTTAACTTCATTATCGTGCAAGATACTTGAGCACATAGTCTTTAGCTCTGTAATGCGCTATTTAGATAGTCATTCATTGCTTAGCGGATGCCAACACGGATTCCGGAGAGGTAGATCATGCGAAACGCAGCTCGGCCTGTTCGTGGACGATTTGTTGCGATGCGGAGAGAAAAATACTCAGGTCAATGCCATATTCATTGATTTCAGGAAGGCGTTCGATAAAGTATCTCATAGGAAATTAATTGCGAAGTTAGGACAATGTGGTATCAATTCGAAAGTTGTCGGTTGGGTGAGAGACTTCCTCTCGAATAGGGAACAGATAGTTGTCATCGATGGGAAATACTCGTCCCCCGTTAAAGTTGCTTCGGGTGTTCCTCAGGGAAGAGTATTGGGCCATGTGCTCTTCTTAATCTATGTAAATGATATGTGCTCGGTTGTTCGTAGTAAAATTAGGCTTTTCGCCGATGATACCGTTCTATATAAAGAAATAAAAAATCAGGAGGACCATCAGTCTCTGCGTGAAGACTTAAGAGCCATTTCAGCTTGGTGCAAAGAATTTCAAATCGAAACTAATTATACTAAATGTGCCGCAGTCACGTTCTGGAAAAGTAAGAACAAAGATTAAGGTTTCGAATATAAAATAGATGAAATGAGTATTCGACAAGCTGAGTATGTAAAATATTTAGGAGTAAACATTTGTCGAGATCTTTCGTGGGACGTGCACATTCGTCGAGTTATATGCGCGGCCAACAAGAAACTGGTATTCATAGGTAGAATAGTACGGAACACTACAGAAAAAGTACGCGAAACATGCTACTTATCACTGGTAAGACCACAAGTGGAATACGCAGCGAGCATATGGGATCCGTACGAGAAGGGCACATAATTCAACTAGAAAGAGTACAGCGCCGAGCAGCCAGATTTTTAAAACAAAAGTACGAACATAAGGAAAGCGTCACCTCTTTATTGAGCGATTTGAACTGGGTATCACTGGAGGACCGTATATTGCACTCAAGGTTGAAACTTCTAGAGAAATATAGGTCAGAATGTCTAAAAGAGGAGGTAGTGGGAATAATTGTGGCACCGACGTATATAGGTAGAAATGATCGAGACGATAAAATACGTGAGATCGATTGTAGGACGGAGCGTTATCTAGGCTCGTTCTTTCCGAGGACAATAAGAGATCACAATAGGAAATTTCGAATTGCGTTAGACAATCTTTAGGTAGGATTTGGTGCATTGCACCCCCTGCCACCCACCAACTTGGTGAATTGCAGGGTAACTTGTAGATGTAGATGTAGATGTACACAGTGAAACAGGAGTACCAAACAATGGGAAACACTAAAATAAACGCTGCACACAATACTACATGAGAGACAGAAAAAGGCTAAAGTTTATGCACCGGAACCACTTGAAAATAAGCATTTCAGAGAGGACTCTACAATGAAAACTTGCGACGTGGAGGACACTATGGGGAGAGGATGGCATGCGAGACGGGAACGGGGATGGCAGTTGTCACAGGAACGGGGATGGTAGGCGGCACGGAAACGGAGATGGAAGGCACCACGAGCAGGCAGACCGAGTTTGATTTAAGGAGTAGGCACATGCAGGATATCTCTTTAGCTGACTTTAAGCAAAAGTAGCGAGGACGCTCAAATTCACGCTAATCACAGAAAGCTACCCTCCTACATAATTGTGGGTTTCCCTGGTGTGGTTGATGTAAGTTGAAGTGCATGCAGCTCTCTCGAGTGAGATATGAATGCACGGACGCCGTTTTGCCGCAGTATGACTACTTTGCTATCTAGCGTCCACACATTACCGAAGCCAGCTAGTTTTTTTGCTTCGATAAGGAGCTTGAGTTTGGTGGTGGTGAGAGGCTCAATGATGGTAAAACCGTAGCATTTTAGCGATTTTTTATTTTGCCCTACGTTCCCCCTATCTTGAAATCTGATGAACCTCACAATCATGGGTCGAGGCCTGGAAAAGTTCTTCTTCTTGTTACGGTGGGCACGGGACAACAGGAACTTACTGACACTTACTTTTCAGGTGGATTTAAGAAAATCACCAATGACTGCCAGTCCGTTTTCTCCATCCTTTTCGGGGATTCCATGAATGAGAAGACAGTTTCGGTGGCTGTATTTCTCCAGGTCGTCGAGCCTCCCGTTAAAGTTTATAAGGCGATCCTCCACTTAGCTGACTTTAGATTTCACGAACAAAATCTCCTTCATAAGCTCTTCGCTAAAACTTTTAAATATCGTTTCCAGCTTAGTGATACCCTCAGTATTTTGGGGACCAAAAAATTGTTTAGCTTCGGCTATATCTGTGCTGAAACAATCCATTTTTGACAAAACTTTAGCTAATTTGTCAGAAATTGACTTATTCTCAGCAATAAGCAAGGTGTTTTGCTCAAGAAGGGCTGCTTTGGTGGCCATGACGGGCAAAGGATGGTAGTTACTACGTGTGGGTAGGAGGAGGGAGGAAGCGCTTAGCTAATGATTTCCGTCTCCTAGGAAGGACAATGACTGACTGACTGAATTGAGATAGCGAAATGAGCTGAAAATCTTAGATTATCTTTTTCAACAAAGTAGACAATAGGGAATATTAAAAATGTACTGATAGATATTATAGCATCCATACTGCAGTTGTTTATATATATTTCCCCAAATATATGCAGTTATTACTCTACGATTATGAATTGCATTAAGAGCAAGAAGAAATATACACAAAAAATGAAATTCGTGCGCAACACCCAGCACTAAGACAAAAGTTTTCGATAAATGACGATGAGCGTTAAGGAAATGACGCAATGCTAAATGTTGATTTGAGATTTAGAATGCGAATGGAATAAAACGAGTTTGAATGTGTTATTACATTCAGTCGGAACATGTGGTGAGTTCAGCCTAAACTATCAACCATTTAGAATTTGATGCAATTGCTAAATACCAATATCGCAGAAATATCTTCTTGGATATATTGTTGTTATTTCCATTGCATAATGGATGATAATCACATGACGGAAAATAGTCCTGCAAAGGAAACTCAAAAATGTTTGTAGTTGGACTACGAAACACTGGAAGAAATGATCTATGATCTAATCCAAACGCAATTATTATTCCTTGATCAAGACTTTGAAATAATTGAAATTAACAAAGCATCACAAGATGTAATGGAGTGGCGCTCTCACTGCTCTAGTCACATTCAGGTACGTCCACATAAAAAGAACATTTAACAATTTAACACTTTGATCTAGGAACAAAAGAAAACAAGATTATATAAGGTGTGGAAAATTTCTATATAGACTGAAAACAGGACAAAAATGACTATGATAAAGGTACTTTAGAAGATGGAATATGTGACACGGACATCAAGATCCCCTGTCCTTTGGAGTGGAAACTGATATATCGAAATTTACAGAAAAGCTTTGTATATCCCAATTAAATTGAAAATTTAAAGATAGTGTTATACTTAAAGGTGTGAATACATCAATATTAGTCATGACAAACCATTGGGCCCAAACTATTTGCTAAAAATATATTTATTTATCGCAATCCATGAGTGGAGAGAAATATCCAATGGATGATATACAAGTCGGTCACAAGGTTAACTAGGAAATATGGGAAAGATATTTCGTAGTTTTTAGGAAAGTTCAAAGAATGACCAAATGATAACTGTTCAATGTACCATTTTTATTTGAAATTCATAATGCCTGTAAAATAAGAGGATTTCTAATACATGATATCTTCGAAGATGTACATGTGGTCAAATCAGTTCATACTACAAAACATATGAAATTATTAATACTCAAATTCATTATTATATTTTTTGAGATATTAAAAATTTCCCAATGTGCGAGGGGCGAAAACTTGTATAACGGAAATCCACAGTCTTGCACATGTATCACTAGGCCATTTGAGATAGCACCACAAAAAAGTGGCCCATTATAGATCTACACACATAAAGATTGGACTGAATGAAAAAATCTTATCTTAAGGAGCGGAATGAGAAAGGAAGGAACACTTGCTCCTCCAGTGTCTTTAGTTGAAAGATTGTGAATGACATCTGCCGAAAAACCAAAAATATACTATGATGACGAAGTTGAACATGAGACGAGCTGTTCCATTCACGAACTCTGTCGTATTTCACAAGAAACATAAGATTTAAGAAAATCATAAGATCCTTTTTATATAACATTGTTGATGTGCATTAACAATGAAATTTAAGTTGATGGTAATACGACAAAAAATACTTAAAATTTTGAGGAGTCGAGATATTTCAGGAAAGATAAATACAAGAGATATACTCAATATAATTGTTTATTTTGTAAGAAACGCGATATAAAATATTTGCACCTGGAAGAGGTTAAAAATCTTTCCGGCTTGTCTCTGCCTCCATTCAGATTTCTCGCCAGTCTCATGCATTCTCTTCGAGAAGCTCCTCTTCCACACGTGAAGGACGAATTCCTCGCAGCCCGGTGGTTTCACTGTCCGATGTTACATCATTCAAACTCACTTTATTCTCAAGCTTAGGACGTACGACTTGCTGAAGTAAATCGGTTATTTATCTTGATTTTACCCTTGATATAATTGGTAATGACCATGCCTTTTAAAAGTAGAGTCTCAGAAAATAACACTCGTTAGAGCATATGCAGACGTTCACGCGTTTGCTGGAGTTCGTGCTTTACTAGAGTTGGAGTACATGAACATCTGGAGAATAAGTATATCTGGCAGATAAAACCAAAAACTTTACTAGGCTAAAATGCTGCCTACATCCCCAATTATGATATGTTCACCATCTCTAGATAGGTCCCGCCTAATGAGCATTTTCCAACTAAAACCTCATTTTGAAATTTACATGCGCATCAACTCGAAACACAGGTCTCAGTATGTTTAAAGTTCAAATTAGGAGCAACGAATGACCACCCTAGTCCAACATTGTAGTAAGCCTACATATTATTTGAAAGTGAAACATTAATTATTATAGGAAATATAACAATCAAAGTTACATAATTATAACAATGTAATCATTGATTATATCGACGAAACAAATATGCCTACTCCTGCATTGATTAAGATTTTAGAAATAACAATAGCAAATGAATAATTTGGAAACTAATATACCAATCATGCATTACACCCATAATGAAAATTGAGTTCAAAATTATACTCAGTAAAATTTATATTTAAAAAAATCATACCAATTGTGGTTAATTTACATTATATCTGGTATGTATTTATTACCAACAAACAATAAAAATTGCATGGCACAGTTAGATTAAAAAATAAGTATTTCGAGTAATTCTAACATACATCAAATATCCGGATACCATATATGACGCCTGGAAACCTGTATGCTTTTAGTAATTCATGAAAATTCAATCAATCTGTTTTACCAGATTTGCATCAGGGTGCTGGTTGAAATAACAACATTCACTGGGAGACGGGAGTACTTAATTCCCTTACCCAAATACAAAATTCCCATTCATCATAATCCTTAATTATCAATGTCACTATCAACAGGACAGGAAAAGAATAACTTTTAAAGTAAAAAATAAAGTACAATCACGCAAAGAAATTCCTCATGCTTGCATATCCTGGCTATCTTACAAAAATTAATATTGTTATGAACATTTTTATACGATGGGTGATTATTATAATACTGACATTAATGACAAACTGTTACTTAATGCCAGAATAATATTATTTAATTTGATTAAAAAATGTTTGTTATAGATGAGAATTTCAAAGGTTAACTTATGGCAGAAAATTTTATTTCTCATTTAAATAGCATTGACTAGTGATAATTGAAAATTACGAGAGCCACCATCCTACACCAAAAAGAGGAGTGCCCGAAACTATGGCTATTAAAGAATCTGCGGCACTATTCCTCCCTTGAAGTACTCCACCTGTATCCGACAGTTCTGGATGTGAGTGATCTTGTAGAAGGGAGGGATGCCTGGTGTTTTGTCAACTACGGGATGAATTTCCTAGTCTTTTCAGGCTACTTTCTCCCCTCTGCCGTCTGCACCATAGGTTTTATGGACGTGACCATGATTCATGACGACACCAGCCCTGCGGCCACTCTAGCGGTAGAAAATTTTTGGCCAGTCAATTGATGAGCAGTCGAGCTGTCATGACATGCTATGCTGGGTGTGAGAAATATTCAAGGTTTTTGTCGTACAGGATCTGCAGGACTCATATCTGTTATTCCGGCGAGGTGACGATGACCCTGGTAGACACATCAATGATGGCGAGTTCGATGCCGTTAGCACATCTCTCTCGGAGAGAATCAATAAATTCGGAATGGTTCCGTATGTCATAGACGTTAATCGGCTTCAACATTGCCCAGCTGGGTTGGTTGGCATTGGAGTGAAAATTGCAGCCTTTTTTCTGTAGGTTCTCTTCCTCTTCTTTCTCGTCAAAACCACAAAAGGCTCGTCAAGAGCAGCCTCCACTCCCTGGGGAACAGGCTCCAGCGGTGCATGCGAGAACCGGGAGGGTACATCCTCAAGTGAGTCCGAAACGTTCCACTTTATTGTGGAGCAAGACGTCTTCACCTGCTATGAGTGATAGAGGAGTGAGCATTAAAAGCTCAGGCAGGAGTTGAGAGGAACCATGGGTGATAGGGGCGGGCTCTCTCCGGCAGTATTTGTACATCCTGTGTGGCGGACGCCTTGGGTGCATGCTCGAATCTAATTGTCCACCTCTGGATGTCTTCCCCATATAGGGATATCAATTTGAGTTGAAGGCTTTCGCAGCGTTGCTGAATGCTGGTGGAGGTTTTCGTGTATCGCTGCGTTGGCGGCATTTATTGCTCTCGACGTTTCGCAGACGTTGCTGTCTGCATCGTCAGGAGATGAAGTGAGATCCGATGGTAGGGATCTGACTTTTATATTCACTCGTGCCTTACTAGTATAACCGTTGTCCAACGCTGATTGGCTCGTTCGAGTTGTTATATCTATATCTTTGGAGGTTACTCCAACGTATTTTTCCTCCCTTTCACTTTTCCGTTGGAAGAGTCACTTCCATGTACTGCTGATGTGCAAACCGTCGTCTCGGTTGAAATTTACTGGATGTTTTTCGATTTCAATAGCTTCGCGAATTAACCTCGGAAAATATCGATCATCTTTCGCGAGTAATTTCGTTTCTTCGAGCGTGATTTTATGTCCAGGGCCGGAGGTGAAGTGCTCCGCTATGGCCAACTCCCTCCATTTCTTGTACATCATGGCCCGTTTTTGTTCGGCTAAGAGACAGCGAATGGATCGTCCTGTTGGTCCGACGTAGAAGTGTCAGCAGCTGCAAGGAATCCTGTAGACTCCATCCGATGTTAGCGGGTCGAGTGCATCTTTCGCAGAAGGAAGTTTTTCTTTTATTTTTCATAGCGTGTTAAAACGGACGACGATATATTCTTTTCGTAGTATCCTGGCTATGCGTTCTAATGTCGCGGCGATGAAGGGAATTTTTACGTAGGTTGTGGGTTTTGGTCGTTCCACCGAAGGTTTACATTTCGGTTTTATATACCGCCGGATGAATGGGTGACTGTAGCCCTTATTCACGTGTGCACTTCTTATATGCTCTTCTTCGTCTTTTAAGGACTCGGGATCGGATATCGTCTTTGCTCGTTGAATCAGGGTCTTGATTATTGATGCCTTCTGCTGAAAATGGTGATGAGTGGTAGCATGCATGTAACGATCAATGTGCGTCTTTTTCCGAAATACGCTGTGTCCAAGGCTTCCGTCAGGTTTCTTCTTCACCATGACGTCGAGAAATGGTAGGGCGCCGTTCTCTTCGACTTGCATGGTGAACTGGATGGCCGGGTGGACATGGTTGAGTAGAAGGTGGAACTCCTGAAGTTTATTTATCCCATGGGGCCAAATGACGAATGTGTTATCAACGTAACGCAGCCAGCAAGAAGGACGAAGACCACATGATGATAGCGCCTTAGACTCGAAACGCTCCATACACAGATTGGTTATGACGAGGGAGAGAGGACAGCCCATAGCTGCTCCTTCCTTCTGCTCGTAAATCTCTCCGTTTCTCAGGAAGTAGTTGTTGGTGAGGCAGAATTCTGTTAAATACGGATAGTCTGCCGGAAGTCCATGATGTATAAACTCCTTCGAGATCTAGATGGAGTCCTTAATGGGAACCTAAGTGAAGAGTGTGGTCACGACAAATCTTACTAGAATATCGTTCTCCGATACTTTTATGTCGTTCAGGCTTTCTATGAAATGTGCTGAATTCTTTACGTGCGACTCCGTTCCGCCTACGTACGTCTGTAAGCTGCGTGCGAGGTATTTTGACAGCCGATGTGTTGGGGAGCTGATAGCGCTGACGATGGGTCACAGGAGAACGTCGTTTATGTGTATTTTTGGTAACCCATACAGTCGTTTGAGGCCTGGATGATGATGGCAGTAGGTTTCGTTGGTCTTCAATATGTATGGAGGATTTCTTATTCAGCTCTCGGAATTTCCTTTCCGTTTTCATCGTCGGGTCGCCTTTGATTGTGGAGTTAATTGGATCGTCCAGCAGATTGCGGAACTTCTCGTCTTAGTCCTCCTTGGAGATAATTACGGGGGCATTTCCCTTATCAGTCGGTAAAATCACGATACATTTGTTGTTTTTCAAATCTTTGATGGCCTGTCTTTCGGCTGTGGAGATGTTGGAGGATGGTAATCTTGCTTTAAGAATAATATGCGCCACTTGTTGGCGTATATCTTCTGCTTGGTTCGAATTCAGATTTCGGATGACCGCTTTCACTCCCACGAAAATTTCTTCCTTAGGTATTTTTTGGGAGCGATCGCGAAGTTCAGATCTTTCGCTAAGACTAATTTTGCTGCATCGGAGAAAATGATGCCCGGTAGGTTGGAAATCGTCTTGTCGTGGCTCGGCGTCGGATCTGGATGTTGTTTCTTACGGAGACTTTCAAATTTGTTAACCTGCTTATCCGTGAAAGACCGCTGGATTTTTGTTGAGGAACTGGCATTGATATGGTCAATCTGGTCCCAGTCTTCGTGAGACATAACGGAGGCGAGCTCTAGGTGGAGATGGTAGAGATTATGAGCACATTGCAAGAGCGCGTATCTCGTGGAGCGGATGCGTTCACGCAGGATTGCTTGGCTTGTCCGATATAGAATCTTCTTTGCAGCCTGGGATTATATGTGATGCTTTACCTTGACATAAGTTGGTATCGTGTCTGTATCCCGGCACCGTAGATGAAAGACTAGTGATGACAAAAGTTTGCACTTCTGTTTGCGGAGACGCTCGAATCTACTTGTCTTCTTCTGGATGTCCTCCCCGTAGAGGGATATCAATTTGAGTTGAAGGATTTCGCAGCGTTGCTGAATGCTGGTGGAGGTTTTCGTGTATCGCTGCGTCGGCGTTTTTTCTGGCTCTCGACGTTTTGCAGACGATGCAGTCTGCATCTTTAGGAGATGAAGTGAGATCGTCGTGTCTCTTGTTAGTAGGAATCTTGCCTCTCTCAGGGCTTTTTCCTTGTCGGTTTTTTCCCTACATAAGAACGCTAGGGTCTGGGCAGCCTTTGCCCCTTATTCTCTTCTTTTCCGTTTTGGGAGAGGAATGTCTGATTCCTCCCCCGTGGAGGATCTTGGCCGTTTATGTTTATCCCAGAAATTGGCGGTTGCCATGGAGAGGTCTCTGACTATTTCGTCCCTGTGGTTTTCTCCTTTACTGAAGAAATTTACGGATATATTCCTAACGTGAGAAAGTACAGGGGTGGTACCAGATATCTGGTAGAGGTCGTTTACCGTGCCAGGCCTTGGGTGTATGGCTGCTCGGAGTGTCCTTTTTTCAATGGTTTGAAGTCTCGCTTTGGATGGTTTGGCGATTTTTTCTCCCCTCCCTTTTTACTCTCGCACTTATACGATAGCAATTAACGAATCGCATGTACGAACATGCTATTACGATATCGCTAGTTCGAATATCGCCGCTATCGTAAATCGCCGATATTCGTGATATCGCCGGACTGAACGCCACACCCACGAACGCCACGCCACGGTCGACATGCCCTCCCGGGGTGCCTCTCTCCTTGATATACCCTAATTACCCCTCACCTCTTTAACCTTCCCTCTTTCCCATGGTTATGCAACAACAGTGGAAAAGCGACCAGTCATCGAGAATAATTCAACTATTTCGAATTATCCGCCTGACGTCATTCCCTCCCTCCTTCACCACCGACGTCACGTGACAGCCCATATTCCGATAGTGGCCTCCCGAGCGACGAGACACACAGCTGAGCACCGAGAGGAGAATTTGACGCAGGTGTGTGCCATTCCATTCTACTCGGCTGAGGAAGAAACTATTCAGTTTTGAGTGGACATTGACCTACCGGGAGCCGGAAGAGTGATAGTAACTATTGGATGTGATGTAACTGATATTAACTAAGATTCGATTCGAATCGCCTTCACCTATGAGGTGTATTTTTGTATTGTGGTATTACTTAAATCAGTTCAAATTTAACCTGTTGGATTGTTATATTTCTTTATTTCTATATTCTATCTATATTTTGTCATTAGCACTTAGCGTATCAGTGGAGGTTTTTGCACCGAAAATAATACTTTTATACTTCGCTGCAATGGTCCCCTTATCATGCCAGACCAGATCGGAGCAGCGTATGTCAGTATTGGCCGTGTGATTGATTCGTATAGCCGGATCTTTGTCTTTAGGGAGACCGACCCCGACATGTATAACGGCTGCTGTTTAGCTCTAGTTCTCGCTCCTTTATGAATGGCGTTCCCCACATGAGACCGAAAAGTCAATCTCTTATCAATCATGACCCCTAAGTATGTGGTCTTGTCGCTCCACGGGATACTTGTCCCGTGAACATGCAGGTTTGGCGGGTTCGGGCTTTCCTCGGGGTGAAAAGCACAGCCTGTGTTTTTCCCGGATTCAGAGCGATACGCCATTTGGCGTACCAGGTGGCTAGTTTGGTAATGGCTGCCTGCAGGTATTTGAAAGCCACTTCCGGTTTGAGACTGCGGGAGATGAGGGATGCGTCATCTGCATATATGGCGAGCATGACATTCCAGTCTTCCTGCATCCTGGGGATGTCTGACGTCAAAATGTTAAACATCAAGGGTCCCAGTACCGACCCCTGAGGTACTCCTTCCAAGGAATTCCTCTCGCAGCTGCTCTCATGGCGCCACACCACGTTAAAGCTTCGCTCCGAGAGATACGAGTGAATGAGTCTCACCTGCCAGGCAGGGAATTTCATCCTTGTCATTTTGTTTTGGATTCTTTCATGCCAGACACGGTAAAAGGCTTTAGATATGTCGAAAAATGCGCCGGCCGAGCACCTCTTTCTGTTAAAGGAGTCCGCGATAAACTCAACAACTCGCTGGAGTTGCTGTACGGTGCTCCTACTCTCCCTCAAACCAAACTGCTCAGAGGGGAGGATTCTTTCCGCTTCACAGTGCTCCTGTATGTATGGGATCAGCAAATTTTCCATGTTTTTCCCGAGCCCGTCAAGGAGGGAGATTGGCCGGAATTTCTTGGGCGTTGAGGCCCCTCTTCCCTTCGGGATTCAACATATATTAGCTTTCTTCCATATGTTTGGGAAGTGGCCTATTATGATCGAGCTTTGTGCTATGACTGCTAAGTATTCCCCAGCAGCTCTCGGGATTCTCTTAAAAAACTCATTTGAGATTCCATCTGGTCCTGGGGATTTCCTCAGTGAAAGTCTGCGGATAACAGTGGCAACGTCTTCCGACAAGAGTTCCGGAACCACTGAGTTCTCGCCTGGTGTAAATGGCTCTATGACTTCAGTCTCGTCGCCTGACTCAGGTGTCCCAGGGTTCGGTTGAAATAATCCTTCTAAGTAATCTGCCAAATGGTCTGCCTTCTCTTTGGCTCCGTATATTTTTGTAGTGCCTATGATCAGTGGCGGGTCTACCATAGGCGTATCACGAGGGGTGCGTGTCAATTTCCAGATACTTTTATCTTCGAAATTCAGGGATTCTAGCTTCTCCTCCCATCTCTTTGATTTCAGGAGTCGCACACGGTCTCGGATTTCATGGTTTAAGTTACGAAGCTTTTGTTTCCGCATGAGTGCCGGTGCTAAGCTGAGACCAATAGGAAGTCTGGTGAACGTATAATATTGCCCAGATGCGTAGATCCTGTAATAATTTTGATGGTCCTTACAAATGGGAATTTGGTGAAACACTGTCTGAAAATACAGCTTAACAAGCCGTACACATGGGGAGTAAAGAAGCCAAGGTCTTGGCCAAGTCTCATTGTCGAAACCGGGGTTTACGATAAAAGGCATCCAAGGAGATAGTTCGTGTATCAAACAAAATCTCCCGGATGGTATTGGATTACGATGTACGCGCAATATACATACAGGCTTAGACCGTGACAGAATCGTTCTTCGCACAAAGTAAATAAGGTAATTTACCAGAGACAAGGAACTAGTGGAAAGGAAAAAACCCATGCAGCGTCGACAGGTTTAGGAAGATTAGCACCTATGTGAATAGTTGCTAATGCCGAAGCACACGCATAATGGAAGGGGGCTTCTACAAACAACGGAGTAAACTCACGGTTCGGTACGACTAGTTGCGTGATGGCAGGTGGCTCCGGCATGTTCAGCGGGATGGCATCGGAGGTGTCCAGTGGACCGGAGCGAACAGAAGATCGCATGTATCGTCCGCTTCCGTAGGAGAAGAAGACCCCCTCCGAGAGGAAAGAAGAGACTGATGCAACTGTGTCGGAATCGTAGACGGAACCTGCATCCTCCGAAGCTGGTGAATCCATGGGAGGAAATGAAGGATACTGCGACATCTGGGCCGCCAGAATCCGAAAACGTAGCAGCGCGGGAATATCAGGGAGATCGTACGCATCCGACTGCGGAAAATTATGCAGAGCGTAGTCGCCAAAACACCCACTGGAGCTAGGAGCAGGTGGGGGTGCTACCGCTACCAGAACGACGTCCCCGTCCTCGATTGGTAAAACCTGCATCGCGTCGTTGACGGAGGGCGGGATGGCACAACCTGCTGGATGATAATCGGAGGAGGAGCGGGCGGCATGAAGTCCGATGGAAAGTTTAAGACATCGGAAGAAGGCGCTAGCAGTATCATTGCAGTTGACCAGACATTTGCTTCGACGAATCAAAACAGTCGCAAGCGATTGTAAATAAGCATCTTGAAAGTTTTTGGAAGGAGTTCCCAATCTGATGCTAGCAGTGTGGCAATCTCGTGGATATTCCTTCGCAAGAGCGGCTTAGTTTTTCGCAGGTCACGAAAACGGATATAAAGACGTAGTACGTCAGCGTCGTCTTGTCGGACTGTCGTAGCGACATAGGGAGTGTCGAGTATTCGTAAGACGTTTTAGTACGAGAAGGAATATATTGCCAAGCGTCACATAGGATACAAAAGGAGATCAGTAATACCCAAACGTTACATAGAGTACAACAGGTGATCAGTAATACCCAACATGCTTACTCGGCTAAATCCTGCAAGGGGGTGGTGGCGCGGGGCACCTTGGCGACCCTGGTCTCGTAGGAGCTGCTAGCCAGTCAGTTCCGACGCAAACGTAGCCAGCGAAGGCGGACGGGCCGGTCGAGGTTTGACAGAAACGTAGCTGGACCAACGAACGAGGGACCGCGGAGGGACGGGCGATCCTAGTCCCGTAGGAAGGGCTAGCCGGTCAAGGTTGACGCTAACACAGCCAATCCTACTGACAGAGGAGTCGCGAGGAAACACCGCCCAACCTCAGGGATGAACCGAGCTTATATACTAACATGAGTTACAAAGGTCAAGCGCTAGTCTTCCCCTGAAGTGGGTGATTGAGCGAGCGGGGAATCATCCGAAGGGCGCATTGACCTGAGATAGCGTGCCTTAATGGCCTGATTCACCCATAGAGTAAATAATGAGTGTGGCGCTGCGGCTGACTATACGATGTCTTTCGGCATCCTTACAACAGGACCACGTAGCCTGATTGCGTCTCCTTCTTTAAATCTGCGAACGTAACGTCGGGGCACGCGCATGTTAAGGTGCTCTCGCACTGCCCGCTCGTCCGTATGTATCCTGTGTCTTCTCACTCATTCTCAGGTTCGACACTCGTGTCTTACGGGCCGCGTTCCGGAACGTTTACAGGTTTGATGCTTGCTCTATGAATATGTTCACGAGGAGACGGCGCGCCACTCTCGAATAGCTATTGGTTAAATCTTTTAATAGCTAATGTCTGTTTCTTATTATATTAAGATCTCAGTTAGTACGCGCCTAGCCGAATGTGTAGTGAATGTCTAAATGCGCGCGTATGACGGGTTGCGTCTTTAATGGAGTACTTCGATGGATTCAGTTCGAACACAAAATCTTCTGGCGAACTTCTGGAGAACAGAATAATCTGTCTGAGAGTTAAACATTAAACAGCCTCCCTTTTTTGATAAAATCACTCAATATATAGTTTTTCAAACTAAAGTCTCACTCGAGAGTTTACAAACGCACGCCTCACACCAAGTTTGAAGTTCAAATTTCTGAGTCAGGAATGATCACAAAATTTCAGAAGTAATTTAACATAATATAATTGCAGAGTTACTGGCCAATTATATAAGAAAATATTATTTGCCAACAGGTTTATATTGAAAATGGATAGCAACCGTTATACTATAGTTATACGACCAACAAAAAGGGGTGCCAGCCCTGTAATTGATTTACAGTTATAAAAGTACAAGGCTAAATATTTCGGCAGCTGGCCCAAGAATTATGCATGCCTCATTGTTCAAGGAGAGCCACAAGAATTTCACTGTCAAAAAATAATGAAAAAATCACTGCAGGTATACATTGATAGAAATATATTTAAAAGTATCCAAGCCCAAGTGGGGTTAGAAAATTCTAACTCTGGTAATCGTTACCAACAAACATTAAAAATGAAATGGCTAGGTTAAATCAAACAATAAGAAATTTGTGACATGCTGACATTCATAGATGTCGGGATACCATTTATGATGTCTTCAAATGTAACTAAACTCAGCAGTTTAGCCGCAATTGTCCACATAGATTTTGAATTATTTACCATATTTTCTCTGGAGCTTGTTGCGATGACAACAATCATCAAAAGATTAGGTCACCAATTCTCTACGCCGGATAATAACAAGAATCTTAATCTCTATTAATCAGTAAAACTGTCAGCGGAACAGGAAAAAAACACCATCAAGTGAAAAATGAAAGGTAGAGATACATAAATATACCCGGTAGATTTGTCCACTTGGAGGGGTAACAAAACGAAACGTAGTAACGGAATAACAATGAAATATTCTGCTGGTTAGTATAAGGATGCACTCGCGCTGCATGATCCTCCTCACGGTCTGTCTGTCTCCATCCTCCTTCTAAAGTTCTATACTCGTGAAAGACGGGAAACATTCCGCGACTTTTCCAGGTTGGAAGTCCGTACATGCTCGCCGACGCCCGGAGGATTCGAGCAAACCGCGATGTCCAGGATTTCGGCGGACGGCAGATACGTTGGCACAGCCGTGGTCAGCACGCTTAGGCGTTCCTCGTTGGAGAAGTCCCGCAGACGAACGCCACGCTGGTTGAATACCCTGGAGTGCAAACTGCGGGGCTTCTCGTTGATGTTCCCGATGATAATGGAGAGCTCTTCGCCATACCCGAAAAGCTCGAGTCGGCTGTCAGGGACCCACGGTGCTTGCGGCTGGTAATAAGTCAATGAGACCTTCATCCATCCCCTGCTGGTGCGCATGCCAAGAAAATTCGCCTCCATCCCCTGGAGAGTCCTAATCGGGTGCAGCCAGTGCCTGTTGGTGTGGTTCACGCAGATTGCAGCCCCACATCCAAAGCCGCGACGTCGCTGCGTTGCTGCTTGTGCCGCCACTTTTTACGCCTGGTAGATCATTTAACCCGGGAGCTTCCATGGTTCCGTAGGCTGTAGGTAGGTCTCGTTTACTGATGCCAACGCGGCTCCCTTGTCCTCAAAAAACGCTCGATGTTCTTCCGTCTTCCCCTTGATTCCGTTGGCGTTACACTTGAAGATGGTGATGCCTTTAGCAGCCATTGGTAGTCTGTTGATGTCCTCGTGTCAGTTCCTCCATCAGGGACAGGCACAGTTAGCCTTGGGACGACGTGACGTATCTGCGGAGAGAACTGCATATTGTAGTTATTGTTGACCAGATTGCTTCGTCACCAGTCCCGTTTTGGGCTGCTAGAGTCATCGGGGAATCAGCAGAAGCCGGAACAAATACCGCAGCAACTGGAGCGTCCCAGGATGTAGCAGGAATAGTGATCTTGGTGATGTAGGCTGGCTGTCTGTGCTGCTTTTCTGGACGCACAATCTGAAGGGCAGCTGGTGTCCCGGAGGCCGGAGCTGCCGCGATGTCAGCAAATGGCACCTCTATATTGACGGACCTCGCCGATTTCGTCGTCTTCCACAGTTTAGGGGGCTGACGATGGCGGTGTTGATGTTGTGTTTAGTCCCGGCATATTGCCTCGTCGTACTTCTTCCGTACTTCGAGGAAGACCGGGTACTGTCGGTTTGAGGCCAGATTGAATCCCTCGAAGTGTACGCACTTCGGAGTCGTGATGGGGAAGTTGGAACATTACCGGGACGGATAAACACCGGCGCACATGAAGCGGCGCGGCAGCATTTTCACGCGGCGGCGAGGTGTCCATTTGTAGCACATCAGGGGATCGGTCCCACCTGAAGTGCTCGATTGTGACTTTCCAGTCGCAGACGCTGGATATGTTGTCCACTGCAACTTTTCCCAGCTGCCTCTCCACGGTGGCGATGCAGCGCCTGGGGGGACGCCCCTCGCCACCGTGTTTCTCAGTCAGGTCCTTAACTCCGCGCAAGACGAATCCCTTCTCGGAGAGTTCATCCGCGATCTCGTCCGCTGGGTAGTCGGTAACCGCTCCGCGAATAACAAGCCTCGTGCCACGACTCAACTCTAGAGGCTGGGTGTAGTACTGGGCGCCCATCTCCTCCAGTTCCCTGACGGCGGCTCGGTGCAACTCCAGCAAAGTCATCAGGAGCCTCGTCGAGGCATTCCGGACCTGCATTTCGAAGTGACCTGTTTGATGGCAGCTGCCACCCGTATGTGAGACGGCAGTCCAAATACTGCGATGAAGGTGACACTAAGTCTGGGCGTTGAAGGGACTGCCAACGTATCGTGCGGTGGATACGTCTTCCTTCACCAACCGCACGATCCTTCCCATCGACATCGACCAAAGATGCACTCCGCCAGGATTCTCAGGTGTAGCAATCGCAACGCGCGCGTAACTCCCATTCGCGGTTGGCTGATATGCTAACAGAAAATTGCTCTTGGCAAGGCTTATGGCAGAAATATATATCATAATATAAATAGCATTGACTAGTGGTAATTGAAAATAACAAGTTACTGATTAATGGCAGCAAAATTGTTCTTCACATGGTTAAATTTTGATATACGAATGTTTTTTGTTGTGTCTGCCTTTGTTAAAGGAGTTCAACAAGTAATGACCCCGTCAACCATGAACGGTCTTTCCAATAATTTTGCGAACCTCCTTAACCACATCTTTTACACCTGGGGAAAAGGCAACTAGAGAATGCTTAGCATTATATTTGTTAGCAATACTTTGTTGTGATTTCGCCAAAATATTTCAACAATCTGATCCAGAATGAAAAATTGTAATGCACTCACGGCACTGGTAACTTT
The DNA here is from genome assembly GCA_028673005.1 of Tanypteryx hageni. NCBI lineage: Eukaryota > Metazoa > Arthropoda > Insecta > Odonata > Petaluridae > Tanypteryx > Tanypteryx hageni. The sequence continues at coordinate 57,680,672 of CM054120.1, read as the reverse complement.
AGATTATGTACACAAAAGGAGAAACTTAAAAAGTGAGCACATATTGAAAAAGGTAGGAAGGAGATGCTCCACACATAATGTGTGGAAAACAACTATTTGTTATGAAACAAGGTGATAATTTACTAAGATAAAATTTGCTGCAGCTGTTGAAATATAAATACCGGATTCCGTCATCATTAAAAAAATTTGAGATTTAATGAAGATATCGAAATTTTCAGAACAATATGAAGTAGCCACCTAAAGGATATTGAACATTTGGAAATAAATGTTATACTGTTAAGTAGGAAAAATCGATATTTGTCATGACAATCCAATGGGATCGAACCATTTGCGAGAAATTAATTTGGAAGTCACACTCAATGAGTAAAGAACAGCATCTAATCGTGGATACTGAATTCTTTTCACGTGGATAATTAGGAAATACGGGTAAATTAGAGTTTGGAAAATTGCAAAGAATCCTGAATAATTTGTAGAAAATAAATTAGGAAAGGATTGGTAATGCTATTGCAAATAGGGAGATGTGCGATTAAAATTGCGAATGGAATAGGACGAGTTTCAACATGTTATTACATTCAGTCAAAACATGTGGTGAGTTCAGTATATACCATAAAGCATGTGGAATTTGATACTATTGCTAAATACCAATATCGCAGAAATATCATCTTGGATATATTGATATTATTTCAATTGCACAATGATAGATAATCACATCACGGAAAATATTCCAAGTCATGAAAATGGAACGGAAGAATGTCATTAGTAAGACCATGAAATAGTGGAAGAAATGATAAAGATATACTGTAATACAAATTGAATTATTATTGGAGTCCTAAGTCAAGATTTTGAAAGATTTATAATTAATAAAGCGTCACACAATGAAATGGAGCGACACTATCTCCGCTCTAGTTACATTCAGGTATGCCCACATAAAGGGAAAATTTAACAATGAACAAACGTTGATCTAGGAGCAAATTATATAATGTGTAGAAAATCGCATTATAGACTTAAAACAGAGGACATAAATGACTATGATAATGGAACTGTAGCTGACGGAATATGTTACATGGGCAGTTACTCAAAACATTCACGCGGTTAACTAGGAAATGTGAGAAAATTATTTCGCCGTGTTTGAAAAATGGCAAAGTAACCTGAATAATTAGTAGCAAAGAGATTATGATACAATTGCTACTGCTGTTTGGAATTGAAGAGATACCATCATGTCTTTAATTGATACAGCGAAATGAGCAGAAAATCTTAGAATACACCATTTCAAAAACGTAGAACATATGGAAAATTCAGTAATTACTGGATAAATATTATGTAATCCATGATGCGGGTCTTTAAACAATGGGTAGGACCTATATACTTGTAAAATATCTACAGACCTTTTCAACTTTGGAACGTGCTTGTAGATAATATCCAGCATTATATTTGCTATAAACGCAGTTTTGATTTAGCAAAATTATTTATCAAACTGACACATCAATGTAAAACCGTAATACTTTTAAGGCACTAGTTTCTTTGAGCTATATCCTCGTAAAGGAAACATTTAAAGATGAACAGTCCTTGATATAGGAAAAAATAAGAAACCCTACGTAGTGTGAAAAATTGCTATTATATTGTGAAAACTAGAGAAAAACGAAAATGATATAGTTCCTGAAGCTACTGGAATCTATGGCAAGGGATGACATGATTCCTCTTTTTTTAAAGAAAATTCAAATAACGAAATGTGCAGAACAACATAGAATAGCCCATTTAATTATGTGAAAGTCTAGGATAGCAGTGTGTTACTGACACGTATAAGGAAATCGTTATTAATCATGAGAAGCCAATAGGCACGAAAAATTGTGAGAAAATAAATCAGTAGTTCTAACTCCCTGACTGGTAAAAAATAGCTAATGGATTATATTGAAAATGTTCACATGGTGAATTAGAAAATGCGGGAAAGATAATGCCAAGTTTTTATAAAAATGCAATAAGCCATGATAAATCAGAACTTCGTTAAATATGATATGGTTGCCGATACTGCTGGAATTAAGGTGGAGATAAAAAAAGATATTCTACAGACTTGTGAAAATAGAGGAAGCAAGTGAGGAAAACAACTCAAAATACCATCTTTCAACATAGTGTATCATATGAAAAATTCAGTTATTTGCTGATAGATATAAAATCATGTATACCGCTTGCTTTTACAGAATGTTTCCAAAATATATAATGTTCATATAACTAGAGTCTGTACACATAGAAGGCTGAGAAATAATATTGACAAATAATAAAATGAGTCAGGAACATGGGTTACTTTGATGTAAAGGATAAGTCAAATGAAGCTTGTGTAATGAAAATGACGAAAGGCACCATTTTCATATAAATTTGAGAACGTGAATGATAAAAGACGAGTTTGAATTTGCTATAACATTCAGTCAGATCATGCGGTGATTTCAGTATATATTATCAAGCATATGGAATTTGATAAAATTGCTAAATACCAATGCCGCAGAAATATCTTCTTGGGTAAATTGATATTCTTTCAATTGCATATTGCTCGATAATCACATCTGGAAAAATATTCCAAGTCATGCAAATGGAACGTAAGAGTGTCTGTAGTATAAACCTTTGCTTTTCTGCTCTCCCTACCCCGCCCTTCCCACTTCCATTCTCCCAAATCACATTTTCCCTCCGACGCCGCGCGAAGTAGTGTAGACGGCCGTTCTCTTTCGTCCACAAATAATATCTGGCACGCCTCAAAACGGCATAATGGCGAAAGGAAGGATGATGAATTCTAATGAACTTACTTCAGTTGTCTGCCGAGCAAATTATCGTGAACCACGTTTTAAGATCGGATTATGAAAAGCGCACCCTCTGATGACCAGCTGATATACCATGAAAACCCCCACGAGTTTTATTATTAATGTTGAATTCATTGCCGATTTGCCCAAAATAAAATTAGTTACCGAGACACCGCTTCGAGTAAAGACTCTCCTCATATTGCACTACTAAGTTCCAGTGAAAGTTTTACTATCCATGATATTCACTGACCAAGTATGTATCTCGTTCGATTGCGTCAGAAAAATGAAACATCAATGCTTGCGACGAATCAACTACGCTCGACGAAATAAAATAAATAAATCTTCGTGAAAAATTAACACTTAAGGTTATTCGTATTGCTTCCAGTGTATGTATGTGCATTACTATCTTCCATTTTACAATTTTGTATCTAAACCGCGTTAAAATTTTAAAACTGACCATTATTAAATATTTCTAGAAATGTATGACCTCTAAAAATTGCGGAATAGAGTTTAACCCAGTAAATTGTTCACCGATGACTTTCGCGGGAGGCCCGTGTGCAGTTAACTTGGCCTTTTCCATGATTTTCCTACTCTTGCTGGCTTTGTTTCATACTTGCAGCTCAAATTCTTCCTCTGGTGGGCTTTTGTCCATTTTTACCGTCTTCGTCGAAAATCCTTCCTGGGGAAATTTCTTGACGAGGGTGAAAATGGAAAATCGATCAGAACGAAGGTTTGTCGGATAAATTCTTTAGTGAAATAGTCCATCTCTCCGAGTACCGTAAATAAAATGCTTCCTTTCTTAATATTCCATCATTAGCCTCTCTAATTAATTAGTTTTATGCATTTTGATAAAATACGGAAGTAACAATATTAACAGGACGAAAGGTTGCAAATCACGCTCAAACGAACCAACACACACACAAAAGGGCCACGGAATGAGGCGGGTTTTAGAACCGAGAGCCTCAGGCGGCAATTTCTAGTGCGCCATTATACATAGCAACGTTGCTGATCATGATCTTGGGCGGCATATTGTTTTTATGTCTCAGGCGGTAGGCTTCCTCGCCAAGGCTCTGCACATGCACAAACACGCAAACGCCCACGCACACCACATACTCACGCAAACTTCTTTCAGCAAGAACTCGTGTTAAGTAGGGAAGAATCCGGAAACTTTAAAATGCTAAATATGAAATTGCAAATCAGTTTGTTGATTTAAGAGTCTTATTAGAACAAAGATTGTGTTAAACTCGTATTTTACACCGTCGTCTAAAATTGTTATTTGAAACGTGACCGTTATTCGGATATACGAAATCCTTTATTAGTTATGACGTCATTTAAGTATAGGGTTTCGATTAATGCGCCCTCATTAACTAAGGATATATTTGTAATACGTATTTCTCTCATTTTTTCTTCCGAAGGCGATTTGTTCAACTAGATCACTGTGATACCCTGCAAAGGGATGGCAGTGTATGTTCATGTAGTAAAAATAATTTATATTAAGTTTCTGTTAGTCACCTGTGAGAAATCCCAGTTTTCGCAAAAGACACATTTTTAAGTATGTATTACTTAGTTCTTATTTTTTGCGGAAAACGTGAAAATCGAGATGCTTTGAAGAGAAGTGCGTGATCTTTAAATCCGGCCCTGCATATCTAGCAATATGTAATATAGAATAAAATGTATGAATAAATAATTTATAATGCAATAATATAAAGATTATATTGTATATTTATACCTAACAAATTACTTTTACGATTCTCTCCTGAAAGACACCTAAAAATAATCGAAGTATCACGGATTATCGTGTTTGTACTTCAAGCGTTCCACTCTAACTAGATTTGAGCAGCACAAGAATCCTTTTGTATTCCACATGGGTCTGATGGATACAGATGGATCTCGAGGAATGGTGATTACTTTCAATCGTCCATGCGCCATACTAAGCTCTGTTTACAGTGGGTGGAAAAAATAAGAATTTTAATAATGACGCGTAAACTATGCTTTGTCCGGCGTCACGGGCTCCTAGGATCTTCGTGGCCCCCAGATCCTTCGGACTCATGGCAGCGTCTGGAGATCATATTTATATGATGTATTGTTATTATGCCACAATAGATTGAAAATAATATTTTTCCAAAGAAATACGATGGAGAAATTATATGAATGACTAAATTTAATAGAATAAACGGTTATTTCAACGGCGGATTTTTACGTGGAGAGATTATTATTTATTCATAAATATGCTATCGATTTTAGATCAATTAATGATTACGATAGGGATAACATCTCCATGATAGGCAAAAAAAATTGTGCACTAATTGTTCATTTACATATTTATAACATTTACTATATTTTGAGATTAATAAAAATACATTTATAAACGTTATTAATTATATATTTTTAATCGAAGTTTAAGTTAGTCAAACTGACGCAGCGTCACAAATAAGTGAGAAAAATAGCGTTACCATTCTAGAGCTAGGATAATATGCATTAGCTTGTGGCGAAGTAAAGTACAGCAATATTTAGCTTTGCTTGTCACATTATCAATTTGCACCGCTACCCGACGTATTCTTCCATTTGAATTTTCTCCGACGAGGGTTCGGACCACACAAAAAGTGGAGCTTTGCAAAGCAAGCTATGGCGGAGAGGAATTGCTTTTCGTGTGCCATACTACGCGTGGGTGACTGTGGGAGTACGTGTTTTTTTCTGAATTGTTACTAGAAAATAGAAATAACCCGTAACCAGCGCCGATGGTATGTGAAACGTGACTTTTCAGTGGAGTCGAGACTTAACGTATACACGGAGTCGGTTTCATTAAGGTTCCGTGACATGGCGCGCCCGTCTCGGGCGTATTTTATCGTCGAATGGCATTTAAGGGGGGACAACACGCACTCAGGCGCCTCGAGAACCATTTGTTCGGAACTCAATTGTCTAACACGCATCAGGATAACATATAATTTCAAATTAAACAAAAGCGGGTGTCATTTAATCCTTACGAATAGCGAAGGAATTGTGCCACATACACGTTAAATCTACCTTCGCAGGAAATATTTTAGAAAAAAGTTTATATTTGAAAAAGTTTCAGGTAAAAAAAGTAACGGCGCCGTTTTATAACGAAATTAGTATGTTTCAGTTTTATTTTTTGATGCGATATTAGTTGGAAAGGTAATTTTCATTAGGTGCAGTTAGTTCATTGCCGTACCTAACACCCAAGCGCGGCGGAAGGTGGGGCGATCCATGGCCAAAGGGGGCTAATTATTTTATGATGCTGTTTAATTTTTTCCGGGACTTCATATTCGTTCCGGCGGGGGAACACCTATTTCTGTACGCCACTGATGCACTTTTATTCAAGGATTTCGTGCTTATGGCTAACTTTATATCCCATTGTTCACCTATATAGTCATAATTGTTAATGGGGAATGACTGAGGACGATCAGATATCAAAATCATTAACAAAATAAGAGAATTGGATTAATTGCTTTTTATGTAGCTTCCACAAAGCAAAAGGTTTTGGACGGCAGAAAACTAAATCCGATAATTATGTCGTCACAGATGTTGAAATTTGAGCGGATATTGCTGAATGGATTATTATATTTGTATAATTAAATTACAGTTTCGGTACAATGAAAATAATTAAATATTTTTCTCGTAATGATATTCATTTTTGCATTTCGAAAAATGTTTCTGCATGAAATATTTTTCAATTTAATTAATTTATACCTAATAGTACGCTAAGTCTGTGCGTAACACCAGCTAAGTTATTTTTCACATGTGTCAAAAACTACTCAAGACTGACTCCTCCAATCATTTTCAAATTTTATTCTGATGTTGTTTTTCATTTCCCTCAAAATATCTACAGATCGATACCAAGTGCATCCATATTCGCTATGCATCCACAAAAAAATTACGAAAATAACTTTCAAATGGTGACGCAACATTAACTCACACACTTGACTATAGCTCATATAGTTCTTCTCGAAATTAAAGTAAAAATAACGAAAATCTAATTAAACGAATTTTTCTGGTTACAGAAACTATACTTATTTCATCTACTTACTACTTTTGACCATCAATACGTAAGATACATTTTACGGAGCATGGCTAGAATACCTTTTCATTAGAAAAGGCGAGATGAATTAAAACGGATATTAAATGCAGCTCATAGGATAATGAATGAAATTTGTCAGGCGGAACATGATTATATGGAAAGATTACCTTTATTATTCATCACGTGCCGCCATGCAACAATATTTTGCCGTTTCATCAATTCAAGTTCAAGATAACGGTAAGTTTGTCACGGTATTCATTGCTGAAAAAGAGAACTTATCCTCTTAAATAGGTGCTGTGGAATTGCAATCAGTCAATAGGCGCAGTAGTAGAAGAGATAATGAAGTCGGGTGATGGTGGTAATAACACGGAAAGAAAAGATAGAGGTGAACTAAAGGGTTCTATAGTGGCCATAAGCAGTTTTTTCTAATATACATATTTATGTAAATACGTATTTATATGTATGAAAAAACCTCGTCATACGAGCGCGAAACTCGATTCAAGTACGCTTATCGATGTATTATAAAACGCGCCAGGCACTTAACAGATTTTCATCCACTTAGTCCAAGAATGTTTAAACCTTACTATGGACGCCTGCACGGTATACACGTGATTTTTTATTAACAGTAATTTTTTGTGACCTAAGAAAATATTAGATTATAAACGAAGTTGCCCACATCTTGTCATCGTTGACCGGTAAACAAAAAGAAAAAAGGTTGGATCAGAGTTGGTGATATTTTCGATTGTAGTGTCTCCTTTCAACCAAACTCTATTGAATTCATCTAGATCTTCGCCTTCGAGTTCCTTCCATAGACAATCCTCTTCTTCTTCTTCAGGTGTCTCCTCAATGTTATCATCAACTTTATGTCACATTACTTTTTAAATGATAACTAATATAATTTACTATTGTGAACTTTGTACGGCTCAAATTATTGACTTACTAATTTCTCTGGTTTCTGACAACCTAGCCTGATAACGTACATTATTAATCAATCAATCAATTAAACAATTCGATAGAAAAATTTTACTTTAGTTCATACCTTTTATTTGCTAAAGAAAATAAGTTGTTTTTTAACATAAAATGTTTCTTATGGAACATATGTAATAGGGCCATTTTCAGCCACGCTACCTGTGCCGCTAAACAGTTGTGCGTGACATGAAGATTTAATTCATTATTGTTATATAAAATTTTCTGACTATTGTTTTGAAGTTATTCGAACTGAATGTACAGGTTTGTACCAAAAAAGCAAGATATTGCCATAGGTGTCTTAGTGCTTTTAAAAAAATAATTCGCAATACGGAGAAATAAGTAGATCATTTTATAGAGAAATATTACAAAGACATGTAGGACTCCTACATATAAATGAACATTATTTATATAGTTCGCCATTAGAGCAATAAATATGTTAGCTGAATAACAAAAGCTTACTAATTTTGGTCTGCCCTCTAAATTGTTACAATTACTAATATACGGTTATAAAATTAACATACGGAAATTTATAAATTAATATATTTTCCAGAGGGCAAAATTTACCTATGTTGCAGAATCGGATGGAAAAATGCGTCTGTCAGGAAAACAAGTTCTTCCATTTTAACGATTATATAAATGTTCGACGCTAAGATAGGTTAGCGAGCGTCAATGTAAATTTCCATAGTGCTGAGTTTTGCTCGTCGTAATGTCTGTTTTCGAAGTTGCATTTTATTCTGAAACGGACGCGTTCCTCAACATGCCGTTTTCAAATAACGCCAACTGAAAGTTCGACTACACCCAAGCTTCGCGTTACAGGTTTATCTCGGTGAAGAATTAGAAAGTTCTTTTCGTGAGTCAATCTCCTCGTTAGTACCTGCCGAAGTGGATGTTTATTTTTTTCAGTTCCGTGAATGGCGGTTATGTTTGTTTTTATCCTCGAGCGTGCTCAGTTAATCACTCGAACTGCAAACGGCGAGGGCGTTTTCATGTTAGCAGGGCCGTGCGGTGGCATGAAGCGGTGGAGCGACCGCACCAGGCGCCATATTTTTTAAGCGCTTTTGGGCTCGGATTTTTTCAAACCATCAAGATCTTCGGAACTCGAAACTTTTATTCGGTTCGAACCAATAGCTTAAGTGAAACGCTAGACCTCCTTCCCATTGACCATTCTTCTTTCTATTTCCGTGCATCCCTCACAATTGGCTCACGCTCGGCTACGTACTACATTTGCTTTGCAAATTCCCAGACCGACTCAAAGGATGGAGAACTCTTGTAACCTTTTAGATGTAGAGATTAGGAAAAACATTTTGGGTATGATTGATAAAAGAATGTGTACATAAAACTATCGCCGGTCATTTAACAAATCTGTCCTAATTGCAAACTGACCTCGTGTTTTCTATCAGTCCCTATTTCCTTTAATTATCCATGAAAATATACTTATCTTCACCCTTTTAGTTAACATATTTTGGAAATAACAATTATATTTGTACATATATTTTTCTAAAGTTTGGCCTTTGTTCCTTATTTTTCTTCCATTTTTAATAAGGCAAAAATGGGCACAGAATTAAAAAATCTGGTTGGGAGTTTTAAAAACAAAAAGAAGCAAGAGATATAAGACTCCGAAAACAAAGTGCCGAATTAACTTCTTTTGCCATGCAATCAGTACCTGTATCATCTTCGACTGTCATTGTCAGTCCGAAGAACAATATTCCTTCTGAATCTACTTCAATTGTTTTTGATAAAAGAATAGATCAATGGAAAGCCGATGCCATTAACGAATATAAGCCCCTGAATAAAATGTATATCCCAACTGTCGATGTTGAGAGCGATCGCCCTGAATTTAAAATGTAGCAAAATGGGAATATTCTCCTAATGTGGACTACCACAATATATTAAGTCTGGTATGTAGAAGCACCGAATTTATTGAAGGAAAGTGTCGGCCAAGTCATTCAGGTATCGAGATCAGTTGCTTGGATGCTGCCATTAAGAGTGTATTTTTCGTTATTTATTGAAGTTTATTCAGTGCATTTCAAAGATTTTGAAGTGCGTGTATTCATTTCTTTATTTTTAGGTTTACTTATTGAATCATTTTTCAATCATAACATTTACATTAAACATTTGAAGTGTTCTTTAAGCTGTTGGTGAAAATATTGTGCGTATTTCATTTGTTTATTTGTTAAACGTTTTCGAAATCCAATATGGCGAAATTCCAAATATGGACCATTTATCGTTCATAATATGAAATAGTATTACATATTTAGACCTTCGTTATAAAAAAATATAGCTAATTATTTACATTAACTGCTTCTCGAATTTCGGCACAAAATTGGTTTCAATAATTGGTATTTGATGTAAAACAATGCCCAATTATCGTTTGCAAAAGGAATAATGATAATCATGCAATGTTTTACCACAAAGGAACATTATTGAAAAAGAAACAGCAGGCAGTAAAAAATATTTCTGTCCCGTCATAAGGAAAAAATTTTGCCAAGTAGCCAACGGGATCGTCTTCTACAAACGCAAAAGGATTTAATAAGGAAGGCATATAACACTTTTTTTCTATTGGAACGAGAGTTCAACAAGCACAAATATCCAGTAGAGAGTAGTTTTAACGTAGACGAGAAAGGTCTGTCCATCGTGCTGTCAAAAGTGCCGCAAGTGATTGTATTAAAAGGGAAGATACAAATTGATATCCTAACTTCGCCTGAACGGGGGTCATTGGCTACTGTCGCTTCTTTTATGAGCGCTGAAGGCACCTTTGTTGCACCATTGATGATTTTCTCCCGGATAATAATGTAAAATTTGCTCCTGAAAGGTGCTCCGCCTGAAAATATTTCTGTCTGTCCTCCCTCGGGATGGATTCAGGCACATCTCTTAATTAAATGGGCCGAATTGTTCGTCAACAAAATGAGGAAGATCTTTGCTGCTAATCCTTGCTGGATATTTCTCCCATAGTCGAAATCTCGATGTGATTCAATTAGCACTTAGAAACCACGTATGCCTTTTCTGTTTGCCTCCACACTTGACATAAAAAATGCAACCACTTCATGAGACTTTAATGAGCCCTTTAAAGGCCTACTATAGTGAGGAGGTCAGACCTCATATTAGATGTACAGGGAAGCCAGCTACTCAGTTCGACATTGCAGAACTTTTCGTGAGAGGCCATCTTAAAAAACAAACTGGTGCGATTGCTGTTAAGGGGTTTGAATTTACAGAAATCTACCATCCCAACAGAAACGTCTTTAATCATGCATTGTTTTACCACAAATGAAGCTTATTGAAAAAGAATCAGCAGTCAGGAAATAGTTAAAACTGTTTCTGTCCCATCATAAGGAAAAAATTGTGCCAAGTAGCCAAAGGGATCGTCTTCTACAAACGCAAAAGAATTTAATAAGGAAGTCATATACCACTTTTTTTCTATGGGAACGAGAGTTCGACAAGCACAAATATCCAGTAGAGAGTAGTTTTAACGTAGACGAGAAAGGTCTGTCCATCGTGCTGTCAAAAGTGCCGCAAGTGATTGCATTAAAAGGGAAGATACAAATTGATATCCTAACTTCGCCTGAACGGGGGTCATTGGCTACTGTCGTTTCTTTCATGAGCGCTGAAGGCACCTTTGTTGCACCATTGATGATTTTCTCCCATATAATTATGTAAAATTTGCTCCTGAAAGGTGCTCCGCCTGAAAATATTTCTGTCTGTCCTCCTTCGGGATGGATTCAGGCACATCACTTTTTTAAATGGGCAGAATTGTTCGTCAAAATAATGAGGAACACTCTTTGATGCTAATCCTTCCTGGACATTTCTCCCATAGTCGAAATCTCGATGTGATTCAATTAGCACTTAGAAACCACGTAAGCCGTTTGCCTCCACACTCAACATACAAAATGCAACCACTTCATGAGACTTTAATGGGCCCTTTAAAGGCCTACTATAGTGAAGAGGTCAGACCTCATATTAGATGCACAGGGAAGCCAACTACTCAGTTCGACATTGCAAAACTTTTCGGAAGAGGCCATCTTAAAATACAAACTGGTGCGATTTCTGTGAAGGGGTTTGTATTAACACGGATCTACCCTCCCAAGAGAAACGTCTTTAACGAGAGAGATTTCATAGCGATCTTCGGAATATTTTGACTTTGAGAATTCGAAACCTACAAGCAGCAAAGAGGCACAGTGCTTGTTTTGCAATAAAAAGTTTTAGGAAGAGATAATAAGTGAAAGGTGAGTGCAATGTGTTGTTTGCCAAGGGTGGCGCCATGAAGTATGCAGTGCGGCAGAGAAGGACATTTACGTTTGCGGCTTCTCCAAATAAATAATTAATTGCAAATACATGTTAAGGGAATTCCATATTAGGAAGCCTATTTGATCACATTCAAAAATACATTTTCTTATTTAGCATTTTCTTATTTTTTCTAGTGATTTTATATGTTGTTGGTAAATGTCGTCATTTTAGGGACTAAAAATTTGAAATATATTCAAGTATTCATTAGTATTTTCATTGTAATAAATAAAACTATATCACTAAAAAGGAAAATAGCATTCCATAGTTGGCTACATTCCCCAAGTATTACCGACAAAATGACCGAGATTTTGGTTGGAAGAGGTTCTGCATAATCTGAAAATGTGATTTTCTGATAAACCAAAAGGGTAGGCACCATTCTCCTTAACTCTATAATGGTCGATTCATTCAAAATCAAAAGATGCCGTGTTTTGTTTAGTGTGCATTTTATTTTTTTAATCGTAATAATTGGGCTGTCAATGGTCACGCTGATTGGGTACATTTATCACGAGATTTAAAAATCCACGAAATATCGCGTTATCATTTTGAAAGCTTAAGATACTGGAAGGAACTGCATTTGCATCTCCAAACTGAAAACACTTGAGATGCTTCCACAAAGCGTGACTCTGGGTTTCAAGTTCAAAAATGATAAGAATAATATTAAACCGAATCATTAGTATTGCAGTTTCTAGCCTCCCAACCGCTTAATATTCACGGATCAATTAGTGAACTATTTGATCGTAATAAGGGAAATTTTCTGAAATTGTTTGAACTGTTTGCTAAATTTGATCAAATAACAAGAGAAAATTTGCATAGAACTGCTAACAAGGAAACTTCGTCCCATTACATAACCAACAATAGTCAAAACGAGCTTATTTCCTTGATTTCCATTAAAACCAGAAGTCATATTATGGAATTAATAAAATTAAATAAGTTGGAATTATTCAATATTATGAGATTGCACCCTGATAAAAGTCGCGTTGAACAAATGTCTCCTGTTGCCAAGTTTGTAACACAGACTGGTGAATGATTAGAAATCAGGGAACATTTTCTAGAATTTATTCCCGTCGAGGATACTACAGGCAAAGGTTTAACTAAAACAATTCTCGATATATTAAACACTCTCCGGATTCTAGTTGATGACATGAGAGGTCAAGGTAATGACAATGAAACGAATATGAAATGTAGAAGTGCAGGAGTACAAAGTAGGATTTTGAAAATAAACCCACGCGCAACATTTATACCTTGTGCTTGTCATTCCCAAAATCTAATCATAAACGACGCTGCATATGCCTCTGGAGAGATGACTAGTTTCTTTCATTTAGTTCACCAAATACATTTCTTTTCACGTCTTGAGCAAGTCGTTGGGGTGTACTGAAAAATCACATAATGTAACTATGAAACCAGTGTCTGAAACGAGGTGGGAGAGTCACATTTCTGCCATTAAGTCTCTCCGATTCCAAATTGAAGATATCTATGATGCGCTTGTAGATATTTATTTGGATAGGAACCGTGATAATGTAACAAAGAACGAGGCCAAATTTCTGACAAAGCAAATTTCTACTTTTAAATTTCTATGTAGCATAGAAGTGTGGTATGATATCCTATCCAAGGAGAATGTGGTCTGAAAAATAATGAAGAGACTGCAATTAAATATATCAGCGTGCAATAACTTGCTGAAGTAAGTCAGATTTTTCGAGAAATTATCGTTAAGATAAATGCTTCTTCAAAGTTTTAAATGAAGCTAAGAATTTAGCGGAAATACTTGAAATATAACCTAGCATTCCAGAATTCACAGCTATTTGAATTCGTCGCCACAAAAACAATTATAATTATGAATCAGAAGATGAGCCAGTTTTAGATCCTCAGAAAAATTTAAAGGTCAATATTTAAATTTTATTATTGATTCCATTAGGGAAAGGTTCGAGTAAGTAAAAACGCATAATAAAAATTATGAATTTCTTTATGATATTTTCAAATAAAAGCACAAGGAACGAACTCAAAAACCTACAAAAGTATTGTAAAGATTTACAACCGTAACTTAAGGTAATAGCGCAGACATAGATGGAATTGAGCAAAGGAATGCATTTTTACGACCGCGAAAATATTATGGCAAGATTATTTAAGGCGCCTTTTCACTAAGCATGTTCCAGGGGCCAAATTTCCACGGAACGGCCCTGAATGTTAGCGTTATATAATAATAATATATTCGTATTTTCTAGGATCTATTATTTGAAAAATTTCCATTTGATGATCGTATGATAACGAAGACGTTGTGACGTTTTTCAATCAAGATGAGGTTACTAAAGATATTGTTTATTTATCCCTTTGGATTGATGCATAAGATGAATTATATTATTGGTCGAGGAATCAGAAAGAGACAAGAACTTGCCAACAAATTTGAGGGCCATAACAAAACCAACAGTCACAGCTGCTAAATCCCAGATATAAACACTTTGTTTGATTAATAATATATGTTGTCGTAAGAATAGTGCCTTCATTCTAATCCAGGCATTCCCATGCAATGACACCATTATTTATGTCTGGACCAGACCTGCTCCTAATATAGGAATAATTTATCTGGAATAGTTATGCAGATATTGTTATTGACAGCATATAACTGCAGATATAGGCGAGAGCAAAGTGTTCAGAGTTCTACCTAAAAGGAGTTAGTGATTGGCTTGTCAATCACAATATTTTTTAGCACCTCTGTTAAATAGGATGTTCTAAATTAATACTGTCACGACTTTCCTTCAAGAACAAGCACTTAAATATACTTGTCTTAGGTATCTCCTGTAGCCACAAAAAGATTATAAAAAATGACATGCATATTTCAGCTAAAAAGCAGCCATCTTCAGTGGTAGTTCACCAAAAATAGATTCTAAAAGAACTGGTTATTGATATTTTTGGCAAGGCTATTGGTGATACCAAGATATATTTTTAAGTGCTTGTTCTTTAATTCTTTCAGACATAAACTCAGCTCAATAATTCCCTGTTTAACCAATTTACATAGTTTTGATATTACTCTGCTGGCACATTAGGGAACCAACATGTCATTCTGATATAAGGATTTTTTAAATACCTCAAATTGCTTAACTCAACAAACAAATTAAAGAATAAGAGCTAGCTTTCAAGTTGGAGATGAATTTAGATATGCAATGAAATTTTCTCAGGTTTCCAGCAGGGTGGCCATTTGGTTTCCCTACGTTTTGATGGCTGTTTCTGCCGTCATTCTCAGGGTATCTGAGATAAGCTTACATGGTTTAGAGCTGGAAAAGATGAGATGGAAATAAAATGTGCATAGTGTTTACTTACTGCAACTGAGAGGATATTATAGGTGAATAGGGAAAAAGTAGATGCCAGTGCTAAAAGTGTGACCCAAGGGAGTGCTCCTCAATATTTAAAATTATTTTACTGGAAATGTTCATGTCATGTTCATGCCACTAAACATGTCATTGGCAATGCAGCATGCTGACCTGGATATATCCTCAATTTATATCATTTAGTCGATGGTAGTGATAGTATGTGTGTGTGTAAGTGTGTGTATGACTTTATTTATTGCTAATCAATCTCTTGGATTTTTATATCCATAGCTCATTCCCCACTGAATGCATTAACAAGGGTGTAGGGAAACCCATTGTGGTCATTAGCCTTCTCTTAACAAAGAGCACCAAGGATGCCAAGGTATTAATATCCCTTCTGAAAAAAGGAACACTGACCTTGGAAAAAATACTACTTTAGCAGTAATCATGCCCGTTGCCCTTTTGAGCAGCAGATGAGTAGCAGCCAGCATCCTAACTATTACAACCCCTCTATGGCAGGAGTGTGCAACCTTTTTATCTGCTGGGCTGCATTTGCAGATGCAAACACTTTGGCATTTTAAACCGTGAGCAACTTGGCAGGCCTGATGATAGTTTATAACAGAATTTACATAAGAAATCATGTGATACTACAAAGAAAAGTCAGGTCCAAACAATTTTTTAGCATTTAAACTTCAACAGGCAGAATTTTATGGCAACAAGTGCGTTTAAAATTATAAAATTATCAGTAGTGAATATCATAGCCACATCTTCATCAAAGCTTCAGGGGCTGCAAAAAATGCTTCCATGTGCTGGATAATGCCTTTGGGCTATATGTTGCACACCCCTGGCATATGGGAACTTAGGTATTGCACTGTCATTTGGCTTAACATCATGTTATCTGGGAATGCATCTACTACATAAATTAAACTACATAATAAATCTTTCTTATTGATAATATATTTGATAAGGAGCAAAAACAATGTTAATATCAATAATATTGATTAATTTCTATACCAAATGGAGATGTGTATCAAGGTGATTAACCCTTTTTCTGCCAGCGAGCTGATTGGGCCAATAGGGCATACCATGCTAAGACTACCATAAGCCAAATTAATCGATCCAATGCTGACGTTTCTCTTTTTTTCTAACTTCTTTTTATAATGGCAGATAGCTCAATCAATAATTCTGAATGATTCCCAAGGTTTTCAAGCCCATAGCTTCAAAAAAAGGTTTAATATAGATTGTTTACCAATATATTACATTATTAAAAAAATCAGCATGGTATTTCTAGAGGGATATACAGTCCTGGGATTACCAATTAATCGTTTAAAATATATACATACTGCATTTGAATGAATATAATGTATTTTTCCTATTTTTGCATTTCAACAGTTATGAATCATCTAATATAATTTAAATATTAAGTTACTTTTCTAATATCAATGTTTTTGTATCAATTTCTATGAAAAAGAAACTTATAAATATCCACTAAAAAGTTAATAACCAACCAACTAACCAAAACAGGTCTGTTATTAAAATTTTTAGTGGAAATTTACAAGTTTCTTTTTCATTTAAGTGGAATCTTTCCACAAAGTAGAGCCTTCCCAAGTGCACTTTGTTTTTTTATATCTAGTATAAGGTTTCATTTAGAAAACAATGCATTACACACGAAGTCCTATGCCCCTATGCTACAAGCATTCTCCATTCGCTCTTGACAGCTGGCAACATTGTAACCAGCTGTACATGTTGAATCGTCTGCATACTTCGTCTGGTTTTGAAGTACTGATACACTTTATATATGATATCTCTTAATTGTTTGAGCCAACCCTTGCACTTACTTATTTCACCCTGCATTTTAGAACAGCACAAGACAGTACTATATAAATCTCAATTGTAAAACACGCAAATAAACATGAAAATCACGCTGCATGCCTAGGGCTGCTGTAACTGACTGACGCTGATTGACCAAGTAAAGGAGCAAGAGAACCATGTGACATCCCTGGCCTTCTGCGCATCCAGTTGCCACCCTCCTTTGTTTGTGCTCCCTACTATATTCTTAAAGCACTAAAAATGAGCTGGAGACTTGAAATATTTGTGTAGGTAAGTGAATTTGCAAAACCAATTAGAAAAATTAAATATCTCAAAAAGATAAATAATGCATCTGCTAAAAAATTGCAAATAATTAACCAAATATTTAAGGTTTATGTATTTCTATATGAACTAAGAAACTGATTTTTTAAAAGGTAGAATTCATAAAATAACCAAATATGGATAATAAAAATTCTGATATTTTAGTTTGCAAAACTGTAGAAAATTCATAAAATTTAAACAAATACATAAAAATTTTGGTACTAAGGGAAGAGCTAGGAAGCTGAAAATATTCAGTTATTTAGAGCATGATGAAAAAGTGTAAATTAAGAATTTAGAATTTCGATGACGTTTTTGTTGCGGCCGTTAAAAATATTTAAAATATAAACAATTAGAAAATTATTATTTCATTTCTAGATGTTCTACAAAATTTAAATTTGGCTGAAATGTATGGAGTAAGTACCAAACAATGGAAAAATATAATATTCTTAAAATTGCAAATATTAGGGATTCCTTAACTTCCAATATTGTACCACAAGGAAAGATTGAAACTTGGTAAAGAGGTGCAAAATTCTTAATTAAAAAAAATATTTCTAATAATGAAATAAGTGTCTGAAAAATTAATGTGTTTTCAAGGTGAGATGAAATGCTTGTAGAATGCAAGCAGCTACTACTTGTGTACCATAAATAAGAAGCAGCTATATATAATGATATAGATCTGAAACTCTTGCCCAAAAGTTCATAACGGACTTGTATAATAAGATAAAGTTGACCAATGACCAGTTTATAAAATGAATAATCCACCAAGGACTAGTAAAATCAATTTGGAACCACCAGGCATTTGACAGTGTTACACTTTGACAACTGGAAACACAATCGTTTCATTAACCTTTGCTGCCCATTATAAAACTGATGAGAAAAATAGAATTTCATGGACAGGCCAATTCTGGACTGTGTACTGGAGGTATATATATATATATATATATATATATATATATATATATATATATATATATATATATATATATATATAGTATTTTTGGGTTTCCATGGCATTCCTCAGATTAGATTTCTATTGAAAATTGTACAGTCAACATCTATGTGACTTTCCCTCAGGTGCTGGAGAACCTACCTATACCAGTGCTGCATACAGTTATGCGGACAGACTAACAAAATACATGAGCGTCTATTTAGGAAAAAAGCACCATAATGGGGGTTGAGAATAAGTTTTGCCTAGGGGCAGAAAATATCCAAATCTGCCAATTATGAGGAGTTTAGTTTTCACTATTAAGAATGCATTTCAACAAGAAATCTTGTAACTTAAATAATCAGAATTAATTCTGTAAAATGCCAAATTATTAAGAAACAGAAAGACCTGTAATTAGTGCTTTTCATTTTTATCATCAATGATTATGAGCAACATAAAGTGATAAATTAATTAAATCCTTACATTTTCTCTTTGTTGACAGTTAAGTCACAATAAATATCTGAGAAACATAATGTGAAGAGATCAACGGACAATATGAATCCCACAGCGATGCAAAAGTTTTCAGCACATTTTTTAAGTAACATGCATTGTGCAAAATAAAGCACAATATCACACAAATGGTAATATGTTTACATATGAACAAGAAGAGCTAGTTTTTAATAAATTAACTAGTATATATTTTAAATTTCGCTACATTATTTTTCAGACATGATGCAGAAACGTCCTTTAAATACTAATGAATTTTTAACCTTCCAAAGGACAAAACCAAAAATGTTAAAAGTGCATTTGCTTCTCTGCCTCCTTATAATTCACAGAGGAATTATGCTTCAATAATACTAATGCACAGCCCAAGGTTTATTCAGTATAAACACTTAAAATGTGTGTGTGTTTGTGTATTTTTGGCTAATCCACCTCTTGGATTAATATAGCCATAACTCGTTGCACACCAAACACACTCACAAGAAAGGAGGAAAAGCTGGTGCCGGCATTATCCTACGAAGAGCACCAAGGGGGCCCAGGACAGAGCATTTGATGATTGTAGACAACAAGATAAAATATCGTAATAGAAGGCATTAGAGTCATCACCAAAGAACCTAATTTTTTCCGAAGGGTAATTATAGAGCCAGTGAAAACAAGCAAGAGACCATTTATCTTCAAAAGAGGACAATGTAAGAACTTCTCTTCTACTTGGAAACAATTCCTTAAGTCACATTTCAATCAGGAACAACAAAAGTGCAGCCCATTCATGCAGAATATCTTCTTTCCTCATTCATCTATTGGAAAATTCCATTCTTTGGAAACATTTGCCTTAGCATATAGCACATTAAAGTCCCTGGATGAAAATCCTTAATTTGGAAATAAATGAATGTGATATGAAATGTATTGCATAATCAGAAAAAGCATGAAAATGGGGCTTCATAATATTCCATTTTAAATATATGCTGAGAGGGTTCAGAGGGGTGTCAGGTATTCTTTTGATGATAGGCATGGGCATCCCCTGGAAATTTTTCAGGGGTGGGTAAGGCAAGGTGATAGGCAAGCTTTCACAGTCAGTTTTGGTGAGCTTTATATTTTATTTATATTGCAGAGGTTCCGTACCTGTTAGCCTGACCTCAGAAAAATTGCACCATAAAAGCCCTGGCAACCAGAAATCAATGATTGTCATCCCATGACATAGGCCTTATCCAGAGGGGGGATACTGATCCCCTTGCCCCGCTCATTGGAGGCCCATTGTTCAGGGGGAAGCATGGCACTTGCCAAATTCGCCTTAGATAGTTAGGGATTATGATTTGAGTCCCTTGTTTTTTTCTGAAAAGATTCAGGACTACTGGCTATTCAACCTAATCCTCATACATCCAGCAAATCTCCTATACTGCAGTAATTAAAAAAAATCTGCAAAATTATTTCGATATAGTCTTTTATTTCAATTCAAAACTTTAATTAACATTTTACAAATACTCTAAGATTATCCCATACTTTAATGAATTAACAGAACCACTGGGATTACTAAAGAAATCATAAATCGCTATCCAAATCTGAAATTTAGCACGAAAAAAATGTCCTTGCCCTTGCACTTCAGAAATGTTATTAGATTCAAATGAAGAAATTTAAAGTGAAAAAATGCGTAATATATGTACTTACATTATTTGAGAGCGGTGAACACTGAATTAACAGGAGGAAAGTTTCGAAGCTGCGAAGCATCAGCGATTGCAGTATGTTAGCCGTAAAAGAAAATTAACGTTGTTTAGTAAAACAATCGTCAATATGTTTTAATTAAAATGTTATAGGATATGCGCCTCCGTGTTAACTGAACCTGTGAGATTAGCGAAAGATTCATAAATCTCCGCTCAAATATAAAAATAACAACTAATACAATGGAAATTGATACTACGACATTGCTCTTAAATAATGTCATTACACTCAAATGAATAAAGTTAAGATGGAAAAAATACGTAAGAATTGTACTTACTTTATTTGAGAGCGGAGGACACTGAATTAACGAGTAGAAGTTTTCGACGATGCGACGCCTCGGTGATTCCAGTACAACATCTGTAGGAGAAAATTAACATAATTTAGTGCATAAATCGTCAATATGTCTTAATTAAAAGTTGCAGGATATACGCCTCCGAATTAAAAGAACCTGTGAGAATACTGCGAGAATCATAAATCTCTGCTCGTACCTAAAATATAGCACAAAAAACTATTTAAATATATACTACGTACATTGCCCTGGCCCTTATGAAATGTTATTCGATTCAAATGAATCAAGTTAACATGGAAAAATGAGTAATCCATCCACCCAGCAAATCTCCTATACTGCAGTAAATAAAAAAAATCTGCAAAATTATTTCAATGTAGTCTTTTATTTCAATTCAAAACTTTAATTAACATTATACAAATACTCGAAGATTATCCCATACTTTAATGAATTAACAGAACCACTGAGATTACTAAAGAAATCATAAATCGCTATCCAAATCTGAAATTAAGCACGAAAGAAATGTCCTTGCCCTTGCACTTCAGAAATGTTATTAGATTCAAATGAAGAAATTTAAGGTGAAAAAAGGCGTAATATATGTACTTACTTTATTTGAGAGGGGTGAACCACGAATTAATAGGTAGAAATTTTCGATGTTGCGAGGCGTCAGTGATTGCAGTATATTATCTGTTGGAGAAAATGAACATAGTTTAGTAAATCAATCGTCAATATGTGTTAATTAAAAGTGACTGTATATGTAAATTGATACTACGTACAATGATTTTAAAAAATTTCATTAGACTCAAATCAATAAAGTAAAGATGGAAAAAGTGCGTGATAAGTATACTTACTTTATTTGAGAGCAGTGAACACTGAAATAACAGATGGAAATTTTCGATGATGCGACGCCTCAGTGATTGCGGTATATAATCTGTAGGAGAAAATTAACATAATTTACTAAAACAATCGTCAATATTTTTTAATTAATAATTTGCAATATATGCGCCTCCGAATTAACAATACCAGTGAGATTTTTGAAAGAATCGTAAATCTATGCTCAAATCTGAAATTAATACCGAAAATCAATGTAAAAGGATACTACGTATATTGCCAATAAGTATTGTTAATTGATTCAAATGAATAAAGCTAAAAACGAAAAATGCCTAGTAATAAATGTATCTACTCATGAGTGGTGGCCACCGAAGCAACATTTAGAAATTTCGAAGCTGTGAGGCCTCAGCGATTGTGGTATTTTAGCTGCAGGACGAAATTACTCAATCAAATATTAAACACAGTAAAATCTGAAATAAGGATCAAACGGCAATATTTCTACATAGGTAAGAAAAAATTTAAATGAAGCACAAAGACGGAAATTACTAACACGCACGTCTCAAAAACTAATGACAAAATAGGAGGAGACGCTTGAGTTTACTCCTTATATGAGTCAACTTGAAAGCGCGTGATAGGCGCAGAGCCGGGCCACGTGATGCACGACATATCTAACCGCCTCCCCTCCTTTCCTATCATATGAATACAGATAAGAAGAAAAAAATGCGTAATAACCAAACTTACTTTACGTGAGAGCGGTTGACACTGAACAAACAAGTAAGAGGTTTTCGACGCTGCGATGCCTCAGTGATTGCAGTATATTAGCTGTAGGAGAAAATTAACATAAATTAGTACAACAATCGTCAATACGTTTTAATTTTAAATTTATAGGATATGCGCCTCCGAATTAACTAAACCTGTGAGATTTCAGAAAGACTCATAAATATCTGCTCAAATCTAAAATTCACACCAAACAACAATGTTAATAGATGCTACCTACATTACCCTTAAAAATTGTTTTTAGATTCAAATGTAAAAAGCTAAGAGGAAAAAATGCTTAATAAATGTACATACTTAATTTGAAAACGATGGCCACTGTATCAACACGTTTAGATTTTCGAAGCTGCGAGGCCTCAGTGATTGCAGTATATTAGCTGTAGGAGAATATTAACATATTTTAGTACAACAATCATCGATTTGTATTGCCTAATATGTTATACTATATGTCTCCAATTAACAGAACCAATGAGATTAGTTAAGAAATTATTAATCTGTTGTCAAATCTGAAATTATGATCGAAAAAAATGTAAATGGATACCACGTACAATTCCCTTAAATATTGTTATTCGATTCAAATGAAAAATGATAAGAAGGAAAAATGCGTAATAAATATACTTACTTGACGTGAGAGCGGTGGCCACTGAAACAACAGGCAGTCGTTTTCCACGCTGGAGTCTCAGTGATTGCAGTATATAAGCTATAGGAGAAATTTAACATAATTTAGTACAAAAATAGTCAATATGTTTAAATGAAAAATTTACACGGTATGTGCATATAAATTAACAGAGCCTTTGAAATTACAGAAGGAATCATAAATCAGTGCTCAAACCTGAAATTAATACTTGAAAACAATATAAAATGATACTACGTACATTGCCCTTAAGAATTGTTATTAGATTCTAATGAATAAAGATAAGAAGGAAAATTTCGTGATAAATGTACCTACTCGAGAGTGGTGGCCACCGAAGCAAGATGTAGAAATTTCGGCGCTGTGAGGCCTGAGTGATATTAGCTGCATGGCAAAATTACTGAAACAAACTTATCAAAGTAAAGTCTGAAATTTACATCAAAAAGCAATATTTCTACATTAACCCTGCAGTGGTAAAGATGCGTCTGACAGACCTACCGCCGTCTGTTTTTGTATTTTTGAACTAGATCTGTTTGAGTAGCAACATTCTTCGTTAGAGTATCTTCCTATCAAAAGCTCATGTGGCGGTCATGGGACGGCACGTGCCCCAGCTTTTAGTTTATAAACAGTTGTCAAAGGATGAAATGATATTTGGGTCTGACAGACCCTACGTTACAACTGGTGAAAGTTTTTTCTTGTGATGACTTCTACGTCTTCCAAGAAATTCTTTGATCTGAGTAAATAGGAAGATATAAGAGACGTAGACTGGACAATATGTCATGTATAGGACAATTATTTGATGCGTTTGTTGCAAAATGTTCGAAGTCGTACTAAGCTGGAGAGTACCTAATTCTTGACGAAATCCTTCCTGCATTCCGCGATTGGTTTCCCTATAAAGTATACATTCAGAATAAACCAAGCCGATATGGAATAAAAATGTATGCCTTGGTTGATGCTAGAATGAATTTTGCTTTGAATTTTGAAATATATTCCGGAAACCAGCCGTCGGAAGTTTTAAAAGTAAGCCACAAAACGGACGATGTAGTAGAACGAATGTGCAGGCCTGTGTACAATACAGGAAGAAACGTCAATATGGATAACCTGTTTACCTGTTATTCAATAGTGAAAAAATGATGAAAGATTATAATTTAACTGTTATAGGAACTGCAAACGGTAATAAGGCCGAGTTGCCTACTGAATTCTCAAATCCTAAAAATCATAAAATTTGCACAAGTTTGTTTGGGTTTCAATAGGACATGACTTTAGATTCCTAAATTCCAAAAAAGACTAAGGTTTTTAACCTGTTTGCAAGTATGCAACACGATGCAAAATTAGTCACAGAAACGGGAGACAACAAAAAACGGAGATTATCACATTCTACAGTGATACCAAAGGAGGCGCAGATGTGATAGATGCCAAGTGCGCTGAAATCTGTCAAGAAATTCAAGAAGGTGGCCTTTAAATATTTTTTTCACTTTGTTGTACATTGGTGCCATAAATGAACACATAATATTCAAAGCAAACAACAATTCAGTTGAAGAGCGAAGAATTTTTATAAAAAAATCTTGGTAAGAATTCATTTTTCTTTTTTTAATTGATATTTCCGGTGGTTAATGTGCGTGTCAAGGCATTAGGCAGAATTTTTTAAGGAAAAGGTTTAATTGAAGAATAACTAAAGAATAGATCGATGAGCATGTATTTATCTAAAGATGTTAGGCTCCTTGCTCAAAAGTATTCAGGCTACCAAGTTCAGCAACATTCACCAGTGCAGCTAAATAAGAGAGGATTATGCATTCATTGTAAAGACTCTAAATCAAAGTATTACTGCCAAAAGTGTTTGAAGTATATCTGCCTTAAACATGCATCAATGATGTGCAGTGATTGCATTGATAACAACAAATTTTTTTTAATTCACATTACAAATTTTTGCAATTTTTAATTAAGATCTGTCTTGAAAACATTCTTTTTTTTTTAGAGAATATTTTATATTAGATATATTGAAGCATAACAAAGAGCAAATTTCATGCTGTATTCTCTAATGCTTCATTTTTTACAAGCCGTTGTGTTTCCTGGGTCCCTTGGACACAACGTTACCACTGGCGGGAATAAATCTCAAGTTACCACTGATGGGTTAAGAAAGAAATAAACTTAAAAGAAGCACAAAGACGGAGCTTTCTTACCCGCACGTCTCTGAATCTAATGAAAGAAGAGGAGACATTTGAGTGGACTCCTTATATGAGTCATCTCGGAAGCGCGTGAATTGCACAAGGCCGGGCAACGTGATGCACGACGTTTCTAATCGCCTCCCTACTTGTCATATGCAGAATGTCACCAATGGACGCCATTAAAAGCGACCGAGACGAATATCACATGACTGAGTTTATTGGAATTTTAAGTTTTAGGAACAACTAGACAAGGTAGAAAAAAACGTTATATATCGCGTGGCTATGAGGAAAATTTATTAGATTATCGAGAGAATCTTTGGTGAGTCCTTTCAATACAAAATTTTTTTTAATTTTTACATGTAGATATCCTTTTCAGTATTATCCCTTTATCGATGGTGGTAACTTTTACGCTGGTACAGACACTTTATAAATTACCGAAGATGCTAAATTATAGGCAGTGACAATGGAGAAGGTAGCGCCAGTTTGGCAGGGGTGAAATATGCAAGGAAATGCCTATATCTAAGAGATCAACTAAACTCCGCTTAGCATTCCACCCAACACCTTACTATTAAATAAAATTTCTCCCTTCAGCACAAGTGAGATCTAGAAACTTGTCTAGTGTAGGAGATAAACCTAAAAATTTCACATAAATACGTACTAGTCATGCCTTGAGAAGAATTTCACCAAATCATGCAAAAAGATTCATGTAAGTGATAAGATATCTTTTGGTGGGTACAAAATATTTTTTCTATTCCCAGATTAGCGAATATTTATCGGCCCCTTTCTAATATATTACCGTCTTCTCAAATCAAAAAGCTAATTCATTCGCGTTTACCAGAATTATATCCGTAGTATTTTTGAAATACATAAACCTCGAAATTTTTTTAAAACAATTGCGAATTTTTAGCCGCCGTATTGTTGCACTTTTTCAAGATTTTCGTTCTTTCTATACGGTTTTATAAAAAATCCTATCCAGGAAAAAAATTTCAAATCTCCAGCTCATCTGGAAGTGCCTAAACATTAGTATCCTCCTATATGTATGTTATATCTCCCTCTTCCTCCTCTGTAAGAAACGTCTATATACAATGATATCTACATATCAATGAATGAACTACAATAAAATGAAAAAGCCGTATAAAGACCAAGTATTTACCATCGTAAAGTATATATGTAAAATGAAAATTAAATAAAAATAGGATAATAAAATTTTGAATAATATTTTATGCATACTAATAAAGCAGATAGTTTGCATGTCCGTCCGCTGAAGGTTGGGGCACAATTTGCATGTGGGTACTTTTTCGCAATTCATTAAAGGAAAAAATTCGAAAACTCCCTCTTTATTAGTTTAAAGTAAGAAAAAATTTTTAATCTCGATAGTAACTTTAATTCAGTCTCTCTACGTTAGATGGCGCTAATAAAAGTTTGTGTAGAAATTTCAAAAGAGGAAGTGTACAACGGGAATTCACAAGATATGAATTGTAATTATTCCGGGCGAGAAACGGGCTATTCTGCTAGTGGACAATAAAAAAGAAGACAAATATTGCATAAAATTTTACAAAGGTAATATGTTTATCCACAGAAAATAACAAAATGTTAGTGCTGCGTCTTAAATGTTCATACTTTTCAAGAAATATAACGAGTAAGGATCTAGCACGGCAAAATATATTAAATTAAAAAAATAAACAAATTATCGTTTCAATTTAAAAATTATATTATGACTAATAAACGAACAGAAAAAAAATCGTAATAGACCGAGCAACAGAATAAGTTTGTGTAGAAATTTCAAAAGAGGAAGTGTACAGCGGGAATTCACAAGATATAAATTATAGTTATTCCGGGCGAGAAACGGGCTATTCTGCTAGTGGAAAATAAAATAAGAAGACTCCTTAGAAATCGTTATACAGAGAATCACGAAATAAGACTATAAAAAATACATATAACTTTTCATACATACATAAAATACCTTTTGAATTTAAAATGTAATATTATATATTTACAAATGAGTTATATATATTACATATTAGGAATTTTTTATATGTATCAATGAATGGATAAGACAACTTAAAATTTTTAAATATTACGTGGATCGAAATAACAAGTAAAAATTAAAATATTTTAAACTGCGAATGCGTTGAAAGTACCAGAAATAAAAATTATATATGCCAATTATTGCATAACACTTTACAAAGGTAATATGTTTATCCACAGAAAATAACAAAATGTTAGTGCTGCGCCTTAAATGTTCATACTTTTCAAGAAATATAACGAGTAAGGATCTAGCACGGCAAAATATATTAAATTAAAAAAATTAACAAATTATCGTTTCAATTTAAAAAATATATTATGACTAATAAACGAAGAGGAAAAATCGTAATTCACCGAGCAACAGAATGAGAGTGAAAAATATTTAAAAGACATTCCAAAAAATTTATTACTTAAATTTATAATGGGGAAGTAATCGAAAATTAGTATTACGTACTCTATATACCTATATGCCAATGAAATAATAAGAGAACTTAACATTTCCGAATACGACGAGGAACGAAATAACATCGTAAAAATTATTAATGAAACTGTTTCAAAACTTAATACCCATTTAACCTTAAAACAGAAATTTCATTGTTACTACTAGAAATCAAGAATTTATAAATTCCAATTTTTGCAAAATATTATACAGATTAAAATATGAATAAAAATGTAGTAAATCTCTCTGCATAAGTAACAAAATGTTAGTGTTACGCCTTAGAATGTGTTTCTCGCGAAGCTACTGCATAAAACCTCCATGTGCAGGACTAGAACTACAGTATATGAGTTCAATGTAAATAGAACACTGCATAATAATAAATTCACAATTGCCGCGTACTATGAACTGTCAACGGTTAAAATATATGCGTCAATCGAATATGGCGAGATGTTAACCAAATTCATTCTCTGTAAGTGGATACTACGAAAATTGCACTCAAGAATTGTTATTAGATTCAAATGAATAAAGCTAAGAAGGAAAATATGCGTAATAAATTTACCTACTTTACTTGAGAACGGTGGCCACTGAAGCAACAGGGAGAAGTTTTCGACGCTGTTAGGTCTCGGTGATTAAAGAATATTAGCTGTAGGAGAAAATTGACTTAATTTAGTGAAACAATCGTCTCTGCTCAAATCTGAAACTAATGCCGAAAAACAATGTAAAAGGATACTACGCACATTGCCCTTAAAAACTGTTAATTTATTAAAATGAATAATGCTAAAAAGGAAAAATGCTTAATAAATGTACCTACTCGTGAGTAGTGGCCACCGAAGCAACATGTAGAAATTAATTCAACGCTGTGAGGCCTCAGCGATTGCAGTATATTAGCAGCAGGGTAAAATTATTGAAACAAATATTTAGCTCAGTAAAGTCTGAAATTAAAAACAAAATGCAATATTTCAACATGAAGTAAGAAATAAATTTAAATAAACCACGAAGTAGGAACTTACATACACGCACGTCTCGAAAGATAATCAAAGAATAGGAGGAGACGTTTGAGTTTACTCCTTATATGAGTCAACTTGAAAGCGCGTGAATGGCACAAATACGGGTCGCGTGATGCACGACATTTCTAACCACCTCCCCTCCGTTCCTGTCAAATTAATACAGAAAAGAAGGAAAATATGTGTAATAAACGAACTTACTTTACGTGAGAGCGGTTGACACTGAATCAACAGGTAGAGGTTTTCGACGCTGCGAGGCATCAGTGATTGCTGTATATTAGCTGTAGGAGAAAATTAACATAACTTAGTACAAGAATCGTCAATATATTTTAATTAAACATTTACAGGATATGTGCCTTCGAATTAACAGAAGCTGTGAGATTACAGAAAGAATCATAAATCTCTGCTCAAATCTGAAATTAAGACCGAAAAACAATGTTTGTTCAATATGTATGAAATAAAGTAAAAAATTCAATATTTTTATCCTCCCACTCCTCCCCCTCTCCCTTCCCACTAATCACTTACAGCTCAGCTGGTAGCTGTCTGTATATTTATAATATATTTCAAATATTGTTACTAGGAAAATTGATTTACTCTTAATCCCCATATTTATTCAACTAAAAAATACAATGTATGGAAAATATCAAAATTTCCATTAAACAATGAATCAAAATGAAATTATGTGATTAATTTAAGACAAATTAAATAAGCTGCGATACTTGTTTTGACATCATTACTTACATATGTGCATAGATATGTAAATGATATAAAAATATTGTATTAAAATATTATTCATTTTTGGATTATAGATTCTGTAGGCGCTCAAAACTATAAGTCATAAAAGCTAAATGTTTTAGAAAGGACACCTGAAAAAAACTCATCTGGGCCCACAGCTAACCTTTGCGGGAGCCATGGCGCCCTCGGGCCCCGCGTTGGGAACCCCTGCCTTATACGGTAGATTTCCGCGCCACGGCACCGCCCGCACGCACACATACACACAACATCTCTACTGTAACTTATGTTATGTGCAGAAAAATGGCGAAACAAAAATTTTGTACATGAAAAAATAAATGTGATAATATGTGATTTATAATTTTGCATTTTGTCTTTTCGTATCAGACGGTAGATTTCCAAACTGTGCATCTGTGCTGAAGGAAATAAAGCGAAGTCAAGCCTATTATTAAAATAAAACGACATGATTTTATTATACTTAGAACATGAATTCGCAATTTTATTTCTGACAAATATTACACGTTTTTTATATAAATTTCTTCATAGCAACATCGTATCTTTCCATTGCTTTGTCATATTTCGAAGGCTTCAATTTGAACGAAACAAGCATTAACCTCTTTAAAGCGTTTTAAAGAGTTGGAATGTTCTGGAATATTTCAAAACGCCAATACCATTGTGAATTATAACGACGGTACTCAAGGAATGAGTCATAGGAACACAGGAGTTCAATAGGAATCCCATAAACCAAAGAGAAGAATTCTATTTCGCAATGTTTGTACATTCTAGCATATTTCGTAGAATTTTTTTAATGACGTACGAACTTTCTGGCTGTAGAAAAACTTGCATCTTGGCCGCCGATTCTTCTCTCCGTTGGTTCGTGCAAGATAAGATGGCGTGATGGGAGGAGGAAACGAATGTTACTAACTCTGGGGGATGGGAGGCGTGGAAGTGAGGAATGTGGAACGAGCACCGCGTGGAAGATGTCATGAACACCCGTGAGTTGTGAGCAGCGGCGTAACTACCGGGGTAAAGAGGGAGCAATCAGTGCTGTAGTCGCAAAAAAAGAGAGGGTACACCGTATACTGGAATTAAACCATGAAGCAGGGTCTTACCAATTTCATTTTAAAAAGCAGAGGGTATACCCTATTCATTAGAAAAAAGCAGCGGTTATACGGCGCGTACTACAGTATACCGTCCACTACAGCCCTGGGTGCAATGCAACCGGGCCCACGCCACTGAAGAGGCCCACTAACTGGCGTCGCCAGGACTTGGGCACGGGTTTATGTTTTTAGGGGGGTAGTTTTGGTAAAGATGATAGTCATCAAGATTAGCAAATATCGTTCGAAATGACAAACAAGCTTTCATCCGGGATAACGACATCAGCAGGAACGCATTGTGACGATCAAAGTGCTAAGGGTGGGAAAGCGGAGCGAGAGTCCAAGGCGCCGTGCTTAACGGCACAGAGCAGCAAGGCGGCCATTTCTTCCGCTCCGAAACAACAACCATTAAGAATAAATTGTAGCATGTAGTAATACATACAATATTTTCCACATATGACAAAGTATTACATTATTATTTTGGAGATTGTTTCTATTTTGTAAAGGTGATATTACATCGGAGAGCAGAACTCGTATGGATTGGAGAAAGTATCGAATATTCATGCGGGTTATGGTGAGCCAAAATGAAGTGTAGCTTTTAAAGCAGAATTAAAGTTAAGAGACGATCTAGTGTATGTTTTGGTGAGAAAGGACTTTTCCGTCTTGCTTATGGAAGGTGGTATATATATCGACAGATGGCGGAACGTTGTTCGTTCGCGTTCGAAGACACGTCCACACTGCATTCATCTACATCTACATATTACCCTGCAAGTCACCTTGACGGTGGATGGCAGGGGGTGCCGCGCACAAAGTTTCTAACTAATTATTATTCACAGTTATCTATTGTGGTCACGTATTGCCCTAGGGAAAAGGACTCCTTATACCTCTCCGTCCTACTATCTACTTCGCGAATCTTGTCCTCATTATCCCTCCGTCCGATATATGTTGGTTGTCGAATAATATCCTTCATTTCATTTACGAATATCTCCGACCTATATTTATCTAGAAGTTTAAGTTTCGCCTGTAATCCACGATCTTTCAACGATGGCCAACTCAACTCATCAATGAGTAACGTAACGCTGTTTTTTATCGTAATACTTTTTCACGAATCTAGCTGCTCGCCGCTGTATTTTTTCTAAATCCCTTATGAAACCCTCTTATATGGATCCCAGACCGCTGCTGCGTTATCCATTTGAGTTCTAACCAACGATAAATAACAGGATTCTCTCACATTACCCGTGCTTTTCCTGACTCGTCAACGAACGTTTGTTTGCTCGTTTGTGTTCGTTCATGCTCTTCTGCCAAATGTGGACGCGGCTTTACTTACAAGTTCCCGACGCCCTAGCTCCTAACCGCCATTTTCCTAGGCTGATTTTAACCGCTCCTCCCCTCTCCTGTCTCCGCACGAGTATATAAACCACACCTGCTCCCCCCCTTCCTCGCCCAGCTGCCTATACTCCCTCACCCAGGCTCCGCACGGAAATTCTTGGAACAGTCCAACTAATGACTCCGCCTGCAACTTACACAAACGTATTACTAACGTTGTACTAACCATATATTCATCGTTTTGCATATTTCGTCTGCTGTAAAAATATTGTCATTACTGCATTGTTAGTTGTTGTTAGTTTTGTTATTCGCTATCAATCTTCTTTAGAATTAAATTACTATATTTATAGTTTCAGTAGAAGTTGGCCACAAAAACGTAGTACGCGAGGAATAGGTTCCTGGTGCCCCCGCGTTAGTGCGAGTTCGCGTAAGTTGGGGGTTCCTCTATAGAATACTATTGTAGTGCATATACTAAGGTAAAACTACTACGTATAAACCGTGTACCTACGCGTGTATATAAACTTAATTTGTTTAAATTGAATGTAGATAAATCTTAAATAAAGTATGCATTTTATAAAATACCTACTATTTGTACCTGAAC
Organism: Tanypteryx hageni; assembly: GCA_028673005.1. Classification (NCBI taxonomy): domain Eukaryota; kingdom Metazoa; phylum Arthropoda; class Insecta; order Odonata; family Petaluridae; genus Tanypteryx; species Tanypteryx hageni. The sequence continues at coordinate 57,648,121 of CM054120.1, read as the reverse complement.
ACCATAATTTTTTATAAAAAAAATAAATGTCAAAAAATCAAATTTTATTCCTGATCCTCTTTCTCCGACCCCTTAAAAGATCGGGATCGACTCCGGCTTGAGTTGTGACAGGCGTTTCTGTCGGTGATTTCGCGACATTATTTCGTGCAGGCGACCAGCTGAGTGTGCGAGGATATCATTATATATAGACGTTTCTTACAGAGGAGGATATCAATAGATATAGACGTTCCTTACAGAAGAGGATATAACATACATATAACATATAAAAGAGTCTGATATTATTGGAGTGGATGAATAATTGCTCACCACTTTAGACTTTCCACTTTAGAGGAACTTACTAAAATTCATTATTACGTGGACAAACCAATTTTTAGTTGTTTTTTAGATTATATGCTAATTCGTTCGGTTTCTCTGTCTGCCTGACGCACAAACTCGTCCTAAACGAAGGAAGACAGACTTCGTATTTACGCCAATCGATTTAGTATTTCGTCTTGTTGAACACGTTGTCTTGTGGAGGTTCTAGCGGGCAACAGAACGGGGTTAAAATTCATTTATATACTTATATATATATTCCTCTTTGACAAATTCAAAAACTAAATTGCTTCAAATTAAATTAAATTAAATCGAACACAGTTTATTTTTATTAAACCGATGTCATTTCATTTTTGAAGTCTTATTTCAGACTAATTCTGTAATACACTTAAATTTTAACGTACGGTATTATCAAATTATTTTTAAACGCCATTTATTTTCAGCTTCAGGAGCTCTTTCCTTATTTGTATTCAATGTTTTACCACCCTATAGGAGAACCTATGTATACTCTAGAAATATTTTAGAACTCTTCCGTTAGCGAGCATTCATCAAATACTTATTTGTTGATAAAAACAATTTGATAATAGATCAAAAACAAGAAAACGACATAGTTAATATAAAGCGATCTGATAGTCCGAGATAGAGAAATAGGGAGCGAGTGAGAGATATGGTGCAAACATTTGCACGCTTACTCTAAAAAGCGAACTACAGACCTCGTCCAATCTGCATTTGCCAACGCCCCTGCGACGCGTCGTCTTGTTTCACGACCTCGGTGCCTTTGTTTTCACCCCACCTCCCCTTTCTGGGCCCTCCCACTCCTTTCTCTTCTCGCATCCGCGCAATCCTCCCCTACTCGTTTCCTTCGAGAACCCTCCACCTCCCATCTTTCACTTCTCAAGACTTTCGTTCACTCGTGTCGTCTTCCAACTTCCCTCTCCCAGACTCCACCCATTACTTCTCCTTTTCTGCAGACCTTTGCTTTTCTGCTCTCCCTACCCCGCCCTTCACTTTCCTTTCTATTCCTCCACTCCCACTTCCATTCTCCCAAATCACATTTTCCCTACGACTCCGAGCGAAGTAGTGTAGACGGCCGTTCTCTTTCGTCCACATATAATGTCTGGCACGCCTCAACACGGCATAATGGCGAAGGGAGGGATGAAGAATTCTAATGAACTTACTTCAGTGGTCTGCAGAGCAAATTATCGTGAACCACGTTTTAAGCTCGGATTATGAATCTGATGACCAGCTGATATACCATAACAGGACTAAAGTTTGCAAATCACGCTCAAACGAACCAACCCACACACACACAAAAGGGCCACGGAATGAGGCGGGTTTTAGAACCGAGAGCCTCAGGCGGCAATTTCTAGTGCGCCATTATACATAGCAACGTTGCTGATCATGATCTTGGGCGGCATATTGTTTTTATGTCTCAGGCGGTAGGCTTCCTCGCCAAGGCCCTGCACGTGCACAAACACGCAGATGCCCACGCACACCACATACTCACGCAAACTTCTCTCAGCAAGAACTCGTGTTAAGTGGGGAAGAATCAGGAAACTTTAAAATGCTAAATATGAAATTGCAAATCGGTTTGTTGATTTAAGAGCCTTATTAGGACAAAGATTGTGTTAAAGTCTTATTTTACACCGTCGTCTAAAATTGTTATTTGAATCGTGACCGTTATTCGGATATAATAAATCTTTTATTAGTTATGACATCATTTAAGTATAGGGTTTCGATTAATGCGCCCTCATTAACTAAGGATATATTTGTATTACGTATTTCTCTCATTTTTTCTTCCGAAGGCGATTAGTTCATCTACATCACTGTGATACCCTGCAAAGGGATGGGAGTCTATGATCATGTAGTAAAAATAATTTATATTAAGTTTCTGTTAGTCACCTGTGAGAAATCTCAGTTTTCGCAAAAGACTAATATTTAAGTATGTATGACTTAGTTCTTCTTTTTTGCAGAAAACGTAAAAATCGAGATGCATTGAATAGAGGTGCGTAATTCCGGCCCTTCATATCTAGCAATATGTAATATAGAATAATATGTATAAATAAATAATTTATAATGCAATAATATAAAGATTTTATTGTATATTTATACCTATCAAATTACATTTACGATTCTCTCCTGAAAGACACCTAAAAATAATCGAAGTTTCACGGATTATCGTGTTTGTACTTCAAGCGTTCCACTCTAACTAGATTTGAGCACTCGTATTCACATCTACAGTGCTGAGTTCATCCTTCTTACCTATATTATCGCCATACTTAATGAATGCAGTGCACAAGAATCTTTTGTCTTTTATATGTGGGTCTGATGGATACAGATAGATCTCTAGGAATGGTGTTTATTTTCATTCGTCCATGCGCCATGCTAGGCTCTGCTTTCAGTGGGTGGAAAAAATAAGAATTTAAATAATGACTCGTAAACGGGCTCCCAGAATCTTCGTGGCCCCCAGATCCTTCGGAAACATGGGTGGGGAACTGGCAGCGTCTGGAGCACATATTTATATAATGTATAGTCATTATGCCACAATAGATGGAAAATAATATTTTTCCAAAGAAATACGATGGAGAAATTATATGAAACTACAGAATGACTTCATTTAATAGATGAAACGGTTATCACAACGGCGGATTTTTACGCGGAGATATTATTATTTATTCATAAATATGCTATCGATTTCAGATCAATTAATGATTACGTTAGGGATAACATCTCCATGTTAGACAAAGAAAAATTGCTCCGTATTTGTTAATTTACATATTTCTAATATTTACTATATTTTGAGAATAATGAAAACCATTTAAAAACAGTTTTTAATTATATATTCTTATTCGAAGTTTAACTGAGTGAAACTTACGCAGCGTTACAAATGAGTGACCATTCTAGAGCCAGGATAATCTGGATTAGCATGTATCGAAGTAAAGTAAAGCAATATTTAGCTTTGCTTGTCTTATTATCAATTTGCACCGCTACCCAACGTATTCTTCCATTTGAATTTTCTCCGACGAGGGTTCGGACCACAAAAAAAGTGGAGCTTTGCAAAGCAAGCTATGGCGGAGAGGAATTGCTTTTCGTGTGCCATACTACGCGTGGGTGACTGTGGGAGTACGTGTTTTTTTCTGAATTGTTACTAGAAAATAGAAATAACCCGTAACCAGCGCCGATGGTATGTGAAACGTGACTTTTCAGTGGAGTCGAGACTTAACGTATACACGGAGTCGGCTTCATTAACGTTCCGTGACATGGCGCGCCCGTCTCGGGCGTATTTTATCGTCGAATGGCATTTAAGGGGGGACAACACGCACTCAGGCGCCTCGAGAACCATTTGTTCGGAACTCAATTGTCTAACGCGCATCAGGATAACATATAATTTCAAATTAAACAAAAGCGGGTGTCATTTAATCCTTACGAATAGCGAAGGAATTGTGCCACATACACGTTAAATCTACCTTCGCAGGAAATATTTTAGAAAAAAGTTTATATTTGAAAAAGTTTCAGGTAAAAAAAGTAACGGCGCCGTTTTATAACGAAATTAGTATGTTTCAGTTTTATTTTTTGATGCGATATTAGTTGGAAAGGTAATTTTCATTAGGTGCAGTTAGTTCATTGCCGTACCTAACACCCAAGCGCGGCGGAAGGTGGGGCGATCCATGGCCAAAGGGGGCTAATTATTTTATGATGCTGTTTAATTTTTTCCGGGACTTCATATTCGTTCCGGCGGGGGAACACCTATTTCTGTACGCCACTGATGCACTTTTATTCAAGGATTTCGTGCTTATGGCTAACTTTATATCCCATTGTTCACCTATATAGTCATAATTGTTAATGGGGAATGACTGAGGACGATCAGATATCAAAATCATTAACAAAATAAGAGAATTGGATTAATTGCTTTTTATGTAGCTTCCACAAAGCAAAAGGTTTTGGACGGCAGAAAACTAAATCCGATAATTATGTCGTCACAGATGTTGAAATTTGAGCGGATATTGCTGAATGGATTATTATATTTGTATAATTAAATTACAGTTTCGGTACAATGAAAATAATTAAATATTTTTCTCGTAATGATATTCATTTTTGCATTTCGAAAAATGTTTCTGCATGAAATATTTTTCAATTTAATTAATTTATACCTAATAGTACGCTAAGTCTGTGCGTAACACCAGCTAAGTTATTTTTCACATGTGTCAAAAACTACTCAAGACTGACTCCTCCAATCATTTTCAAATTTTATTCTGATGTTGTTTTTCATTTCCCTCAAAATATCTACAGATCGATACCAAGTGCATCCATATTCGCTATGCATCCACAAAAAAATTACGAAAATAACTTTCAAATGGTGACGCAACATTAACTCACACACTTGACTATAGCTCATATAGTTCTTCTCGAAATTAAAGTAAAAATAACGAAAATCTAATTAAACGAATTTTTCTGGTTACAGAAACTATACTTATTTCATCTACTTACTACTTTTGACCATCAATACGTAAGATACATTTTACGGAGCATGGCTAGAATACCTTTTCATTAGAAAAGGCGAGATGAATTAAAACGGATATTAAATGCAGCTCATAGGATAATGAATGAAATTTGTCAGGCGGAACATGATTATATGGAAAGATTACCTTTATTATTCATCACGTGCCGCCATGCAACAATATTTTGCCGTTTCATCAATTCAAGTTCAAGATAACGGTAAGTTTGTCACGGTATTCATTGCTGAAAAAGAGAACTTATCCTCTTAAATAGGTGCTGTGGAATTGCAATCAGTCAATAGGCGCAGTAGTAGAAGAGATAATGAAGTCGGGTGATGGTGGTAATAACACGGAAAGAAAAGATAGAGGTGAACTAAAGGGTTCTATAGTGGCCATAAGCAGTTTTTTCTAATATACATATTTATGTAAATACGTATTTATATGTATGAAAAAACCTCGTCATACGAGCGCGAAACTCGATTCAAGTACGCTTATCGATGTATTATAAAACGCGCCAGGCACTTAACAGATTTTCATCCACTTAGTCCAAGAATGTTTAAACCTTACTATGGACGCCTGCACGGTATACACGTGATTTTTTATTAACAGTAATTTTTTGTGACCTAAGAAAATATTAGATTATAAACGAAGTTGCCCACATCTTGTCATCGTTGACCGGTAAACAAAAAGAAAAAAGGTTGGATCAGAGTTGGTGATATTTTCGATTGTAGTGTCTCCTTTCAACCAAACTCTATTGAATTCATCTAGATCTTCGCCTTCGAGTTCCTTCCATAGACAATCCTCTTCTTCTTCTTCAGGTGTCTCCTCAATGTTATCATCAACTTTATGTCACATTACTTTTTAAATGATAACTAATATAATTTACTATTGTGAACTTTGTACGGCTCAAATTATTGACTTACTAATTTCTCTGGTTTCTGACAACCTAGCCTGATAACGTACATTATTAATCAATCAATCAATTAAACAATTCGATAGAAAAATTTTACTTTAGTTCATACCTTTTATTTGCTAAAGAAAATAAGTTGTTTTTTAACATAAAATGTTTCTTATGGAACATATGTAATAGGGCCATTTTCAGCCACGCTACCTGTGCCGCTAAACAGTTGTGCGTGACATGAAGATTTAATTCATTATTGTTATATAAAATTTTCTGACTATTGTTTTGAAGTTATTCGAACTGAATGTACAGGTTTGTACCAAAAAAGCAAGATATTGCCATAGGTGTCTTAGTGCTTTTAAAAAAATAATTCGCAATACGGAGAAATAAGTAGATCATTTTATAGAGAAATATTACAAAGACATGTAGGACTCCTACATATAAATGAACATTATTTATATAGTTCGCCATTAGAGCAATAAATATGTTAGCTGAATAACAAAAGCTTACTAATTTTGGTCTGCCCTCTAAATTGTTACAATTACTAATATACGGTTATAAAATTAACATACGGAAATTTATAAATTAATATATTTTCCAGAGGGCAAAATTTACCTATGTTGCAGAATCGGATGGAAAAATGCGTCTGTCAGGAAAACAAGTTCTTCCATTTTAACGATTATATAAATGTTCGACGCTAAGATAGGTTAGCGAGCGTCAATGTAAATTTCCATAGTGCTGAGTTTTGCTCGTCGTAATGTCTGTTTTCGAAGTTGCATTTTATTCTGAAACGGACGCGTTCCTCAACATGCCGTTTTCAAATAACGCCAACTGAAAGTTCGACTACACCCAAGCTTCGCGTTACAGGTTTATCTCGGTGAAGAATTAGAAAGTTCTTTTCGTGAGTCAATCTCCTCGTTAGTACCTGCCGAAGTGGATGTTTATTTTTTTCAGTTCCGTGAATGGCGGTTATGTTTGTTTTTATCCTCGAGCGTGCTCAGTTAATCACTCGAACTGCAAACGGCGAGGGCGTTTTCATGTTAGCAGGGCCGTGCGGTGGCATGAAGCGGTGGAGCGACCGCACCAGGCGCCATATTTTTTAAGCGCTTTTGGGCTCGGATTTTTTCAAACCATCAAGATCTTCGGAACTCGAAACTTTTATTCGGTTCGAACCAATAGCTTAAGTGAAACGCTAGACCTCCTTCCCATTGACCATTCTTCTTTCTATTTCCGTGCATCCCTCACAATTGGCTCACGCTCGGCTACGTACTACATTTGCTTTGCAAATTCCCAGACCGACTCAAAGGATGGAGAACTCTTGTAACCTTTTAGATGTAGAGATTAGGAAAAACATTTTGGGTATGATTGATAAAAGAATGTGTACATAAAACTATCGCCGGTCATTTAACAAATCTGTCCTAATTGCAAACTGACCTCGTGTTTTCTATCAGTCCCTATTTCCTTTAATTATCCATGAAAATATACTTATCTTCACCCTTTTAGTTAACATATTTTGGAAATAACAATTATATTTGTACATATATTTTTCTAAAGTTTGGCCTTTGTTCCTTATTTTTCTTCCATTTTTAATAAGGCAAAAATGGGCACAGAATTAAAAAATCTGGTTGGGAGTTTTAAAAACAAAAAGAAGCAAGAGATATAAGACTCCGAAAACAAAGTGCCGAATTAACTTCTTTTGCCATGCAATCAGTACCTGTATCATCTTCGACTGTCATTGTCAGTCCGAAGAACAATATTCCTTCTGAATCTACTTCAATTGTTTTTGATAAAAGAATAGATCAATGGAAAGCCGATGCCATTAACGAATATAAGCCCCTGAATAAAATGTATATCCCAACTGTCGATGTTGAGAGCGATCGCCCTGAATTTAAAATGTAGCAAAATGGGAATATTCTCCTAATGTGGACTACCACAATATATTAAGTCTGGTATGTAGAAGCACCGAATTTATTGAAGGAAAGTGTCGGCCAAGTCATTCAGGTATCGAGATCAGTTGCTTGGATGCTGCCATTAAGAGTGTATTTTTCGTTATTTATTGAAGTTTATTCAGTGCATTTCAAAGATTTTGAAGTGCGTGTATTCATTTCTTTATTTTTAGGTTTACTTATTGAATCATTTTTCAATCATAACATTTACATTAAACATTTGAAGTGTTCTTTAAGCTGTTGGTGAAAATATTGTGCGTATTTCATTTGTTTATTTGTTAAACGTTTTCGAAATCCAATATGGCGAAATTCCAAATATGGACCATTTATCGTTCATAATATGAAATAGTATTACATATTTAGACCTTCGTTATAAAAAAATATAGCTAATTATTTACATTAACTGCTTCTCGAATTTCGGCACAAAATTGGTTTCAATAATTGGTATTTGATGTAAAACAATGCCCAATTATCGTTTGCAAAAGGAATAATGATAATCATGCAATGTTTTACCACAAAGGAACATTATTGAAAAAGAAACAGCAGGCAGTAAAAAATATTTCTGTCCCGTCATAAGGAAAAAATTTTGCCAAGTAGCCAACGGGATCGTCTTCTACAAACGCAAAAGGATTTAATAAGGAAGGCATATAACACTTTTTTTCTATTGGAACGAGAGTTCAACAAGCACAAATATCCAGTAGAGAGTAGTTTTAACGTAGACGAGAAAGGTCTGTCCATCGTGCTGTCAAAAGTGCCGCAAGTGATTGTATTAAAAGGGAAGATACAAATTGATATCCTAACTTCGCCTGAACGGGGGTCATTGGCTACTGTCGCTTCTTTTATGAGCGCTGAAGGCACCTTTGTTGCACCATTGATGATTTTCTCCCGGATAATAATGTAAAATTTGCTCCTGAAAGGTGCTCCGCCTGAAAATATTTCTGTCTGTCCTCCCTCGGGATGGATTCAGGCACATCTCTTAATTAAATGGGCCGAATTGTTCGTCAACAAAATGAGGAAGATCTTTGCTGCTAATCCTTGCTGGATATTTCTCCCATAGTCGAAATCTCGATGTGATTCAATTAGCACTTAGAAACCACGTATGCCTTTTCTGTTTGCCTCCACACTTGACATAAAAAATGCAACCACTTCATGAGACTTTAATGAGCCCTTTAAAGGCCTACTATAGTGAGGAGGTCAGACCTCATATTAGATGTACAGGGAAGCCAGCTACTCAGTTCGACATTGCAGAACTTTTCGTGAGAGGCCATCTTAAAAAACAAACTGGTGCGATTGCTGTTAAGGGGTTTGAATTTACAGAAATCTACCATCCCAACAGAAACGTCTTTAACGAGAGTGATTTCATAGCGATCTTCCGAATATTTTGACTTTGAGAATTCGAAAACTCCAAGCAGCAAAGAGGCACAGTGCTTGTTTTGCAGTAAAAAGTTTTAGGAAGAGATAAAAGGTGAAAGGTGAGTGCCATGTGTTGTTTGCCAAGGGTGGCGCCATGAAGTATGCAGTGCGGCAGAGAAGGACATTTACGTTTGCGACTTTTGCAAGTAAATAATTGATTGCAAATACATGTTAAGGGAATTCCATATTAGGAAGCCTTTTTGATCACATTCAAAATTACATTTTCTAATTTAGCATTTTCTTACTTATTCTAGCGATTTTATTTGTTGTTTTTAAATGTCGTCAAGTTAAGGGCAACAGATTTAAATATATTCAAGTATTCGTAAGTATTTTCATTGTAATAAATAACACCATATCACTAAAAAAGTAAATAGCATTCAATAGTTGGCTACTTTACCCTTGTATTACCGGCAAATTGACCGAGTTTTTGGTTGGAAGAGGTTCTGCACAGTTTTAAAAATGTGATTTTACGATAAACAATAATGGAAGGTACCATTCTCCTTTCCTCTATAACGGTCGATTAATTCAAAATCAAAAGATGCCGTGTTTTGTTTAGTGTGAATTTTATTTTTTTAATCGTAATAATTATGCTGTGAATTGTCACACTGATTAGGTACATTTATCACGAGATTTAAAAATGCACGAAATATCGCGTTTTCATATTGAAAGCATAAGCAACTAGAAGGAAATGCAATCTCCAAACTGAAAACACTTGAGATGCTTCCACACAACGTGCCTCAGGTCTTCAAGTTCAAAAATGACAAGAATAATATTAAACCGAATCCTACGAGTCCTTGAAATATGTGCTTAAGGTCAACAACGGACTTACTTGCCGACTTCCATGCCAGATTAGACTTGTGCACAGCACAGCAGATTTTTAAAAGCGGAGGGTCTATGTTAGTGGTACTGTTTCTAAATTTCGGTTGAAAAAGCTCACACAATTCTGATTTTTCACCAGTGTTTACTGAAGCTTCATCTGTGATTGCAACAAACTTCTTAGCACTATCAAGTGCCTTATCTCCGCAACAGGTTGGCTCACTTGCCGCAAGAAAATATTCTTCGGTTATACCAGATTTGCTTACAACTTCAGGCAGTAGTTAAATTTTATCAGTTTGCGGACGATCAACGCTGTCATCGCATAGGATAGATATAGATAAATAATGACTACTAAAAAAAAGTCTGGACAAAATTACTTTGAAATTTGCACTTCGGGTTAGAAAAGAGGTTGGTGGGAAAGACTCTCCTATCTCACAGCCAATGGAGGGAAGCGTGAAAGCTTCGCTTCCCTCCCATCCACCTGTGATTGGCCACCACACCCCCACTCCTCTAGCCAGAAGAGTCAATCCCTAAGTAATATCGTCCAGAATTATTTTTTTATTAGCTTTTCCGCTAGTGTAGTTTTGTCGCTATTTACTATACAATGCAGAAATTCTATATTAGCTTGCGGAGTTAAATACTGGAAGTCCATTCATGGAGTAGTCAACGAATCAATGGCGTAGTTGAAAGAAAAATTTTAAGCAGCTTTAGCTACAACAACTCTCGCAGGAAATGAAAAAGCACTAAGGGTTAGCTGAAATACAATCCCTAAACATAACTCTAAAAATGGTGTCACTTCTATCTCTTTTGTGTGCGCTACAACTCTGATTAATGTCAAAATTAAGTAGTATTCACAGAGTGCAGCAGTGCGCATAGCAGTCTGACTTGAAATTTTGGAAACTATTGCAGTGGGAAAAAAAGCTTAGAATAAAAGCTGGTTTGAATAAATAAATAAATTACTCGCTTTTTAAAAAGACCAAATTTGCATTTTCTTAATAGAATGTTCTAGAACCGCACTAGTGGCTCCATCCAGTCAACTTTCGTTGAAATTATTATGTAATACCTTTGTTACATTTCACAAAGTTATCAACATTTACCAAATTAAAGACAAAGAAACGGCCGTATCGTATCGTATCATCCGATGAAATGATCACGTGATAAAGGATTTATAGATGGCGCGCATTAGTGTACAATACCGCGAGAAGAAACGATTCACAGCGTAATTCCAATAGTAATCTATACATCTTTTTTGAGAAAACGGGATTTGCTTCAAATATGGCTATCTCAGGCGGAGTATTAGAAAGGAGAATAATATACCTTACCAAGGTAAATATTTTGATATGATTAACATTACGCGCATAACGTATCCTTGCGTCATTACTCAATCACATCAAGCAAGTAGATTCGAAACATCATTCCGTCTTATATATTTGCAAAATATTTAAAAGGGGTTCTTAAGCGTCACTTGTACGAAGCCGGGAGTAAATCTCGAGTATAACTGGGACGATGATGGTGGATGGGTATACTTAGAAGATGTCATAAACTATGATCCTATGAAGGCTCTTGGAGCAGATGCTGAAACCGTCTTTCAGACAATGAGAGAAAATAATGGCCATGATTTAGAGATATTTAAAAGTTATAATTATCGATTTAATTGATTTACAATAAAATTTTAACAAAAATTGTATTCATTTTTAGCAAGATGTCACAGAAAAGCTTGTGAGATTGACAGGAGGTAGAATGCTGCATCAATACAAGGGAAATGCATATTACCTGACCCAGAGAACAGTTTTCTGTGTTGGTTTTGATGCTAACACAGAATTTATACATCTTTCCAAATATCTTTCCTTCTTCAAAGGATATGCATATTATCAGGTTTGCACGAAGTAATTTATAATGTCTATAGCAAAATAAACACAAGTAAAATGAAGAGTTTTTTTAAAATTAAATAATGAATCTGTAAAGAACGTATTATAGCATGCTACTCAATGTGAAGCATCCTCAAGTAACGCTTCTTATATTTCTGTGACTGACGTAGACTTTAGTATTGAAAAATATAACTTTCATGGTGGAAATTTAGTTTGCAATGGAATTATTTTTCTCCGTATTAAAATTCAGGCATATAATGCTAATTGTCATCTTCTATTGCAGAGAGTATATGTTAAGAACGAATTCACTGGCAACCCAGAATTCAAAGGTACTTTGCACGTAACCTTTGAGACGCGAGGCGACGCAGAAAAATTGGCGGAACGCGAGGTATATTACCAAGGTAACAAGATAACCATTATACCTAAGTGAGTGTATTTGAAAATTTTGGTGGATTTCCTGAAATGTTGTAGTAGAATTTAAGGAGAAAACGTATTTGTTATTTTTTTAAGATATACAATAATGATTGAAGCTTAAACTGTTAATGACAGAGATTATAAATAGCCAAGCTTTTTGATCTATTGCCATAATCACTATTTAACGTTTAAGAAGAATTTTTGGGGCTCTGAAGGATACAAAAAACAGAAACCGGTACATTCACACCAAAGAGATGCTGTTCTACGCCTTAGCAACTCTTCTGAGAAAAAAGGTTAGTAAGATATGAATAATCTATGAAAATGCAGCTTAACATATTAATCTTAGATATAGAATAACATTTTGAATGCAAGTTGGGTGAAGGCAGCCGTTCTCCTCAAAATCTGACTTAATTAAGGCTCAAGGAGCAAAACAAGGGGAACGTAAGTGAGACTAAAATGTAATCCAGGCAATTTAATTTATGCCCGGATAATCTTCCGTTCATGAAACAAACGAAATCTAATTGAAAAGAGAACATACTAACAAGAGAATTTATCTGAAGAGATCCACTAGAAGGTTAGATCAAAGGAAGAAAAAGAAGATGTAGAAAAATAGAGATCTTGGAATAAGCGAGGATTGGGAAATGAAGGAGGCAGCGGAGACAGGAGACGTAGGAGGAGTCGTTTCCAGTATGAATCTAGAACATGTCAGAAATTCACAATTACTATCCATTCATCACTAAGCAATTTACATTGCAACAGACTTCGTCATAATAGCATTAAGAATATAAAATAGCATTGATAAACATTAGAATTTTCAGTTTCTAAAGCTTATGTTAACACTAGATGAATTTATAAATTCATCTCCACAATAGAACGGCCTTGTAATTTGCCAAAACAGAAGACTGAAAAATATGTCACCCCTACTAAACCCAGTAGAGTGTGACTTTTCGAATACAATCCATATAAATTTACTTTTCGAGTAACAGCATACTTTTGTGTAGAATAAACAGTAATTATATTCATGTTAGTCTTTAGATTGTTTTATTAACTATGATGTTAGTTAAAAGCAAGAAATTACTTTACAATTAAATTAATTCATGAAATTATAAAAGATATTTTCATTGTAATATAAATTCCTTTTTATCAAGGGCAATGTGGTGAAAATCATATGTGTGTCTACATTGGCAACGAAAGTGTCCATAAAGCGGTCTTTAGAGATCATGTGGAACACAACGGCAAGAAGGGAATGTTTAACCCGATTAAACATTTTCTACGTGGAATATAATCACTCAGATCGAACAGGACGTGTGTTGTTTATAGGAGATGCTGACTTGTTAAAATTTTCTTTATGCGTTTGTCTTTGTACTGTACATCTCATCTTTTCCTCTGTCAAAATTTTGATCTCCCATTTCTCATAAATATTATGTAAATAATTATTTACAGTATTCATTATAATTCCTTACAGTCGAACAAAAGTAGAATACTCCTTTAGCCAAAACAACTAGAGGGCTGCAAACCCAATGCATTTCGCCCACAAGGTGGGCATCGTCAGGGGTAGAACCTGTTTCACCAGTGACTGGAAGCCAACTGCCAGGTTGAAACGGAAAGTATTAAGAAGACGACCGAGAAACAAGCGAAACGCGGAAAGATTTTTCGGCGTGTGTGTCGTTTAAATCTGTCAATTTGTATAGGGTCTTGTTGAAATCTGTGTCTGTGTTCATAAGTGTATCGCGGTTTTTGTGAATGTGAAGGTTTTCTAACGAGTTTAGTGAGTTATTGGCTGAAGTTATCAGTGTTAAATCGTTTACGTGTATACTATGACCTGTTTCAAAGATGTGGTTGGCAACGCTTGAATTTTCAAAACGATTATATTTATAGTGAGCCATGTGTTCCTTGAAGCGTGTTATTAGTTTCCTTCTTGTTTGTCCTATGTACTTTTTGTCGCAGTGTGAGCATTGTATTTTATAAATACCGGACTTGTTCAAAGATTCTGTTCTGTCTTTTGTACTGCCCAGTAAATTTTTCAAATTAAAAGGATTTGTATATGTTACGGTATAATTCTTATGTTTAAAAATTTTGTTCAAGCCTCTGTTTAATGGTGGAAAATAAGGTAATTTTACAAATTTGTCCTCTTTTTTGGTGTCTAATTTTAGGGAAGTGGCATTGGACAAAGTTTTATTAAAGTTATGTTTTCTAACTAATTTATTAATTAAATTATTATCGTATCCAAGTTTAGCGGCAATTTGTTTTATGTGTTTAAGTTCCTTTGCATATCTGATTTTATTGAGGGGGATGTTACATAATCTGTGTGTTAAAAATTGAAACACAGCTGTTTTTGCTTCATAGGGTGAAAGGAGTTGTTAGGAATAAAGTTAACAGTATGTGTAGGTTTTCTAAAAATGTCAAACTCAATGTGTTATCTATTTTTTATGATAAGCAAGTTGTAAAATTACCTTATTTTCCACCATTAAACAGAGGCTTGAACAAAATTTTTAAACATAAGAACTATACCGTAACATATACAAATCCTTTAAATTTGAAAAACTTACTGGGCAGTACAAAAGACAGAACAGAATCTTTGAACAAGTCCGGTATTTATAAAATACAATGCTCACACTGCGGCAAAAAGTACATAGGACAAACAAGAATGAAATTAATAACACGCTTCAAGGAACACATGGCTCACAATAAATATAATCGTTTTGAAATTTCAAGCGTTACCAACCACATCTTTGAAACAGGTCATAGTATACACGTAAACGATTTAACACTGATAACTTCAGCCAAAAACTCACTAAACTCGTTAGAAAACCTTCACATTCACAAAAACCGCGATACACTTATGAACACAGACACAGATTTCAACAAGACCCTATACAAATTGACAGATTTAAACGACACACACGCCGAAAAATCTTTCCGCGTTTCGCTTGTTTCTCGGTCGTCTTCTTAATACTTTCCGTTTCAACCTGGCAGTTGGCTTCCAGTCACTGGTGAAACAGGTTCTACCCCTGACGATGCCCACCTTGTGGGCGAAATTCATTGGGTTTGCAGCCCTCTAGTTGTTTTGGCTAAAGGAGTATTCTACTTTTGTTAGTTTTGGCCAAAGTTATTGAGCTACTATCAATTTTCCTTACAGTCGACTTTAAATAAGAAAATATGCACTTCTACGATATTCAAATAAATTATTGCCCTCTTACTGCTATTTCCAGTTGATACGCTTTGCAAAAAGTGCGGAGAGAACATTGCGTCTGGCAACAGATGCAAACTGAGGTGAAGATGCTTGCGTAGGCAATGTCGAAATTAACGGCCAAGCCGCTTGTGTCACCAAAATGAGTATGAGAGAACGAGATGAATATGTGCAAGAATTTCAGTCTATGTTTCCCCAATGTGCAGCAACCTCATCTGCAGGTAATGTTCGCCCTCCAATAGGTATTTAACATCATATTCACCAAACCTAACCTGAGTCAAACGGAAATTATCTCATTAAACTTTCCTTTGCCAAGCGGGTTAACTCAGTTACCCCAACCATATTTTGTATTTTTTCAATAGTTTTTTTTATTTCATCCATATCCCCATGTATACCTTCTTTACCCACTAAGAAAAATGTTGACCGTTTATGTGTCGATTTAAATCTTTTTATAACCATTTTAAACGAAAACACTGTCGATATATAAATATAAAGATAAAGATGTAATATAATATCTGCTTGAACGAAATTTATAAAACTCGTCGCACATTTGGTTTAAAGTCAATACTGTCTCCGGTTACCTCAATGAACAATCAAAAATTCCAATATATTTGGGTTATTTTGTCAATATACAAGCTCAATTAGATATAGTATTTATTTTGAATATAAGAAAAATAAACTTCAATTATTTCTGCATTCCTACGTCCTACGTCCAACTCCCGACTTCGTATTTTCATTATAAGATATTTAATAATCCAATGAAGAAGTAAGTGTAATAATACGATTATTATTTGGAGAAATCGTTATGTAATATGAATTCGCTACATCTACATACGATCGCCCAAATAATGGTATCACTGAGATGGTTAAGAAGACAAAAAAATAAAACTAATGACTTGCATTATATCTGAAAAATTCCATTTACTAGATTTTGTCGATTATTCGTTCGTAATTCATGGTAATTGTACTTTATTTGGTTTTTGGTCATAAAAGATCTTGATTAATTTGCTAATTATTGAAAAGCAGTTAAACATTCATCGCGTTTAATTTTATTTATTGAATTTTTTCCAAATATTTTTATAAACTGTTGAGAACTTTCCTCAAACTTGACGAGTTTTTCGAAAATTAAATAATAAATCTGTAAAGAACGTATTATAGCATGCTACTCAATGTGAAGCATCCTCAAGTAACGCTTCTTATATTTCTGTGACTGACGTAGACCTTTGTATTGAAAAATATAACTTTCATGGTGGAAATTTAGTTTGCAATGGAATTTTTTTTTCTGTGTATTAAAATTCAGGCATATAATGCTAATTGTCATCTTCTATTGCAAGAGAGTATATGTTAAGAACGAATTCACTGGCAACCCAGAATTCAAAGGAACTTTGCACGTAACCTTTGAGACGCGAGGCGACGCAGAAAAATTCGCGGAACGCGAGGTATATTACCAAGGTAACAAGATAACCATTATACCAAAGTGAGTGTATTTGAAAATTTTGGTGGATTTCCTGTAATGTTGTAGTAGAATTTAAGGAGAAAACGTATTTGTTATTTTTTTAAGATATACAATAATGATTGAAGCTTACACTGTTAATGACAGAAATTTTAAATAGCCAAGCCTTTTGATATATTGCCATAATCACTATTTAACGTTTTAGAAGAATTTTTGGGCACTGAAGGATACAAAAAACAGAAACCGGTACATTCACACCAAAGATATGCTGTTCTACGCCTTAACAACTCTTCTGAGAAAAAAGGTTAGTAAGATATGAATAATCTATGAAAATACAGCTTAACATATTAATCTTAGATATAGAATAACATTTTGAATGCAAGTTGGGTGAAGGGCACTGTTCTCTTCAAAAACTTACTTAATTAAGTCTCAAGGAGCAAAACAAGGGGAACGTAAGTGAGACTAAAATGTAATCCAGGCAATTTAATTTATGCCCGGATAATCTTCCGTTCATGAAACAAACGAAATCTAATTGAAAAGAGAACATACTAACAAGAGAATTTATCTGAAGAGATCCACTAGAAGGTTAGATCAAAGGAAGAAAAAGAAGATGTAGAAAAATAGAGATCTTGGAATAAGCGAGGATTGGGAAATGAAGGAGGCAGCGGAAGACAGGAGACGTAGGAGGAGTCGTTTCCAGTATGAATCTAGAACATGTCAGAAATTCACAATTACTATCCATTCATCACTAAGCAATTTACATTGCAACAGACTTCGTCATAATAGTATTAAGAATATAAAATAGCATTGATAAACATTAGAATTTTCAGTTTCTAAAGCTTTTGTTAACACTAGATGAATTTATGAATTCATCTCCACTATAGAACGGCCTAGTAATTTGCCAAGACAGAAGACTGAAAAATATGTCACCCCTACTAAACCCAGTAGAGTGTGACTTTTCGAATACAATCCATATAAATTTACTTTTCGAGTAACAGCATACTTTTGTGTAGAATAAACAGTAATTATATTCATGTTAGTCTTTAGATTGTTTTATTAACTATGATGTTAGTTAAAAAGCAAGTAATAACTTTACAATTAAATTAATTCATGAAATGCTAAAAGATATTTTCATTGTAATATAAAATCCTTTTTATCAAGGCAATGTGGTGAAAATCCTATGTATGTCTACATTGGCAACGAAAGTGTCCATAAAGCGGTCTTTAGAGATCATGTGGAACACAACGGCAAGAAGGGAATGTTTAACCCGATTAAAATTTCCAAGTGGAATATAATCACTGAGATCGAACAGGACATGTGTGGTTTATAGGAGATGCTGACTTGGTAAAATTTTCTTTATGCGTTTGTCTTTGTACTGTACATCTCATCTTTTCCTCTGTCAAAATTTTGATCTCCCATTTCTCATAAATATGATGTAAATAATTATTTACAGTATTCATTATAATTCCTTACAGTCGAGTTTTAATAAGAAAATATGCACTTCTACGATATTCAAATTAATTATTGCCCTCTTACTGCTATTTCCAGTTGATACGCTTTGCAAAAGGTGCGGAGAGAACATTGCGTCTGGCAACAGAGGCAAACTCAGGTGAAGATGCTTGCGTAGCCATTGTCGAAATTAACGGCCAAGCCGCTTGCGTCACCAAAATGAGTATGAGAGAAAGAGATGAATATGTGCAAGAATTTCAGTCTATGTTTCCCCAATGTGCAGCAACCTCATCTGCAGGTAATGTTCGCCCTCCAATAGGTATTTAACATCATATTCACCAAACCTAACCTGAGTCAAACGGAAATTATCTCATTAAACTTTCCTCTGCCAAGCGGGTTAACTCAGTTACCCCAACCATATTTTGTATTTTTTCAATAGTTTTTTTTATTTCATCCATATCCCCATGTATTCCTTCTTTACCCACTAAGAACAATGCTGACCGTTTATGTGTCGATTTAAATCTTTTTTATAACCATTTTAAACGAAAACACTGTCGATATATAAATATAAGGATAAACATGTAATATAATATCTGCTTGAACGAAACTTATAAAACTCGTCGCACATTTGGTTTAAAGTCAATACTGTCTCCCGTTACCTCAATGAACAATCAAAAATTCCAATATTTTTGGGTTGATTTGTCAATTTACAAGCTCAATTAGATATAGTATTTATTTTGACTATAAGAAAACAAAACTACAATTATCTTTGCATTCCTACGTCCAACTCCCGACTTCGTATTTTCATTATAAGATATTTAATAATCCAATGAAGAAGTAAGTGTAATAATACGATTATTATTTGGAGAAATCGTTATGTAATATGAATTCGCTACATCTACATACGATCGCCGAAATAATGGTATCACTAAGATGGTTAAGAAGACAAAAAAATAAAACTTATGACTTAACTTATATCTGAAAAATTCCATTTACTAGATTTTGTCGATTATTCGATCGTAATTCATGGTAATTGTACTTTATTTGGTTTTTGGTCATAAAAGATCTTGATTAATTTGCTAATTATTGAAAAGCAGTTAAACATTCATCGCGTTTAATTTTATTTATTGAATTTTTTCCAAATATTTTTATAAACTGTTGAGAACTTTCCTCAAACATGACGAGTTTTTCGAAAATTAAATAATAAATCTGTAAAGAACGTATTATAGCATGCTACTCAATGTGAAGCATCCTCAAGTAACGCTTCTTATATTTCTGTGACTGACGTAGACTTTAGTATTGAAAAATATAACTTTCATGGTGGAAAATTAGTTTGCAATGGAATTTTTTATTCTGTGTATTAAAATTCAGGCATATAATGGTAAATGTCATCTTCTATTGCAAGAGAGTATATGTTAAGAACGAATTCACTGGCAACCCAGAATTCAAAGGTACTTTGCACGTAACCTTTGAGACGCGAGGCGACGCAGAAAAATTCGCGGAACACGAGGTATATTACCAAGGTAACAAGATAACCATTATACCTAAGTGAGTGTATTTGAAAATTTTGGTGGATTTCCTGAAATGTTGTAGTAGAATTTAAGGAGAAAACGTATTTGTTATTTTTTTAAGATATACAATAATGATTGAAGCTTACACTGTTAATGACAGAAATTTTAAATAGCCAAGACTTTTGATATATTGCCATAATCACTATTTAACGTTTCAGAAGAATTTTTTGGGCACTGAAGGATACAAATAACAGAAACCGGTTCACTCACACCAAAGATATGCTGTTTTACACCTTAGCAACTCTTCTGAGAAAAAAGGTTAGTAAGATATGAATAATCTATGAAAATACAGCTTAACATATTAATCTTAGATATAGAATAACATTTTGAATGCAAGTTGGGTGAAGGGCACTGTTCTCTTCAAAAACTTACTTAATTAAGTCTCAAGGAGCAAAACAAGGGGAACGTAAGTGAGACTAAAATGTAATCCAGGCAATTTAATTTATGCCCGGATAATCTTCCGTTCATGAAACAAACGAAATCTAATTGAAAAGAGAACATACTAACAAGAGAATTTATCTGGAGAGATCCACTAGAAGGTTAGATCAAAGGAAGAAAAAGAAGATGTAGAAAAATAGAGATCTTGGAATAAGCGAGGATTGGGAAATGAAGGAGGCAGCGGAAGACAGGAGACGTAGGAGGAGTCGTTTCCAGTATGAATCTAGAACATGTCAGAAATTCACAATTACTATCCATTCATCACTAAGCAATTTACATTGCAACAGACTTCGTCATAATAGCATTAAGTATATAAAATAGCGTTGATAAACATTAGAATTTTCAGTTTCTAAAGCTTATGTTAACACTAGATGAATTTATAAATTCATCTCCACTATAGAACGGCCTTGTAATTTGCCAAGACAGAAGACTGAAAAATATGTCACCCCTACTAAACCCAGTAGAGTGTGACTTTTCGAATACAATCCATATAAATTTACTTTTCGAGTAACAGCATACTTTTGTGTAGAATAAACAGTAATTATATTCATGTTAGTCTTTAGATTGTTTTATTAACTATGATGTTAGTTAAAAAGCAAGAAATTACTTTACAATTAATTTAATTCATGAAATTCTAAAAGATATTTTCATTGTAATATAAATTCCTTTTTATCAAGGGCAATGTGGTGAAAATCATATGTGTGTCTACATTGGCAACGAAAGTGTCCATAAAGCGGTCTTTAGAGATCATGTGGAACACAACGGCAAGAAGGGAATGTTTAACCCGATTAAACATTTTCTACGTGGAATATAATCACTCAGATCAAACAGGACGTGTGTTGTTTATAGGAGATGCTAACTTGGTAAAATTTTATTTATGCGTTTGTCTTTGTACTGTACATCTCAACTTTTCCTCTGTCAAAATTTTGATCTCCCATTTCTCATAAATATGATGTAAATAATTATTAACAGTATTCATTATAATTCCTTACAGTCGAGTTTTAATAAGAAAATATGCACTTCTACGATATTCAAATTAATTATTGCCTCTTACTGCTATTTCCAGTTGATACGCTTTGCAAAAAGTGCGGAGAGAACATTGCGTCTGGCAACAGAGGCAAACTCAGGTGAAGATGCTTGCGTAGCCATTGTCGAAATTAACGGCCAAGCCGCTTGCGTCACCAAAATGAGTATGAGAGAAAGAGATGAATATGTGCAAGAATTTCAGTCTATGTTTCCCCAATGCGCAGCAACCTCATCTGCAGGTAATGTTCGCCCTCCAATAGGTATATAACATGATATTCACCAAACCTAACCTGAGTCAAACGGAAATTATCTCATTAATCTTTCCTCTACCAAGCGGGTTAACTCAGTTACCCCAACCATATTTTGTATTTTTTTAATAGTTTTTTTTATTTCATCCATATCCCCATGTATTCCTTCTTTACCCACAAAGAACAATGCTGACCGTTTATGTGTCGATTTAAATCTTTTTTATAACCATTTTAAACGAAAACACTGTCGATATATAAATATAAAGATAAAGATGTAATATAATATCTGCTTGAACGAAACTTATAAAACTCGTCGCACATTTGGTTTAAAGTCAATACTGTCTCCGGTTACCTCAATGAACAATCAAAAATTCCAATATATTTGCGTTATTTTGTGATATACAAGCTCAATTAGATATAGTATTTATTTTGAATATAAGAAAAATAAACTTCAATTATTTCTGCATTCCTACGTCCAACTCCCGACTTCGTATTTTCATTATAAGATATTTAATAATCCAATGAAGAAGTAAGTGTAATAATACTATTATTATTTGGAGAAATCATTATGTAATATGAATTCGCTACATCTACATACGATCGCCGAAATAATGGTATCACTAAGATGGTTAAGAAGACAAAAAAATAAAACTTATGACTTAACTTATATCTGAAAAATTCCATTTACTAGATTTTGTCGATTATTCGATCGTAATTCATGGTAATTGTACTTTATTTGGTTTTTGGTCATAAAAGATCTTGATTAATTTGCTAATTATTGAAAAGCAGTTAAACATTCATCGCGTTTAATTTTATTTATTGAATTTTTTCCAAATATTTTTATAAACGGTTGAGAACTTTCCTCAAACTTGACGAGTTTTTCGAAAATTAAATAATAAATCTGAAAAGAACGTATTATAGCATGCTACTCAATGTGAAGCATCCTAAAGTAACGCTTCTTATATTTCTGTGACTGACGTAGACTTTAGTATTGAAAAATATAACTTTCATGGTGGAAAATTAGTTTGCAATGGAATTTTTTTCTCTGTATTAAAATTCAGGCATATAATGCTAATTGTCATCTTCTATTGCAGAGAGTATATGTTAAGAACGAATTCACTAGCAACCCAGAATTTAAAGGTACTTTGTACGTAACCCTTGAGACGCGAGGCGACGCAGAAAAATTCGCGGAACGCGAGGTATATTACCAAGGTAACAAGATAACCATTATACCAAAGTGAGTGTATTTGAAAATTTTGGTGGATTTCCTGTAATGTTGTAGTAGAATTTAGGGAGAAAATGTTTTTGTTATTTTTTTAAGATATACAATAATGATTGAAGCTTACACTGTTAATGACAGAAATTTTAAATAGCCAACCCTTTTTTTCTATTGCCATAATCACTATTTAACGTTTTAGAAGAATTTTTGGGGCGCTGAAGGATAAAAGTAACAGAAACCGGTACATTCACACCAAAAAGATGCTGTTCTACGCCTTAGCAACTCTTCTTAGAAAAATGTTAGTAAGATATAAATAATCTATGAAAATACAGCTTAACATATTAATCTTAGATATAGAATAACATTTTGAATGCAAGTTGGGTGAAGGAAGCTGTTCTCTTCAAAAACTGACTTAATTAAGTCTCAAGGAGCAAAACAAGGGGAACGTAAGTGAGACTAAAATGTAATCCAGGCAATTTAATTTATGCCCGGATAATCTTCCGTTCATGAAACAAACGAAATCTAATTGAAAAGAGAACATACTAACAAGAGAATTTATCTGAAGAGATCCACTAGAAGGTTAGATCAGGTGAAGATGCTTGCGTAGGCATTGTCGAAATTAACGGCCAAGACGATTGCGTCACCAAAATGTGTATGAGAGAAAGAGATGAATATGTGGAAGAATTTCAGTCTATGTTTCCCCAATGTGCAACAACCTCATCTGCAGGTAATGTTCGCCCTCCAATAGGTATTTAACATCATATTCACCAAACCTAACCTGAGTCAAACGGAAATTATCTCATTAAACTTTCCTCTGCCAAGCGGGTTAACTCAGTTACCCTAAGCATATTTTGTATTTTTTCAATAGTTTTTTTTTTATTTCATCCATATCCCCATGTATTCCTTCTTTACCCACTAATAACAATGCTGACCGTTTATGTGTCGATTTACATCTTTTTTATAACCATTTTAAACGAAAACACTGTCGATATATAAATATAAAGATAAACATGTAATATAATATCTGCTTGAACGAAACTTATAAAACTCGTCAAACATTTGGTTTAAAGTCAATACTGTCTCCCGTTACCTCAATGAACAATCAAAAATTCCAATATTTTTGGGTTATTTTGTCAATATACAAGCTCAATTAGATATAGTATTTTTTTTACTATAAGAAAACAAAACTTCAATTATTCCTGCATTCCTACGTCCAACTCCCGACTTCGTATTTTCATTATAAGATATTTAAAAATCCAATGAATTAGTAAGTGTAATAATTCGAATATTATTTGGAGAAATCGTTATGGAATATGAATTCGCTACATCTACAAACGATCGCCGAAATAATGGTATCACTAAGATGGTTGAGAAGACAAAAAAATAAAACTAATGATTTGCATTATATCTGAAAAATTCCATTTACTAGATTTCGTCGATTTTTCGATCGAAATTCATGGTAATTGTACTTTATTTGGTTTTTGGTCATAAAAGATCTTGATTAATTTGCTAATTATTGAAAAGAAGTTAAACATTCATCGCGTTTAATTTTATTTATTGAATTTTATCCAAGTATTTTTAAAAACTGTTGAGAACATTCCTCAAACTTTCTCTCCTACCAAAATACCATAATATTTCCCCACCTTTTAGTATTACATGCCAGAACATATATCAAATCTAATTTAGCAATCCACACTTTAAGATATTTTCGACCTACCTCTAGAACTTTTATAACTTTCTGAGTATTAGCAAACCATCGCGGATCTATGTGATGTACAAATAAGTGCGAAACCAAACGTAACCCTATATATACAAACACTTATTTGGAATGTTGCTGATAAAAATAACTTCCACTAGTAAAACTAGTATACATCATCTTCTATGAGGATATAATTAACAAAGGAAGAATCTTGAAAATACTAAAACACTGGCGCCGGGCTTACGATCAAATGATCGCCCTGCAATTCCGCTGATCCTCCTTCTACTAAATCAAGGAATCCTGTCGTATTCAAAAGCTATCTTGTTTATATAAATCGATAAATATAAGGATACCCGATAAAAGGACTGAATACAAGAGTACATTACGGTAAACTCACTCTTCCAAAATGAGTGAACATTTAATAGTTCAATAGTTAATATTGTTAAGATGTTACAATTATGAAAGATTTAGCTCGGTATTCAAATTATCTTTAATAACTGCTTAACAACAATTTTATCAAAAACTCAAAACAACTTAGGAGTTATGAACGGAAAGCAATAAAAAAACTTTCGAGTAGAAAATAAAACATATTACTTGATATACCTCCTCGATTATATAAATAAAATAAACACTACGTATGTGCAGTTTTCCTCTGCATGAACGATGATATCCTCAGCTCAAAAAGAAATTATTTTCGCTGAACGAAGTATACTATCTTCCTATTTTCAAGTATCACACTCTTCTGTTCACACACCGTTGAGAAAAAAGAGATTTAAGATCTATATACCATTTCGAAATGAATATGAACGTTAACGTCGGAGGGGGATCGTTAAGGAGTAATGAAAGGTAGTTTTCGGAAAAGCTCATCTAAACCAATTTTAAACAGATTTGGGATAATCAAGACTTGGTAAGAGGGAGAATTTAAAAAATGGTAGACATCTGGTATTCTTCCAGGGAAAGGATTAATGGTACTCAGGGATGGACCAAGATATTTTGACGCCCCGAGCGATAAAGTGCTCCAGCGCTCCCTCCCCTAAATGTTTTAATAGATATTTTTACAAGAACTTGCTCATTTATCCATTGTTCTGTAAAATAATTGATAATGAAAGGAAACAGAAATTCCATGTAGATTTTCGCGTATCATGTGATTTATATTTGTTTCCAAGATGGATTCACTTGCAAGTAAGAAATACATGCATGATTGATTTAGTGCCCCCAATACTTTGGCGCCCCGGCTCACCCCTACCTCTGGCCGGCCCTGATGGTACTTTACGAAAGGATTGCCGCCTTAGCTGAAGCTCCTCGCTAGGGTCGGGATAGCAGTTAACAAAGTAGCGCCGCCACCTCCTGGCACCTCATACGGTGAACCCATTTTCGTTCGCCACTGATACGTGCTCCAGCGTCCTTGTGTCACGCGACCGCGTATCGTAAGGGATCGGAAAAATTTTGCGTGTAAAATTTCGTGTCATTTTTAGTATATCCCACATTCCCTTTTCTCTCTGACCAAGGATGAAACATTCCCAAAAAGAATGCACAACTCGAATTGCAACAATATATAGATACAAATACTTTAATGGGAAGGCGTGCGTGCGTTGCACCCACTGCACCTAGGGTAGGCGCGCCCCAGGCTCCTGTGGTAGTTGCCCAAGGACTGCGGTAGTAATTAAATCGCGGTAGGTTTTTAATGAAGTGGTCACACATTCATTACACTAAATCCGAGGAAAACAGTAAATTGAGGAAGAGTAATTTGAAGAAATGCGGAATGATCAAACGGGGTGTTTGACAAAAATGCAAAATATTAACACCAAATATGGAAAACATTACATGCAGATCTCTATAACCGGGGTTTTACTGTAACTGGTTTTTGGATTTCTGCTTTTGAGAGGTTGTAGCAGCACTTAACTTTTTTGTTTTTGTTACAGAATATCAGAATAAAGAGGAGGCTCAAGAGGCTCCACAAAACCCTGAGGAAAGAGACAATAAAGAGAAAAATGAGAAGGAATATATTAAGCCGACTGAAGAAGATGTGGTATTGAAATCTGTAATAGATTACCTAGAAAGTTTAGTAGCATAGTTTTGTATAAATTAATTTTTAGTAGATGGACGATTTTACTTTGTAATGTTTCTAAACTGTATTGACCAGTTGGAATCTTTAAAACATCATTGTCGTTGTAATATAATATAATATGTGATATTTGATGTTAAAAATGTATTATGAAAAAATATCAATCCAAATTTAACATCATTTCCTTTGATTGGATTTGTTAAGTTTTTTTTCTAAAATTGACTTATAATTATTCAATTTAAATAAATAAGTCATTTAATTAATAAGAAATTAATACAATTAAATTAAAAAAGTGAATAGGGATATAAATGTTAAAATTTCTGATAAAAATGAGATCAAAAAGAAAAATGGAAAATGTTGCCTGACAATATAAGATGTTTGATAATTGGACCTTCTGAATGTGGAAAAACAACTTTAATGATTGATAATTTTATTTTATATAAAGGTTGGCTGAATAATAAAAAATTATATATATATATATATATATATATATATATATATATATATATATATATATATATATTAAAAAAGTTTAGAACAACCTAAATATACACATATACAAGCATTATTTAGATACATTGAAGATGAAGTTGAAAATGAAATTGTAGTATATTAGAATATTTTACAAGAGGCAGCCAAAAAAATATTGGATGTTTTTATTTAGCTCAAATATTTTCAAAAATACCTAAACAACTTATTAGAGATAATGCTATTTTGTATGTATATTTAGACAAGATAATACTAATTTACAACATATTTATGATGAGTTTGTTAATGCTGATATTAAATAAGATGCATTTAGAGAATAACGTAATATTTGTTGGAATGAAGATGAATTTGGTTTTATTACTATTGATATGACTAGAAAATTAAATGATGGAAAATATAGGAATAAAATTAAGAATTTTTTAAAAATAAAATTAACGTAAACAAGAAACATAAACATAAATCATGATGAACATAAACATAAAACATCAAACATGAACATCATAAAAATAAATTTCTAATGAATGGAACAAATTTACGATGATGAGAAAGCGAAAGATGCAATCAAATTTAGAAAAGAACTAATATAGAGATTAAAAGATATTAAGAAATCTAATGTAAGTGAATATAAGAAACATACAAAAGAAGATCAACCTTTAATTGATGCTGCTGAAAATTTAGGAACAAAAATAGAAAAAGTCACAGAAGAGAATCAAAATTTAATAACAAGTTTAGTACCTGCAGTTAAACTAAACATTGATATTTCAGAATCATTATTAAAAACAACAGTTGATGATTATGATGATGAAGAACCAAAACCTATAACAGCAACTGAAGATGATGTTTTATAATATTTTGAAGGACTTTATCAAAATTCTTATGCAATGAAAAATATTCTGACACCCAGAGGAAGAAAAAATGAGGAAAAATTCCAAACCCCAGACACGCCAACAGAGCCATCTACACCAGGTAAACGTTTGGAAACTTTATATTAGATTTCTAAGATTTTATTCATTTTGTCTTACTATGATACAAAGCATTAGAACTCTTTTCCAGAAAGAAAAAATAAATTGTACTCTCACAACCAGGAGTGGGTCTGGTGATCTAGGCCCGTTTTGCTCAACCTTTTAATTTTTTCATGGCGGGCTATGTTGGAAGTTGCCAATTCTTCGGCGAGGCAGCTTAAACTTTAATTTGTAGTAACCTTTATAATCTGAGGTACAATATAAGGGAAAATAAATTGTAAATAATGTTTCTTTGGTTAAGAAAGAGACAGAGAAAATAAGTGTTTAGATTGACTTTGAATAGTCATGATGGGTATAACTGAAAAAGTTATTATTTCTAAGCATCCCACTGGAATAATATGGGCTGTGATTAACTTTAACCTCTGAGATAAATATATATGCAAATAAATTATTAAGAATTAGATTGCCCGTTTTCCTCCTCAAAATTTCACCGCGTTTTTAGAATTTAGGATTCGTAGATTCCGCAATTTCCTATCGTTTAGGGGCCAAGTGGGCAAGCCACTGTCGGTTAAGGGGCTCACAAACCACTGTCATCTACAGGCCTTGAAAACCACATCACCTAGGGGTCTCGCACCCTCCAAATCAGCGCCTGCCCGCAGCTATTAATAATTAGATAGTAGGTAATAATTAATTAGGCCATAAAATGCACAAAAAGAAAATTGAAGTTTTTTTATGACTGGACAGATAAAATAATAAATTAAAAATTAATAAAAATTATATTTTATAACAAAACTAATTTGGTAATAGCAATGAAGAGGGGCGCTCGATCAAATTTGGTGTTCGGGGTGCCAATACACCTTGAGCCGGTCCTGAGTGCTCACAATACACATATTCAAATTTAGTTTCTACCTACTTTTTGCATACGATAAGGTCTTCTGCACTAAAAGTGACCTGTACTTCATCTAAATACCATTAATTATGCCATCGTCATTATTTTAGTTTTCTTATAATATTATTAAATATTTAATATTATAATAACTTATAATAATCTTGACATTCAAACGTAAAGTTAATTATGGGCAAAAATGCAAGCTCTAATATAATATAAAACCATGAAAATTGTGTAACAAATGCTTATTCAATTGTAGAGTTATAAGTGACGGAGAAAGTATTTTGAATTTTCCGTTCTAGAGATCTAACTGCGTTATTATAATACATATAACAGATGATATTTTCATACAAAACTTAACATTGAAAACCAAACGCTTGGCATTCAGTTCTACGTGGAGTTTCACCAGAGAATGACGTAAATTTTTACCCTCTCCCCCATGCAACCCGCATATGAAGATTATACTCTTCCAGACCAAAATGAGTTTCTGCGCATTGTCAGTAAACTTTTAACCTTGTTTAGAACAGTTGTCACGACGTTCCTTATGAGGACACCTATAAAAATATTTTCCTGGCTCTTGATATTGGCATTGCCCACTGAAAGCGAGAAGGCAAATTCTTTAGATTATTCGGATAGAATCTACCTTTTTTTCAGAAGTAAAAGATTGCGGAATATGTATTTAAATATTTTATTTTGTGTTATTGTGTCGGTCATGTTATATTTATCTTTTAGGAATATGATTTGGAGAAAGGAGTGCACGTACTTGGTAATTTGGCCAAATATGCATTTTGTTAAATCTTTGTTCGATGTAAGATGAAATTTAATTCACTCTGATTATAATTATATGAAAACAAATGAGAGATGTAGAGAATAAACGAGATAAGTACACGGAACTTATGATGTCCGAATTAGAGCCATGCATAAATGTAATGAAAGCTTGCGGCCCCTAAATGCGCGAACTGCCAAGTGTAGGGTAGGACGTTTAAATGGAGATAAAGTGAAAGAGAAATGATTCACATGGGGATTCAGCTCGACAGTTTGGCCAACTAAACCCTAACGCTTGGAAGCTAAATATTTAGCCACCGGTTTTTTTTCATGCCCACTTTCATTCTCTGACAGATTGTCCTTCCTTACAAATAAGGGCCACATATTTTGTTTATTTTCTAGGATTTTGATCAAGTTTTGAAAAATTAATGAGGAATATTTGATCACACAACGTTAGTAAAAGTTAAAAATGAATTATCATATTCCCTAACTTAGAAGTGGTAGGATCGGTATCCATGTTAATAATAAATTAAATAAAAACCAAAAACAAAATAACGAGTACAAAAACGCAATATCAAAAGGAGACAAATTAAGCCATAACGAAAACTAAATACACGAGACTAAAACATCAATCAAAACTACAATAACAAATAACGATATCAACGATAAGTATTAACAAAGAAAACAATAGCTAAAAAACAAAGAAATAAGAAACATATGATAAACAAACTGCAATAAAAAACTACGATAACAAAAGTTTGCAGTAAGAACACAGCGGAAGGTTTGTAACGAAGGTACGTGGACTCTCAGTTGAGAGTGACAGAATTTTACCCTCTCCACCGCGCAGTCTTCCAGACCAATGTGCGTTTCTGCGCATGAAGCATAAGCTTTCTACAGTACTATATCATATCTCCGCCGGGAAATCAGTGAGCAGACGGCGTACTGATTCACACTCCACGATACGAGAATAATGAACGGATGGCCCTGGCAGGCAAGGTGAAGAGGTCTGCGTGCTAATGATTAATTTGAATTATTAGCTGCAGAAGGACGAAACCGTGACAAAATAAAAATGTGGGACTAGGAAAAGGGTATCTAATCCTGTATTAGATACCCTTAAATGACCCTTCCTTTTGAATACTGTATTTCCATTGCTTTGAGATAGGGCAAGGAAAAGCCCTATTATGACTATCGGCTTTAAATAAAGTAATTCCGAATTATGATATCAATGAAATATGGTTCAAAGTGTGATAATACAGTAGACTCCTAACATTCGCAAGGATTCCGTTCCACAAACATCTCGAATGCCTGAATTCGCGAATAGTGGTTCTGCTACCTAATTTTCTCCATAAAATTTAATGAAATAAAAACTATGGCTGAAAAACCTAAGTAAGGATTCGGGAATCGACTAAAAACTAATGCAGTGTCATTTGCTGTTGTTCTCCTATTATCAGACAAAATTCTTGGAACCTTTGTTACCGTGGGAATGTTTTACGATGATTTTTCTCAAATGAATGTTTATACCATTCAAAATCAGAGTCGTAAACTTTCTTCATGAGAAAATACTAATGCACGACGTTACCATCACTCAGTGGAGACAATTTATTTGAGAAGGTACTGTTGAGTAGCGTTTTCGTGCCTTTAAAAGCAGTGATCTTCAAGTCGAAATACGGTGACGGGAAAATACGGCACTGCGATGACAATTTTTCCATTAAGTAGCTACGTACTTGGGTAATAATTTATAGTGGATAATATAATATTTAATTTATTGAGATTATAAGAAAACATTGCACTAGGACAGGAGCGCCAAAAGATAAGTTTGCCAAGGGCGCCCCTACCAAAGAAGAACCTAAGGGGGCCGTTTGCGAATAGTCGGTCCCGTGAATGTCAAAATCGCGAATTAAGGGTCTATTGTAAATTATTATTATATGCAAATGATTTATTTATTATAAATTATATTATATTTATTCAGTATTTATCACTCATTACGACTCGGATTCGGCATAGCCTAGTATGTACGTGCACGCGATAATATTGCCAAACAAATACGCGTGATCAATGTAGTTTTCCGTTCAAATGTATTTGTAATATTTTATAACGCTAAATTATGAAATTTGGGAACACAAAGAGCAACTCATCCGCGGAGATTATAATTCTATTAAAGCCAATATAAGTAATACCTGCACCACATTTAATTAAAAATAATTCTATGGAAAGTAGGAATCATAAGTTCCGCTTGTTAATACTTTAATGTCAAATTCTCCTAAATATATCATGAAAATTTAGTTTGTAAACAATCTAGAAATTACTAGCTATAATTTTAAGAATAAGAATTATAAATCATTTTATACATCATAAGACTGAATAAACAAAATTAGAATGAACTTATTATCATTATTACTATTTACAGCCGCGTTTTCCACATACACTGTAGACCCGATATAACGCGGACGTTGGGGTCCAAGATATTTGACCGCGTTATAAGTGAATCCGCGTTATATCGCATTTACCCATTTATAATTGCATGCAGTGACAGCCGACGCCATAAACCTACCAGTCAGAAATGGCATTGCGGTAACCATTATTCGCGCACAAACGGGCGAAAAAAGAGAGAAAAGAATGCAGCAGTTAAAAATATTTTGTTTTAAAATTTGAAATAAATATTTAATTTTTATTGTGTTCCACGCTAAAGAAGACCTCGTCCAATTTTCATTTGGCAACACCGCTGCGATGAGCCGTCGTGTTTCACGGCCTCGAAGGTTCTGTTTTCACCCCACCTTCCCCTTATGGGTCCTCCGACTCCTTTCGTCAGAGAACTCTCCAACTCTCGTCTTCCCTTTTCCCTCCCCCTAGTTTTTCACTTCATTACACCTCACACCCTCTTCCCTACTCAAGGCTTTCGTTCACTCGTCCAGTCTTCCACCCTCCCTCATCCTTTTTTCCGCCTTTTCTGCCGTCCTTTGTTTTTCGTTTCTCACAACCCTGCACTTCTCTTTCTTTCCCTACATTCCCATTTTACGGATAGTGATGATTAAAGAGATGATGACTTCAAATGATCTAACTTCAGTCGTCCCTAAAGCAAATGGTCCATAATAACGTTTTAAATTCGGATTATGAAAACGGCACAATCTGAGTTTTTTCATTCATGTTTAAATCAGCTGTCGATATTTTTTTGGGATAAATTAACGTAAATTCAGTTGAGCAGCTTGGTTTCAAATAAGTCCTTCACATGCACTTCCGCTGCTATGGACGCATCTTTGGATGGAAGAACTACCAAAGCTGCTACAGGGATATTATCTTCGCGACATGTATAATGCTGAAGAAACGGGCTTAGTTTACAACAGCCTTACTCTCATTCTAAAGGGACAATCCTGCCAAGGCGGTAAAGCTTCTAAAGAGAGGGTATCAGTGTTGTTGTGCACCAACTGTGAAAGGAGTGAGTGACAAACGGGAGTCAATTGCAATCGGGGAATTCTTAAATCCTAGATATTTCCACAATATAAAGACATTACCGGGAAAATAGCATGCGAATACTAATGTATGGATGACAATCAATGTTTTTACGACAGCTAGATTAAGATATGCGAGCTCAAAATCGAAAAATATTATAATTTGTAGACAACTCTGCCGCCTACCCAAAACATACATTCATGATTTATGTGGCCTGCGAAGCAATGATGACAAGGAGATAGATAAAATTTAAGAAAAACAATTCCATATTTGTTTATCGAAATTATGCTAAAAACATGAATACTTTATGTGAACGCTGAACAATATCTTGATTTGATTTTCGCTAATCTTTTCTTCAGTTATAACCTCTTATTTGACCCGCCAAGCATACGAAAATTCTGCCCATGTGGTAAATTTCGCCGACCTCTGACTTAGATCTTAAAACAACAATATCGAACGCGTAGCATGCGAGCTACATGCGAATTTTAAGTGGATTGCAATCATATCCTGCGATATGTATTTGCCGAATCATTTGCTCACTTTTAATTAATGTAAAATTTTATTGTTGTACTACTAACAGTTTTCTAATTATTTCAAAACAAACGTTTTAAAATTAAACAAGCATTTTTAATATCACAACTTTCCCAAAGGTCGTTCGACTGATATTCTAAATGTACTACAAACGTATCACATGATTGGCAAAAGGTTCTGGACTCCTTTCCTAACGACTAAATAACACGGCGACGATAATCCGAATTAGTTTGTGTCGAAGTACACAACCGCAATGCTTAGCTTTACTTGTCACACTATCAATTTGCGCCTCTATCCGACGTGTTCTTCCATTTGAAATTTCGCTGACGAGGGTTTGGACCACACTCAGGTGTTGAAGGGCAATTTCTGGCGGCAAGGAATTGCTGTTCGTGTGTCTTCCTACGCATGGATGACTGCGTGAGTACCTGTTTCTTTCTTTCTGAAGTGACTAGAAAAAAGTAATTTCCTCTAAGCCGCGCCGAGGGCATATGAAGCGTGGTTTTTCAGCGGAGTCGAGACTTGTCGTCTAGACGGCTTCATTAACGTTCCCTGACATGGCGCATCAGTCTCGAACGTATTTTATCGTCGAACGGCGCTTAAGGGGAGACAACACGCACTCATGTGTCACGAAAACCATATATTCGGAACTCAACTGTCTAACGCGGCTCAGCAAAAGTTATATAAATTAAATGTAAACAAAAGCGTGTGTCATTTCATCCTTACGAATAGCGAAGGAATTGTGTGCACCATAAATCTGCCTCGGTAGGAAATATTTTAGAAAAAATATAGATTTGAAAAAGGTGCAAGAAAAAAATAAATGGCGGCGTGGTGTAATAACAACGAAATTAGTTTCTACCTGTTTTAATTTTTGTGGCTACACTAAAGTCGTCAAGAAACATTTGATTTGGCGCAGTTCATTGGCGGTCCGGAAACTCGCGTGGTGGGGGGTAGGGCGACCCATGGCCTAAAGGGGCCCATTTTTTACGATGCCGCTAAGTTTTTCTGGGACTTCATATTCGTTCCGGCGGGGCGACATACACGTTTTTCGGTACACCACTGGTGCACTTCTATTAAAAAATTTCGTGATTAGGACTTACTATATATCCCATTGTTCACCTATATAGTTGTAACTGTTAATGGGGAATGACTCAGGTTCCAGCTTTTAGCACGATCAGAGAGAAAGTCATTATGGAAACAAGAGAATTGAATGTACGAAGGAGTGCTTTTTTCATAGCCTCCACTAAGCAAAAATTTTGGGCTGCGGAAAACCAAATCCGACAAAAATGTCGCCACAGAAGAGGAATCCTGAAGCCTTTGTAACTGTTAAATGGCTTTTGCTTAATCATAATTTATACCCAATACTACCCGTTACATTACATCAAATCATGATTCGAGACAGAAAGTTTTTGTAGGAAAAACATGAACTTTCCACTATAATTATCCAAAAATACAAATGAAAAGTTCTCGATTTTTCTTGAATTTTGATATCGAGATTTTTAGAATTTCAAAAGAATAAATTCCCCCAAAATAAATTCTAAAATTTTACCCTGATATTAATATAATAATTTCATTCTTCAGGAACGTCAATTTATCAATTTATGAAAACGGCATGTAAATTACTCAGGAAAATAATTATTTTGAATGGCCATTAAGCGTCGTATCCTCGATCTTATGCAACCATCAAATCAAATGTGGTCTTATAGCCTACGTCGCGAGCGTGAAGTATTTTCACCGTGGCTCTGGTACCGTTCGGAAGGCGTTAATTTTTATGAGCTTACTATTTTTAGCGTAAGATTTTGAAATGTCGGGTTTCGCGGTCGGTTTATTTTTTAATGGTTATTGGGTTTGAAAGTCTCGGGCATAAGCTTTCTTACAGGATTTTTACTCTGAGGACTATCGGCACTCGGATTTTCTGCGTAAGTGTTTGTTCGATCGGTCATTTTGGAGACCGAACTTTTAAGCACAATTGCCGAAAAATATAATGGTTAAAATCGCCGAAAAATATTACGGTTAACAATATAACAGTCGAACAGTCTCTAAAGCAATGGTTCTCACCCCAGGGTGACGCGCGTGTTATTGAGGGGTGACGGAAGTATTTTATAAATTCACAGTGTATCATATTCTGGCTTCTAATAATAATTAAAACCAGACGAATACCTTCCTCTGCTTCTTTAAATGCATAAGTTTTTATCTTTATATGTTAGATACAGCCCAATTTACCTTCAAAGTTGACTTGAAGGAAAGGGAACTGTAAACAGGGTGATGCAAAACTGAAATGGGTAGACGCAAACAAGAAAAGGTTGAAAACCACTGCTCTAAAGGGACCGCAGAATGTATTCGTTGTTTTCCAATGGGTCACTTATGAGACAGACAATAAAATATTATATGGCTATTTTCTAAGGAGCAGTAAAAAAGGCTTAAGCAAAATTACGTTCCAAAACATAAGTGATTATGCGTAGGGCGCTATACGTTTTTTAAGTTGTGGTACAGTTTGCCACAGGTAGCATCGGTAGCAGGTGGCTTGAGCCATGGACTAGGTGACTTGCGCAGAAGAAGTACAATGCTAAACAAGTAAAAAAAGAACTGCAAATGTAGATATCATAGCACATTTTATAGAGTGTTCTCGAGTATTTATGGAATCTTCGACCTCCTCTCCTTGCTTGTAGTTTCAAACATACCTAATCGAAGATAAACAGTTGTAATATGATATTTATCCATTTCATCTTCATTGCTTTAATAACGTAAACAAAACGAAACTTTGCAATAATAACGGGCACGTTCCTATTGGGCTTCCTAAAATCCTGCTATAAAGGCAAACGGTCAGACGGACGGATCCTAAAATCATGTCTGTCAACAGCCTAAATTATCGTGAAAATCTTACCTCCCTTGCTCTTATCGTTGTTTCTAAGCCTAGGGAAAAACCTGCGGCCCTCGAGAGCATTTTGTGTTCCGGGAAGTAATTGCTAAAAAGAGATTTAACACAAATTATATACACTCGAATTACCACAACAAAACACTAGATATTGAAATGTTAACCTTAAAAACTAAATTCACTGATTTGATACGTCAGAACCTTTAGTTAACACACGGTATTATGTCTAGTACGGCCCGTCGAGGAATTTGCAAACACCAATGTGGTTCACCACGTAGAAAACTTGACCCACCGTTGACACACCGCTAATACCATAGTGTATGTGTATTTTTGGCTAGTCAACCTCTTGGATTATTAAAGGTGAAATATTCCTTTAGCCAAACAATTAGAGGGTTACAACACCCAATGTATTTCACCCACAAAGTGGGCATTGTCAGGGGTAAATCCTGTTTCAAAAGTGACTGGGAGCCAACTGCAAGGTTTGAAACGGAAAGTATTAAGAAGACGACTGAGAAACAAGTGAAGCGCGGAAAGATTTTTCGGCGTGTGTGTCGTTTAAATCTGTCAGTTTGTATAGGGTCTTGTTGAAATCTGTCTGTGTTCATAAGTGTATCGCGGTTTTTGTAAATGTGAAGGTTTTCTAACGAGTTTAGTGAGTTATTGGCTGAAGTTATTAATGTTAGATCGTTTACGTGTATACTATGACCTGTTTCAAAGATGTGGTTGGCAACGCTTGATTTTTCAAAATGATTATATTTATAGTGAGCCATGTGTTCCTTGAAGCGTGTAATTAGTTTCCTTCTTGTTTGTTCTATGTACTTTTTGTCGCAGTGTGAGCATTATATTTTATAAATACTGGACTTGTTCAAAGATTCTGTTCTGTCTTTTGTACTGCCCCGTAAATTTTTCAAATTATAAGGATTTGTATATGTTATGGTATAATTCTTATGTTTAAAAATTTTGTTCAAGCCTCTGTTTAATAGTGGAAAATAAGGCAATTTTACATATTTGTCCTTTTTTTGTTGTCTAATTTGAGGGAAGTGGCATTGGACAAGGTTTTACTAAAGTTATGTTTTCTCACTAATTTATTAACTAAATTATTATCGTATCCAAGTTTAGCGGCAATTTGTTTTATGTGTTTGAGTTCCTTTGCATATCTGATTTTATTGAAGGGGATGTTACATAATCTGTGTGTTAAAAATTGAAACACAGCTATTTTTTGGTTCATAGGGTGAAAGGAGTTGTTAGGAATGAAGTTATCAGTATGTGTAGGTTTTCTAAAAATGTCAAACTCAATGTGTTGTCTATTATTTATGATAAGCAAGTCCAAAAATGGCAAGGTGTTGTTTTCTTGAAGTTCATAAGAGAACTTAATTGAAGGATATATGTTGTTTAACTGATTAACAAATTCATCTACATTTTGTTTCTTTAAATCAAAGATTGTGGATATGTCATCCACATACCTCAACCATAAGTAATGAAATTTTTCTTTGCAATCGTTTTCAAAAGAGGACATGAAAATGTTGGCTATAAAAGAAGATAGGGGGTTTCCCATAGAAGTGCCTTGTGTTTGTTTGTAAATTTCATTTTTGACTAGAAAAACGTTCTGTGACATGCATAAATTAGTAAGTTGTAAATATTCGAGGAGAATTTCATCAGAAAAATTTTGTTTTAGTAACAATCATTTTAAAATTTGGGATGTTTCTTCCAGAGGTACACTTGGGAAGAGGCTTTTAACGTCAAAGGAGACCAAAATCCCAGACTCTTTTAATATTATGTTTTTTGGATTATTTATCATGTCATAGGTATTTTTAACAGAGTGTTTGTCGGGAAAGGACACCTGTTTAAATTCACTATTAAGCCATTTGGCCAAGTTATAGGTTGGGCTATTTATTCCTGATGCAATCGGTTTCATGGCTTAGTCATCTTTATGTATTATATTTATTAATTATAGGCTCGGTTAGAATATATTTGATTTTATTTGGGGATTCATATTTATATTTCTCGGGAGATAAACACTTCTCCTATAAAAGCATGGTTTTACAGAAATGGTTTATGCTCTTTAAAATGCTTTTAACCAGAACATTTAATCGTCTATAGCAGTGTTTCATAAATGAGTGGCAAGGGTTAGTGTACTTGTATTTTTTCAAATTTAACTAGAAATAATTTGTCGCACATTGAATAAACCAATATACCTATCATAACCATCATAATTGAAAAACCATCATTATTTTTTTTAATAGCATTGTAGGCCATTGCCGCAATCCTTGTGAAAAAACTAATGTATATTTTGAAATTCTTGTAACTAATGTACAAATTGCACAACATTAAGACCTTTTTTCCGGGACCCAACATCCACCTCCGATGTTTTAAATGCCTAGGTGTATGGGTAAGAATAAAAATCTACATTATCCACAGCAAATATTATAACTAATAAATTATGCTGGTAAAGTATCATGCAGTTTTAAACATTGCCTAGAATCTTTTCGACTAGCATTTGCTTTAACCTTCAATAAAGCTCAAGGACAAACACTTAAAAAAGTTGACAATTTTGGATGATTGGGTATTTTCACATGGCCAGCTGTATGTAAAGATGACCAGTACTGGCGTTTCAAAAAATGTTAAAATAATGACTGGCAAAAAATAAGTAATTGATAATGTAGCATTTAAGGAAGTTTTCAAAGAAAAAATACTGCTAAAAAATTTGAATTAAGCGGCGCAAGCCAATATTTGTACCCACCCCTCACTCTCCCCCCCCCCCCTCAACACTTACAGCTCAGCTCATAGCTATATGTAGGTATATTGAAAATCAATTTTAAATATGGCTAGTAGGAACATTAATTTAGGTACCATGGGGTGAGCTAAGGAGCTGAAATTTTAAAGGTATTTAGAGCTTAGTACAAATGCACAAATAAAAATTTGAATATCTCGATGAATATATTGCAGCCATTAAAAATTTTCAAAATTTAAACAATTAGATAATTGTTATTTCACTTCTAGATGTGCTACAACTTTAAATTTTGGCAGAAATGCAAGGCATTAGTACCCCACAAGGGTAAAAGTATAATATTCCTAAAATTGCAAATGTTTGGGATTGTTTAGTACATTATTGTTCCATAAGAAAAGAAAAATTGGTGCAGAGGTGAAATCTTTTAAATTATAAAAATATTTCTAATGATGGAATATCTCTCTGAAATGAATGTTTTTTTCATGGTGAGATAAAATGCTTGCAGAATGCATGCACCAAGTACTTGTATAACATATATATAGGAGGATACTAATACATGAGCTGGAGAAAATGAGCAGCAGCATGTCATTTCAGTCCACCTCTCACAGAAAAAATGATCTGTGAATAGAGAAAATGAGGAAAAACCGAAGCTGATGGGATAAGAGAAACATAATCTTTGTAAGGTTGGTCTTAAATGGCCATCACTAGAGTAGGAAGTGATGAATAGCGTAACAGAGGAAATTTGGTTTTGTGGTAACGAGTTGCATAAGAAAAAGGACCTGTTGAGCATATTTATCATTATGCATTCCATTTATTATTTATCCCATTATATTAAAATATCATCTAATGCTTAACCCTTAAGTAGTCACACCCACTTCCATAACATAACTAGTTGCATGGCACACTTTGTGCACCATTAAAATTTTTAGTACTCTTAAAGACACATGAAATATACTATACATGAACAAGTTAATTTTCAGTATTACCAATGTTTATTAGATTAAGGCCATGAAATATTTTAACATTTAAAAGCTGAAATGGCATTTTAGATGTACTAATCTGGTTATGTTATTAATAATTGTAATAGAGTGATGGCATAAGCTTATTTTGTCATAAGTCACAATATGAATTACCTTAATGTTATTGTTTACATGAACATTTTACATAATTAAATTCTTTTATGCTGCTATCTACCAAAATACAATTAATTATATGGATGTACATTTTTAATTATGCTACTCACTCAAATTGTCATTATGACATGCTTCACAAATAGAAGTAATTTCTGCAATGTGCATCTTGCAAACAAATTGTTTACATTTTCCACATTTAAGGGTGGTATTACTATTTTTTGCATGTTCACATGCAACACATCTTACCCTCTTTTTCTGGCATTCACTGTCTTTGCATTTTCTTTTCAATGATGGCTCATCTTCGTCTTCATGTTTTGGCTTCTCAACATGTTTAGAAATGATTGAGTTTATGTTAGCCAGAATACTTTTGATTTTCATTCTTTCCTTTAACTGCTCTTTTAGTAAACTAATTGAAAGATTTTTTAAGAAAACCCTTCTATACCTGCAAGGAGAGTCGCAGTGGGAAGCATTATAGAGCAGAAGTGCATTTATTTCTGCAACAATTAGTAGACCAAAAAACAATGCAATAGGCCACCTTCATGTTCTTTTGGATACTGAATATGTTCCACTCATCTGGTCCACAGTGTCCACACCTCCTTTTATCATATTATAATCCATGATCATTTCTGGTTTTTTAGTTTCCTCGTTGATAGATTCATCATGGTGCATTGTGGAAAATAAAAGAACGGACTTCTTTTTTTTTGGCACGTACGACACTAATGTTATTTTCTCTTGAAATGTGAATAATTAAGTTCCAATCGTTCGCATTTTGTTTGGTAAAACCTCAATAGGCAATTCTTTTTTATTTTTCCTAACAGTACCCAGGAATGTTAGTTTGTCTTCTAGTAGTGACAGAGCTAGAGGATACCTAGTATACCAGTTATCACAAGTTACATTTCTTTTGGTTCCTTTTACAATATTAGTTAACCTAGACACAATTGCTGATGGTGAGTTATCAACAGCAAATGATCCATTAGGCTGCTTTCCACAATAAACTTCCATATTACAGATGTAATACGTTTTAGAATCAGCAAGTACAAATATTTTCAACCCATATTTTGCGGACTTGCTTTGAATATATTGAATAAAACTACAGCATCCTCTAAATGGCTCTAATTTCTCATCTACCATAAGAAACTCACCTGGTGAATGTCTTTGCAATTATTTACAAATTTATCCAAAAATACATTTATTGGTGGTAACTTATCAGTTTGTTTCCTTTCACTCCTAGTTGTTTTATCATCAAAACTTATACAACATAAAAATAAAAATCTTCTCTAAGTAATTGTTGCATGACATATTTCAATGCCAGTACCATCATCCACCCATAGTTCATGATAACTAGTATGATTTAGTTTCTTGACACCAGAAAGGTAGATAAGATCTAAAACTGCTAATATTTCAGTTTTTGTTGTCAGTTTTACATCTCTATCTCTGGTATAAGTATGATCGGAACATTTCTCTTCAATAACTAGATTTGTGCTAGATACTATTATGTTTATCATTTCTTGATCTATAATTTTCATAAAGGCTGTAATTTTGTCTGTCACAACTTGCACTCTCCTTTTTGGTCCAGGCAAAATTTTTCTCAAAACATTACAAGCAGGTGTTCTGCTAAATTTACTTTTACAGGGATTTTTCTTCCAAACAGTAGTTCTGTCTTTTCCAATAAAGGTATTGTCTTCATCTTCATCAGTTATGGAACTGTCCTCTGAAGAAGCTATCTGCTCAGAATCTGTGTTGTGGTTCTCTTCAAAGTAGATCACCTCCTCTTCTGATCACGTATCACTATCATCAATATCCGATTCCGGTAGCTCTTTAAATGTAGCGGCTATATCATTATCTGACATTTTTCTGGGCCCTAAAAGTTATATTTTTTTAGAATATGATAGCGAAATATATCTGATATATAATATATAGTAGGAATATATAGCACAATATATAATCCATAACACACAATATACATTTATTATATATATATTTAGAAAGAAACATTGTATAAAAACTCTTACTTACATGGTGCACCAAGTAGTTCCAATGCTGTGGACAAATGTAGAATATGCATTCACAACACATGGACTGAAATGTCACTTTCTTTACAAACTAATTTAGAATAAATGGTGCAGAAAGCTGAGAAAAGCTCATACAATACTAGGACTGAAGTGTAGCAACATCTCCTTTTATTAGTCTGAGAATGACTAATAGGGGGAATGAGATAAAGTAAACACGAAAAAATGCTTACATAACTGGTCGCGTGGCACACAAAGTGCCACAATGTGAACGCTGCAGGCAAATATAGACCCCTACATGCAAAAAACTGGAATTAAAATGTAACCACCTATCCTATAAATAGTTTTAAAGTGGCTAATAGGGTATATGAGGCAAATGATACTTTTAAAATTTGATTTCCAACTAAAACACAACTTTGTTGCATTATGGCGCATATTGTGCGCCGGTATGACTACTTAAGAGTTAAGTTTAAATAAGTACTATCTGTAAAGGGTACCTATCTATACATGCGACATGTGCAGTCACTCCAACTGCTTTTATTGAATAGACTGCCAAGTTCACGCAGGAAACTTTTAGCTATACAAGTCTCAAAGCAATTATTTATGTTTTAGATCATCCCCATTTATTTTACGAATTAAGTTTATATAAAATGTTATATTTAACTGTTATCATGCCATAATATTTTTGGTAAATGTTGCCAGATACAGGCTTAAAGATGACTGGAAATAATATATGACGTGGACCTTCCTAAATGCCTTTGTGATCCAATTATTTTTTCGTGAAATATCTTCTAAAAACCAGGGTGCGTTTTATTTGCTTTTATTATGGTAAATACATAATGCTCACAAAACTCAAGATTGCTGCATTTTATTTGATTATGAATTACTTTGTAGATGTTTTTATCCCAAGTAAAACTGCCTTGGGACAACCATGAGCAGCAGGGCCATGCAAAGGTACTTGAGGGTCCAGATGCAAAATGGGTTAAGGGGCCTCGTTTATTTATTTTGGGATAAAAAATATTAAATGGAGCATATATTTATTAAGTATTACTTATTATAATTATTTTAATACTATTAAAATATAATTATTACAATATTGTTGTTTTGATAAATAGACAAAACAAAACAACCACCTATAATAGACATATTAAATGTTATGATCGACTTTATACATAGAGGGAATTTACACAAATATGTCTTATATATTTTAATATTATTAAATTTTGATAAAGTCATAACAAAACAATCACCTATAATAGACATATTAAATGTTATCAACAACTTGACACAAAAAGGGAATTTACACAAATGTTTCATGTATCACAATATATTGATTATTACAGTATTATTAAATGGTCAAAACAAAACAACCGCCTATAGTTAAATAGTCAAAACAAAATAATCACCTATAAAAGATATTAGATGTTATTATCAATTTGATACAAAGAGGGAATTCACACAAATATATTTTGTATTTTTAATTTTTTTAGAAGTCTTTTCCACCCAGTTATTAATTACATCTTCAAAAGAACATTCAATAGCTATTTCACATTCAATTGATAATATTGCAAAAGCATTTAATCTTTCTTGAAGCATTGATGACCATATGTTTTTATTAACTTTAATTTACTGAAAGATCTCTCAGCTGATGCTACTGCTACAGGGAGAGTAAAAAATATTCTTAAAACAACAAATTTATTAGGAAATATTTATTCTTAACTATTTTCTAAGATAAATAATAAAATATCTTTTGGATTCCTAATATTATCTTTGTTTTGTATCATGTCCATAAAATAGGTCATTTCTGATCAAATACTATTTGAGACGTCATTTGAATAATCTGCA
The DNA here is from genome assembly GCA_028673005.1 of Tanypteryx hageni. NCBI lineage: Eukaryota > Metazoa > Arthropoda > Insecta > Odonata > Petaluridae > Tanypteryx > Tanypteryx hageni. The sequence continues at coordinate 57,603,927 of CM054120.1, read as the reverse complement.
TAAAAATCTTTGAGGCTCTCCCCCGAATCTGATTTTGATGCTTTTTTAATGTTTATGAGAAAATCAAATTGTCTTGTCACTTGTCCTAATCTATCAAAACAGTCATGTAATTGTTGTATAGCAATGTCAATAAAGTTAAAATAAAAATGTTATTTTCATATTTTCATCTAAATCTGGTATTATTTCATATTCACAATTTTCATCATAAAACCTTTTCTTTTTTCTTTTCCTACTTTCAGGAAAATCTGTACTTATTTGTAATTTTCTAGCCTCATCCTTGGCAACTAGTAATATTTCTTTAAATTTTTCTCTATTCTCACTTAATCTTTCTTTTTGAGCTTTTATTAACAATTCTGCACAATCTATAGTCCAATCAGCAGACTGCATATATTTGCTTATTTTACTGACTTCACTTAATAAATCATACCATACAATAATGAATACAATGAAAGATAATTTTTGAATTCATTTCAGCAAACTGCTAGCCTCTGAAGCAACAGCATTATCAGTGACTGTATGATTAAGTTCTTCTAAGGCATCCAATAATTCTCTTAATTTAAATCTGCCTTCACTGATTCAATTCTTGCTTCCCTTCTTATATCACTAAGAAGTTTTAAATTAGTGTTTAAATGCTCACACAAAATATTCCAGCGAATAGTTGAGAAGGCAAATATTGTGTACAATCGTTGTATAATTCCAAAAAATATTTTACATTCTAAATTGTTTGAAGCTACATCACAAACGATAAGATTTAATGAATATGCAGCACATGGAATATTCACAGCACTTGGCACAATACTTGAAATTCTTGCTTGAATGCCTTTATATTGGCCTTTCATGTTTGTGCAATTATCATAACACTGACCTCTGCAATTTTTTATGTCAATATGAAATTTTCCTAATATTTTAAATAACCAATTTGTTAAGCCTTCTCCACTGTGATCAGTTGCTTCAAAAAATCCAATGAAATGTTTTCTTATTTTGAATTCATTTCATTCTTGTCATTGCCCACATAACGTAATATAGCTGAGGTTTGCTTCTTCTGTGAAATATCTGGTGTATAATCCATTTTAATGCTATAGTGCTTAGCTTTTTTTAATCCTGTTAAAATTTGTTTTAAAACTTCATCACAGAATTCACATAAAAATTTATTTTGAGATCTGTTTGACAGGTAATGACTAATTCTTGTGTTTTTGTTTTTAATGGATTTTAGATATTCTGCCAGAAACATCACATTTTGATAATAAATCTATCAAGCCCAAAAAATTTCCATTTCCATTTGAACCAATGTATTCATTAGACCCTCTTAGTGGCAAATTTCTACTACATAAAAATTATATTAATGAAACAATTCTTTCACATAACATTTTCAGATTCTTTTTTCCTCATTTAATAATTTTTGTGTTGACTTATATATTGTTTGACCTGCATTTAGCCATAAGAATAATTCTTGCCATTGACAAAAACGATTTATATGTATTTTTCCTACTTCATGATCTGTAAGCAAAACACTAAGTTTCCTCCAATTATTGTAACCTTTTACAAATTTATTTGGTGTATTTTATTTGTGAAATAATAAACAACAAAAGCAATACACAGAGTCAGTACTTAATGAATACATTACCAACTGCAAATAATTACTTCTCCATTTTTTAAGGTACTTTATAATAACTAGTTACAAATTTTGTTATCAACTGAGTTCCATGAAAAAATTACATCAGTTACCTGTTTGGGAGCTAGATTTACAAACTTAGCTCTAAAATAATCATAATTATTTTTGGCTATGTGGCTGGATCATCAAAACTAATTACATCTTTATCTTCTGAAAGTTATATCAAGTCACTATTACAAAAATTATTTGATACCTGTTGATATTCTTCAATGATGTTTGTTACAGATGTTAGTGAATCACTCTCTTGTTCTTCATTTTCTTTTGTTATTTTTTCCCACTGTTTTTCTTTATTTACTTTTGACACATCTTCAAATACTTCAGTCTTTTGCTCTTCGTCAACGAGCATTGATGATGATGTGGATGGTCATTGACCTTCATAACCAATGTCACATACTACCCCGGTATTTTTGTTTTTCTTCTACGTTTTTCTTTATTCCTCTCTTTTTCACTCCAGAAAGATACACTCGTTTGGTAGACACTTTCTCACTAACCTCTATATAATAAAATTTTAATTATTTGTTAATGAAAATATTGAAAAATAATATTATACATACCCAGTGGTTAACCTTAATAAACATAATTATTACTCAGACTGCAAATCACAAGACAACAACAAAACACAAATATAAATTCACTACTGTATGCACGTTCACAGGGACTTTACACCAACTAGTTACTGGGTATGTGCTCAAGCTTTCTCATGTTGGATGTGGCTGCAGGGATGGATGAGGAGCTCAGACTATAGAGACCTACAGGCCTTCAGATGAACCAGTACACTGAACTGACATATTCTCCAAATTATTTGTTATTTTAATATACACACTATTTTGCATAATAGCCATCAAATCTGCAGTTGAATTTCCTTTCAAATAAATTGTTATTAACATTCTGTTGCCAGACCTCGGATCAAAAAGAACCCCGTCCTCATGATGTTATATCTTGTATAAGTTTAATTTGGATTTCATATGAATTTAAGCGTTTTTATCGTATTTTCATGCAACACTGTAGGAAACTTACTTTGTGTCTAATTTTTATTCCTGCCTGGGTTAATGCAGATCCAGCTGCATTGTTGGTGCAGTACACAATGTAGCCATGCTATCATTAGCACTCCTTTCCATATTTAGTGATTGAATTTGAACTTATGATGTTGTTTACATTAAAAATTTATTTGAATTTTGAATAACATGCAGTATCTACAGTGTATTCCTTAGGGTAAACAATAAAATGTTCATTAAACAGTTATTTGTTTTATTTTGTTAAATTATAAATATTTGAAACTTAAAATGATTTGGTCCCGAAGGACCCAGGTCCGGAGTTTGCATTCTTAATGATAGGCAACCGATTGTTAATAAAATAATTAATAACAAAAAAAGGCAACAGAATATTTCCAAAATTAATTTATTAATCTGCAAAAGTTTTAATGAATTAAATTGATATTAAAAAATAGAAACATTTCAACTATTATTTTAACCCCTCAGCGCCGTCAGGCATACTATTACGTCCTGCAAAAACTGTATAATCGGCCGCCACGCGTACTATTACGTCCCGCGGCAGCCTTAATATATTTTATCTTTTGATGCTAGAGACTTCATTAAATTTAAATAACCTATATATATTTTGAAAGAGTAAGCTTTGTACTTCCTATCTGTTTGTCCTGTATTTTTTTTCTCTTTTAAAAAATATATAATCAACGTTGAATTTTGTGATAGAATTTTCAATTCTACTATGATATGATGGTGTTACTACGCATTAAATCGCTTTTCAATCCAGCAAGGAACCTTTCCTTGGTGTTTGAAATGAAATGTAGGAACTGTGCATCATTTCAAAGGAGATCAAGTTTTTTCTCCTCTTTTTTCCTGGTGGAGATATTTGGCTTATATCATGCGACAAAGGTCTTCATTGGTATGTAAAGAAAGAAAGGAAAACATCTTATGTCTGTCTATGCACAGCTTATTACAAATGTTTACAATGCAATTGATGAAGAATGGAATTAGGTTGAGTAAAAACATTTCGGTAAACATTCCCTTCCATTACCACGCGATCCTTCGTTCATCGCTTCATAGGAGAGCATTAACGTCAAAACAGCTGATTTCAAAATCCAAGGCCGACACTCTTCTGATAATTTAGGTGCCACGCCTCAAAGAGAGGCATTTTGTGAGAAAGATAACATCGGTCATATAATTTTCAAGGCCTTTAGAATTTTATTTTAATCTCGACGACATTGCGGGGAATTGAGTATATCTATTTGTAAGTATTAGTTTACATATAATATACATTTAGTTTTGTGATAGAATTTAATTTTTACCATGGACTTACGAATTTTTAGTTTCTAAAGTTGACCCATAAATACCTGAGGAAAGGGAGCCCACAAAATTGGGTTCCTTTTCTTTGACATTTGAAAGAAGACGAGGTCAGTTTCCTCTTCAGATAAGTGCTTCGCTGCTGTGCTAGCAGGACCAAACAGCGATGAAACGAGTAGGCAAGAAGAGGACACGCCAGCAAAAATCACGAAAAGGTCTTCTATATATTTACACAATAGGTTACTTGAAGTGTTTACTAAGCTATTAGGCATTTCTTACTGAATCCAATTACACATGATAAATTTTATGAAAATATTTGGGAAGGATCTATAAGCTCAAGTTTTCCGTGTTTTATACAACGTCATATCTCCATTTCCAATGAAAGAAATGCAACCATTTCCTCTATGTGACTTCTGTAATGACTAAAAATGATGACTCTATAACTAAAACGTTTATATTATAAATAAATCATGTTTTAATAAATCAATAATCCTACATTTACTTAAAAGTTTCCAGTCAAGACATGAAAAAGGTGAGATACGTAAAACTTTTCACCTAATTGGTTTAGATGGATAGACTTGCAGAATGAAATAATTACTAATTTAAGCTATTTTTTTATTAAGATTGCACATCAATATCTTCTATAGATTTTCCGGTGCTGAATGTTATATATAAAGCGCAAATGCACTCCAGAAAATTAGCGATTGGTGTACATTCTCTTCTACTCCAACAATCTTTGTATATAAAATATTATACGCAAAATAGATTTTTACAAATTTCATGTTTTTCATATATCCACAAAAAAAAATCAAAAAATCAAGAGAAAACTTCCCAAGTTATGATTATTTTAATATTTTCGAAAGTTTTTGCAACGCAATTGTGAAAATTTAAAAACCTCATCCGGCCGTATGGGTGGGATTTAATAAATCTCCTCCAGGCTTGAGGTGTTAAGGCTCCAAAATATTTACAAAGATTGTATTATTTTATCTACTAAATTTTTTAAAACATTCAAATTCTATGCTCCCTTGATTGGGGCACCCTAGATCAGAAGCCCTGGTGCAACACATTCAATGTGCCCCCCATTTGCATGGCCCTGATGAGCAGCAATATGACCAAAAGTTATTGCAACGAAAATGGTTTTCTTTTTAACACATTGGAATATGGTACATTAATATGTAAAGTTGTTCGTGGAATTTTATGGTGTTATCAATTTTATATAGTTTATGTTCTGCCATAAATTATCAACAGCCCAACAGCATCCACATAACATGAAATGCAATAAGGCCAAATACATAGGCAACATCCTAGGGATAGGCAGTCATAAAAACTAAATTTTAAGGGGGAATGAAAACAAAATTAATATTACTGAGACAAAATAAATCACACTATTATGATCCACATACAGATGGACAGACAGACTAACCAAATACATGAGTGATATTTTTAGAAAAAAATCACCATAAAGGGAGTCAGGAAGGCTGATATTTCCTCAAAGTTATTGATGGAATCCACATGAGGATTAGATTGAATCAAGCTCTCATGTGATGGTACAAAGAGGATATTTGTCTCATCCAAAATTACACAGTTGGATGATTTTATGTTATGGTACACTAGTAATATTTTGTAGACTGATTTGCATTGGTTGGCTCTAGGATTATTATTATGACCACCTCTGCTGCAGAGTACAGAAAAAAGGTTTCTAAGTGGTTCTGACTTAATTTGTAGGTAATAACAAATGAGAGGGAAGGGCAATCCAAAAGAATATTACACAATTTTTTATGCTCTCTATGCAAACAAGAAATACTATAAACCCTGTTTTTCTGTTGGCCTGTAGAATTAAGGGCCAATATAAAGAGACAGTGCAGTCTAGTGTTGATGTTTTCCTGTGAAACTTAAGGTTATTGGTCTCATGCATCCTGTGTTCAAAGTTGTTCCAGGCTTCAAAGCTGACCTCGTCTAAGTGTTTGGTTATTTTAAAATGTAAGTTGTAGGCCTCTATTTGAGGTAACTCCTTTTGGCATAACAATTTTTAATTTCCAATTGCAACCATGTGTTAGTGGTTATTTGCTGTACTTTTTGTGTGATGTGGTTCTTTGTTATTTTCTTATAAATGTCCATGAATTTAGGGGATATATGGTGTTCCTTGCATTGTTTTAAAAACTTGATATCAGCTCCTATATTATTAATCCTTGTGTGTAAATTGTGGAACCGATTTAGCTCTTTAGTCTGTAAATTAAAAGAATAATCACTGATCTGTGACATGTCTCTCGATAAAATAGTATGTAAAAGTAGGCAACGTTGAAAAACTTAGTCAAGAATAGAATAAAATTATAGGAGCAAATAATAAAACATTTAAAAGATAAAACTGACAGTGCAGGCGTGGCCGCAAATGTGTACGGTAAAAACGTAAATAAAAAGGACGATCGCAAAGCATGATCGATACAGTCGAGCGTTGCTGTGGGATCGAGCGAGCCGTGCAGGAGGACAAAACTCTCTGACGGACACCAAAAGGAGATTGACAGATCCCCACGTCTGCCAAGATACCACAATGGCCTCCAAAGTCGATCAAGGGTTCAAGGAATTGCCTGACGAAACAAGAGATTGACAGACCCCCACGTCTGCTAAGAAACCACATAAGACAAGGAGCCGGAACATCTCGTAATACTCAAAGATGGCTCAAAAAACTTTTGGCGTAAACTAAAAGAAAGTTAAAACTCCAGCCAAAAACAATTGGTTAAACAATGAATTTAAATATATACCTTTCCCAGAAGACCACTCGGTCAAAAATTCTTTTGATTTGATAAAGAAATTAGAAAAAATAACTTTATTAGATTCTGAAATTATGGTCTCTTTTGATGTAAAAAGTCTCTTCCCTAGTGTTCCCTTGCCTGAAACTTCTCAGATCTTAAAAACACTACTAGAAAACCAAAATTTTCCTGAAGACATGGTGAAAGAATATTTATTACGCACAAATTTGTGCATGAATCAAAACTTTTTTCAATTTAATAATGAATACTACCAACAAACTCAAGGTACATCCATGGGTAATCCCTTGTCACCCTTTGTGGCCAATACATTTATGTCTCACTTTGAAAATACATGCAAAAACAACTTTAGTTACTTCCCTAAAACATGGCTCAGATATGTTGATGACATTTTTGCTATTTTTGATTTAAATTTATACAACTTTGATGCCTTTGTCCATCAACTTAACAACATATATTCGTCCATAAAATTTACTTATGAAGTACAACAAGATAACACTTTACCGTTTTTAGACTTGTTAATTATAAACAACCAGCATCAATTAGAGTTGGACATCAACAGGAAAACAACACACACAGATAACTTCATCCCCCACAACTCCTTTCTCCCTTCCAACCATAAAACAGCTGTTTTCCAGTTTTTAACCCACAGACTTGTTAATGTTCCACCTAAAAAAATGAGATATGAGAAAGAACTTAAATATATTAAGGAAACAGCATCCAAATTAGGGTACCACCAGAATCTCATCAACAAGCTGGTTCAAAAACATGCCTTCAAAAAATTAATTTTAGACTCCACAACCCACACAAAAGATAATGAAAAGGAAAACAAATATATTAAATTGCCATATTTTCCTTCACTTAATAGGGGTTTGGACAGAATTTTCAGGAAAAAGGATTTTACAATAGCTTACAAGAGTCAACACAGTTTGAAAAATTCTCTGGGCAACACAAAAGACAAAACGGAAATTTTAAACAAGTCAGGAATTTACAAAATTCAATGCTCGCATTGCCCCAAACAGTACATAGGCCAAACTAGGTGAAAGCTAACAAAAGTAGAATACTCCTTTAGCCAAATGGCTAAAGGAGTATTCTACTTTTGTTAGTTTTGGCCAAAGTTATTGAGCTACTATCAATTAGGAGAAAGCTGGTCACTCACTTTAAGGAACACTTAGCCCACTATAAATACAACCAACCGATTTGAGAAATCCAGTGTCACTAATCACATTTTCGAAACCGGCCACAGCATTCAATTAAAGGACTTACAACTGGTAATCTCATCTAATAGCTCTTTAAATTCTCTAGAAAACCTTCACATTTACAAGATTCGAGATACTTTGATGAACAGTGACACTGACTTCAACAAGACACTTTACAGACTTATTGACCAGAGATAATACACACATGCCTCTGTTTTTTCATTTTTCTTTTGTTCTCACTCCACCCGTGCTTTTCGTCTTTCTTTTGCCTTTCTTTCTTTCTCCACCCTTGGTCTCTCCACTCCGGCACAGTCGACTTTGGTCACTGTCGAGGGAACATCGCCCTTGAAAATGCATTCTTAGTGGGCGAAATGCATTGGGCTATTACCACTTGTTTTTGGCTGGAGTTTTAACTTTCTTTTAGTTTACACCAAAAGTTTTTTGAGCCATCTTTGAGTATAGTGCTTAACATTCAACAAAAACTTTATATTATCGAACAATTAAAAAGAGTGAGGAAAGTTAATCAACTTGCATTACAACATGGAGTATGGGAACATATGGTTCTTGATTTGAAAAAGAAAAAGTATGAATTAATTTCTTTTGCATCCTCATCCAGTTCTTCATGTGGACAGAAAAATCGAAAAACCACAAAAAAGTCCTCTTATGATGACCTTGATAAGGCAATGCAGGTTTTGTTCAAGCAGCAATGGACACAGAGAACACCAGTGTGTGGACTAATCTGCTCTAAATAAGCAAAACTTTTCTTTGAAGCTCTCAGAATGGAAGGTAACTGGAATGCATTTTCTGACTGGTTAACCAGATTCAAACAAAGTCATGGGATTCATGAAATTAGTATTCAAGGAGAGAAATTAAGTGGGAATGTAACAGCCGCTAACAAATTTTGTGTTGAATTTCAAGAATTTATTAAATCAGAAGAGTTACTACCAGATCAAATATACAATGCTGATGAAACTGGTCTCTATTGTAAATGCTTGCCTACCAAAACTTTGGCATTTGAATGTGAACGGCATGCCACAGGACATAAATCTAGTAAAGAAAGGTTGACAGGTATTGCTCAAATGCATCAGGAACAAAAGCCAAAATTAGCTGTGATCAGCAAAGCTAATAAACCATGCTCTTTTAATCCCTCAAACATGATTTTAAAATGGATCTCTCAGGTATTTAAATACTCCAGAGTGCAATCTCTGTTATTTTAATTTATTTTTTGGAAAATATTAAAAATATAAATCTGAAAAAATAAGTAATAGTTAGCATGAATGGTTCTCTCTTTATTATTTTTTTTTACTTAAACTTTATAATTTCAAATATCTATTGTATTTACAACTTTATTCTGCAATATTGGATAATGAGTGATACATTTCAAAACAGTATAACACACACAGAGGAATATTTCCAGGACAGTTATTACATCATTAGGCTGTCTCCTTCCTTATTCCCTTCCTTGTGCAAAGAATGCACTTCCTTTGTCCGACTCTTCTCTTGCCTGAAGAAGGATTCTCTGCTGGGACATGATGCCCAGTTGCTGCTGTGTCAATTTGAGTTAACCTTGCCTTTTTCTTTTTGATTCCACCCTCTAAATATTATTAATATAACTTTTTCATTATTATCCACAAAATACAGAAACCATAATTGAAAATAAAATCTTTCCTTGGACATCCAGTAAAAATGGGATTGCAAAATTATTTTTTCATGTGAAATTCATCTTTATGTTTGTCTTAGAAATGATGCCCATTAGAAGATACATGCATTCTCAACAGAAGTCTGATTTCATTAGGATAGGTGGGATACCACTTTGTATACCTAGAATTACATAATGAAAAATTTTCTTTTTCTTTCACCAAATACCAGAATGCATACTGCTTGGTCTCTTCAACAATTAGTTTTATAAGATCATCATCAAAAAAGCTTTCAAAGTACTCCAGTGGGCTATGACTCAAAATTTTAAGGTTCACAGCACTTTCATATTCACAATCAAAAGGAGAAACTACATTTGCACTATCTATATCATTCCAATGAAAAACATGGGCAGTCAGTTTATTTTGATCTTCTAATCTCTCACAGCTAACATTCTAATCTTCAATTTCACTCTCTGAAGTTAACAAATATCCTTCTGAAGTCTCATTCACAAAAGAAACTATACATTAGTTGTCAGTTTCATCTATCAATTAAATTTAATGTTTCTGCATTTGTAAGCAACTTACTTTTTAACGACATGGTCACAGACTTAAGCCATGGTCACGGACTGAATGATGAGAAATTTATTTGTGAAAAAATTTTCAAGTAGTAAGAGAGATACTTTTTTATTTAGGAATGTTTCCTGACTCATGGTGTTTACATGAATACATCATTTGCTGGGGTGACCCAAAGAACAAAGAAGATAGGAGCTGAAACAGAAGATGCCGCATTGGACATCAAATGTCGTCCTAAACATTTGGGGGGTTAAAGGAACTAAAGTTTCAAACCTGCCTGTTCACCATTTCAACCAGAAAGGGGCATGAGTGAACACAGACATTTTTAAAGAATGACTCATTAAAAAATTTGTGGCATAAGTCTGTGATCATTTTAAGTCAAAAGGTTTACCAGAGAATGTGATGCTGCTATTAAATAATGCACCCTCACATCCAAATGAAAGTCTTCTCAAGTCAGGGCATGGCAAAAGTTTTGTAAAATATTTACCAGCAAATGTTACAGCATTGATCCAACTGATGGAACAAGGTGTAATTTCCAGCATAAAATGCAGTTACCTTTCAAATTTTTACAAAAATATATTAATGAAGGCAATGATTAAACTTGTTTTTGGAAACAGTTTACAGATTTGGATGCCATTTATTATGTCATTTTAGCTTGGAATATGGTTAAACCATTAACTCTAATTAGGTCACAGAGGGAAATAATTCCAGACATCATAAAAAATGATGATATTGCTGGATTTCCTGATGATGTAATAAAAACAGCCGAGTTAGCTCAAATAGCAAGTCAAGTTTTCGGCAGCAAATATGTTGATGAAAATAACATTAGTGAGTGGCTTGACTGTGATGCATGGGAACCGGGGTTTAAGACATAGCAATTATGACATTGTGAGGTCACTTGGTGGAGAGGAGTAGAATGACAGTGATAGTGAGGAGCTAGCTAACAAAAACAAGTTCATGCATGGTGCTGCACTTAATCACCTAGACTGTCTGGTGGACTATTTAGAAAGCAAGGAAGACAGTTAGCTCAGTGACAAGCTGATGTTGTGTAGGCTTTGTTCTAATGTTCAAAAAAAGGAGAGATCAGCTAAGAAACAGAAAAAATTAGTGTAACCTTTCGGCCGTTTCTCATTAAGCAATTTATGTGATGTTTTGTGTTCCTAAACTATAATACTTGTATTATTTTTACACTTTTGGATGATGTCTGTAGAATGATGTGTTCATAAATATTGGATGTAATTTTAACTAAATAAGTTTAAATTAAATCCATGTATCACTTTTTGACTAGTTTTGTTTTAACCATGATTTTGGGGTATCCCTGAACTCCTTCCCCTCCATTACCCTAGTTAATCACGAGTTGACTGTATCTTGTTGCATTTAATTTTAAGTAAGTACTAATGATAAAGGTTATCTATACTTGCAATATATACTTTATGCTGAGTCAAAATATCCCAGATTTGCCTTCATTGCTGGATTTTTAAAAGATACTTCCAAATTTCAGCCCCAAATGTTAAGTTAACAAAATTAATTCAACAGGGAACAGTTGAACTAATGGCTGAAAAAATTCAAGAACAAGAAATTTATCCACAACAACGTTTAAAAAATTATGTGTGCATTTCAGCTACAAAGCAGCTGTCTTCAGCAGTAATTCACTAAAAAATGTTTTAAACTGTTTAAAATTGTGCTTTTTTTAATGTAATTATTTATATAATACATGTGCTACTTACTTTTTTACCAACTTAATATTACCTTAAGAGTTTTTTTATTTTTGATGAAAAAGAGAAGAAAAATAACTAGTCATGAAAAAGATATTTTATTTAAAGGGTAATGTAAAATTTTTTCATTAATGTTGCAATTTGTTATTTATCTTCCACCAATCATGATGTGAAAATCAATACGGATGCCATTACAAGATTGAGTATTTGCCGCTCATGTAAAACTGATATTTGTGAGAATAACTTTGTAATTTGCGCAGGAAAATGTGGAAGTTCCTTTCATTTAAGATGTACTGATCTAACTGAAATGGAATTATTAATAATTAACGGGAAGAAATCCATTCACTAAACATGTGAGTTTTGTATAAATGAGAGCAATGACCTTGGGCATAAGACTAAAAACCGTGTGAGTTTACTCGAGTCTTCTTTCGTGAAAATGAATGAAACAATCAAACAGTTAGTGAACCAGAAACAATCCTTAGAAAGGAAAAGTGGAAAATTACCCAATTTGAGTGATAAAGGGAATCCAACCAAAATCGCCTCTTGGCTAGAACATGATGATATAACACCAGCTAATGAAGAAGGATATGCTAAAAAATCCACAAGTGAAAATGTTACTCCTCCTACAAATAAGGAAGATGATGGACTTAGTACAGTTTGTAGAAAACAACGAAGGAACAGGGGAATAGTCGGATCTGCCAAAACCAATGTGAACTGCCCTTTGAAAGCGAAGGAAAGATTGGTGCACTTATATGTTTGGCGGTTAGACTCATCCACGAAAATTGAGAAGATAATTACTAACCTAAGAAATAAAAATTAAAAGCAAAAGGAGACTATACATCATTTAAAGTAAGTGCTAATTTTAAATATTTGGATGTATTAAATGACGCTAAAACTTGGCCACTTATTGCAGTAGTAAGAAAATTTAAATTTCCCCGTAAATCAGCCTCAGAAAATTGTGATATTGAAAATTTATCTGCTGATGAAGCTACAACAAATAGTATTAAATGTCCACCTTTAGATGTTGATAAAAGTTCATGCAGTGAAAATGTTTCAAGCAGTGGAAAAAACACAATCAATTCGAGTGAAAAAATGAAAACTCACAGGCAGTCCAGTTCTTTAAATCCCAAGAAAATGTGACTAGGGTCTAGTGATAGCGCCTCTCCAAAAGTGAATATTATTCACTTAAATGTGCAATTTATAAATAATAAACTGGAATTAATTGAGTTGCAGCTTAATGAAGGCGCTCCAAACGTTTTTGCTATCTCTGAACATGGCCTTAAAAAGGAGAAATTACTTTCAATTAATAATATCCAAGGCTACTCAATTATAAACAGCTTTTGCAGGAAAAACTGTAAAGGAGGAGGTGTTGTTGTATTTTGTGATAAAAATACGAATTGGAAGTGTTTAGAATGGGTCCATGGGTTCTCCATTGAAAATGACATTGTAGTAATTGCTATTGAAAGATATTGCTGTAGTGAAAGGATTACACTTTTGGTTCTTTATAGACTACCAAAGGGAGACATTAATATTTTTTTCAATTCATTGTGTGATATATTTGGTAGGATTATGAATTCAAATTGTAAGTTTGTACTTGTTGGTGACCTTAATATTGATACCTCTAGTAATAATAAGCAAACCAAACTCCTTGTAAATTTCCTTGACATGCACAACTTATCTTCTTTAGTTGATCAACCAACAAGGATCACAGCTACCTCTTCCTCAATAATTGATCATGTAATTATCAACTTTGAAAGAGATCTCTGCTCTGTAGATATTGTAAATACTCATATTTCAGATCACCTTGCACAATTTGTTTCTGTAGCCATAAATGAGAGTGGTTCTGGCAATACTTATTCCTACTATAGACGTAATCTTAGCCCAGAAAACTTAGTCTATTTAAATAACTTATTAAGATTGGAAATATGAGATTCAGTATATAGCTCAAATTCTGTTGATAAAAGTGAAATTATTTCATTTCAACACTTACAGAGTTCTTTATTAGAGCCTGTCGACTAGTTAATAAAAATAGCTCTAGAATACAGCTTGCTAAATCCTGGGTTACTAATAATATAAAAATTGCAAGATAAAAATTGTGGAGGGATTATGAGAAATTTAAAAGTACTAGAGAGAAAGTCAATTGGGATACTTATAAATTAAACAAGAAGGAATATAGGAAATTAGTTAAGAAAGCAAAAACTAATTATATCAGTCAGTATTTAACTGGTAATGACTCACCTTCCATAGGAAAAAAAGTCTGGAAGATCATTAATAGCTATAGGGGGAACTTCCAAAAAAACTATAAAACAGATTAAGCTACATGTTGATGATGATGATGAACTCCTTGAAAATCCCACAAAAATAGCTAATATGTTTAATGATTATTTCATTAATACAGCTGATACCATGTTGAAGAATATTGGGAGACAAGCAGATGATTATAATAGTAACAAATATATTTCTGATTCAATATTTTTAAAGGAAGTAACTTATCTAGAGGAACTGAGAATTATTTCTAATTTTAAAAACAAACAATCCTTTGGAATGGATGGTGTTCCTATGATAGTATTAAAAGCCTGTGCTATACTTTTGGTTACAGTTTTAAGCCATATGATCAACTTTTCAATGGATCAAGGCATTTCTCCCCAATGTTTGAAAGTGAGTGTTATAAGGCCTATTTTTAAAAAAGGATCTGAAACATATGTAGTCAATTACAGACCTATCTCCTTGCTGTAAAGTTTCTCTAGAATTTTTGAAAAGATTATATTAGACCGTATGTTGAATTTTTTTAACAAACATCAAATATTCAACCCCAACCAGCATGGATTTACAACAGGATTGTCAACTAAAACTGCTGTAGCAGAATTTGTAAATAGTATCTCCTTATGTCTTGACAAAGGAATCAAAACATGTGGTATTCTTTTAGATTTGAGTTAAGCATTTGATTGTGTACACCATCCTAGACTCCTAAAAAAACTTTATAATTGGGGAATCAGAGGTAATGCATTTAAGCTAGTAAAATCGTTCTTGAATAACAGATCTTAATGCAGAAAGCTAGTTTCTTTCAGGGAGAGCAGACTAGAAAATATTTTATTGGATTTTAAAGTAATAAAACAAGGAATTCCTCAGGGTTATGTATTAGGACCTTTCTTTTTCTTGTGTTATGTTGCTGATTTCCCTGAGCTTTCCAATTGCAAATCTATTTTATTTGCTGGTGACACAACAATTATGTTCACCGGCCTTTCAACTGCTGAGTTGGAAATCAATTCATTTTTAAGTGTAAACCATATATTTCAGTATTTCAATTTCAATCACTTGTTAATAAATTAATCCAAATAAAATTTTATACTTTTTAAATCAAATAAAGGGTTAAATAATGATAATATAAATATCTTTGTTGACAATTCCCAGATTGTAAAATCTAATTCCTCTAAGTTTTTAGGAATTTATATTGATGAAAATCTTAATTGGGAGGCTCACATCGATTTCATATGTAGCAAACTTTCTACAAATATTTATGTTATGTTAAAACTTAGGAAATTAGTAGATACTAGAGATGAGTCCTCGAATCCACTTACCCCCCCGAATCCACCGAATCTCAATGGATTCGAAAATTCGATGTGGATTCGACTGGATTCGAAAAACGTGGATTAATGTAGTTCAAGATCGCGCCACCATTTTTTGTTGCACTTTGCTAAATCACCGATCTATATTCAACCAGTTTCATTGTAACTCACAAAAAATAGGTGAAACAAACTCACAATGGGGTCACTCTCACGCGGATAATCATACGTGTTCCATAGCCGTAGTAAAACATTTTTGATATTAATTCCATGGAGAGCTCATAGGTTAGCAGTTATTGCCAATTTACGGATTTTTCGTCAAAACGAGTTCATTTTTTCTTACCGGCTGGCAAAAAAACATTACGTATGTTATAACATGTGATGTTGCATAGTATGAATTTCTGGATTAATTTAAGGAACAATTAGTAAGAGTTGAAACATATTTTTACTTACGATTCAGCATAACAGATTCTTTTATGTTAGCTATAGAGGCTGTGTTACCACGCGTTGGTAACACTGAAATTGACACTTTCTCGGCGTCCCTAGAAGCTCATTACAAGTGAAATCACGTCATTGATGTACTGGTTCTTATTATATTGGTTTCGTGATTCTGGACTTTAGTTTCGAATGTTTTAATTCAATCAGAATTATGTCGGAAGTTTGGGGACACTATACCATCTGTGAAGACGATAGAAGATACGCGAAATGCATGTATTGTGGCTTGCGCATTTCGAGAGTTGGGAAAAGCATGACCACCACAGCTTTAAAGAGACATTTGAAGCAACATGCCGGTTTGATTGAAAGGCAGAAAGTGAGGGAGTGTGGTCAACCCTTACAAATTGATGTGAGGGAAGAACTGAATGCAGAGGAAGTTGATCCTTATTCAAGTGCTTCAACTCCTTCCACTTCGAGTGCTTTCGTCACTTCATTAAGTTCCCCAAACAGTGAAAGCACGTTTTTTAAGGAACCAAAGAAATTGAAAAGTGATGCCAAACAGCAAACATTGAAGGAAGCGTTCTATTGTTACCAGAAGTTTAAACCTGGCGACCAAAGGAGTGAGATGATTACAAAATTAATTGCACAGATGATATGTGTAGACAATCAGCCATTCAGTTTAGTGGAAGATAAAGGCTTCCTTGCTTTAATTTCGCATCTAGAGCCTCGATATACCATTCCAACTAGAAAACACTTATCTGCTTTTGTGATTCCCAATCTTTATGACCAAGCAAGAAGTGAAGTTATGAACTTATTCAACTTCACCCACCACGTGTCAATCAATACAGACATGTGGACTTCAATGGCAAACGACAGCTACATGAGCATAACAGCACATTTTGTGAGTGACATTCATGCATTGAAACATCTTGTCCTTGATGTTGTTCCATTCCCAGAGGTTTCGCATAGTGGGGATAACATTAAGAACTTTTTGGTTCAGTGTCTGGAAGAGTGGAAGATAGCAGACAAAGTCTCTTATGTTGTCTGTGACAATGGGAGAAATATTGTGGCTGCTGTCAATTCTTCCCCTTAACAGGGAGTTCCTTGTTTAGCCCATACATTTCAGCTAACTGTAAAAGATGGACTATTAAACCAAAAGGCGGTCAACAATCTGGCAGGTTTATCTCGGCGGATTGTAGGGCATTTCAAACGCTCGTGCCAGGCAACAAGTGTGCTAAAAAAATGCCAAAAACAACTGGGAATGAAAGTTCACAGAGTTATACAAGATGAACCTACTAGGTGTGATTCTACGTATTTAATGTTCAACAGATTACTAGAACAAAGAAATGCCATAACTCTAGCTGCAGCAGATACTAAACTTCCGACAGAGCTTTCAATGTTTCAGTGGGATTTGATGGATGATGTGGCATCACTGATGAAAATATTTCAGGAGGCCACGAAGACTGTCAGCAGTGAACATGTGACAGCTTCTGAAATTATTCTGATAGTGAATAATAGCATTGAAGCAGTAAAGAATGGAAGCTTCATACGAGCAGTAGGGCTGAAGAATGAACTTGTGTCTTCCTTGAAACTGAGGTACAATGACTTGGAAACAAATGAGGTTTATACCACTTCCACCCTCCTGGATCCACGACTCAAGGGTAGCTGTTTTACGTCTGCAGATAATTTGATCCAGGCCAAATCTAAGCTACTGGAGAGAATGAAGCAAATCACATTGAAAGATAAAAGCAAGGTAGGTGTATCAAAATGTGAATGATTTGACTAAAAATAAATCTTTTAGAATTTTATATATTACAAGTTTTCTTTTTTAGAAATACATACATGCATCAACTGACTTTTTATTTTTAAAGAATTTCTGTTCTAGATATAGGTATCTTAATTTTATACTCTCATGCCTTCCAAAAAAATGCATATTGTTTTTAAATTCACACAGTCTTGAGTGTTGTTTGTAAATTGAGCAAATTTAATTTCCCTTAAAATCTTTCCATTCCATGATATTTTTTCTCATTTTTTGTTTCAGAAGACAAGTGTTGAAGTTGAGCACAAACCAACTGCCAGTAAGCATGGCATGTGGGCTCATTATTCAAAAATCATGAAGCCCCAGTCTGAAATAGTTGAATATTTTGATGAAGAGCAACAGCTGAATTCGTATTTGAGAGAAGAAGTTCTTTCTCCTCAAATTGAGCCTCTAACATACTGGAGAAATAATACAGCATATCCAACCCTGAGGATGTTAAGTAGTGAATTTCTTTGTATCCCTGCTGCAACTGTATCATCAGAAAGACTATTTAGTACTGCTGGGCTGGTGTGTGACCAAAAACGTAGTCGATTAGACCCAGAACGCTTGAGAATGTTAATTTTCCTGAATAAAAATTTGGATGTCATTCAATAAGAGACATGTACCCAATTTATTTCATGACCCAGATTAAATTTTGACATGAAACTTTTTCGGGTGTTTCCAAAGGAGGCTTTCCGAATATTTACCTTTTAATTTTGATGTTGAATAAATCAATTATTTTCATTAAACACAGATAAGAAAAATGCATAATTAAAATGAAGTTGGTAAAGGTAGATTCGATACAAGATTCGAATCAAATCCCTTTTAGATTCGATTCGAGATTCGGATTCGAGGAAAATGTGGATTCAACCCATCTCTAGTAGATACCAAAGTAAATTTAACAATGTATTATGGGTTGATATACCATATTTATCTTATTGTATACATACTTGGGGAGGAGCAAGTGCCTCATGAATAAATCGAATATTTTTGCTTCAAAAAAGGGCATTGAAAATAATTGCAAATTTTAAAAGTAGGGAATCCTGCAAACCAATTTTCAAAATGTTCAATATAATGACGATATACTCAATATATATATATATATATATATATATATATATATATATATATATATATATATATATATATATGGATGTCAACAAGGTGTTGGGATGAGGAAACCCAGTGAGCACTCACCAATCAGACGACTTCAGGTTGGCGAGGCCCCGGGGATGTCGAAGCGACACACGTAAAATAACACAAAAACACAGAAACATCACAAACGTAAAGCTTTCGGAACTACTCCTTCTTCAGCTACAGAGAGAGAATATATATATAAATGTATATTATATGTCAAAGAAAATAATAAGGAAACAAATATGGACAAACATGATTATATGACTAGAAGGAGAAATGACCACCAACTAGAGTATCACAGGACCACCTTATACAAAACAAGTCCGTCTTATGCTGGAAAGTATTTTTATAATAAACTTCCTAAGAGTATAAAGGTTATCAAAAAATTAAGTATGTTTAAACTGGAATTAAAAAAGCTCTTGACTAACAAATGTATTTACAGCTATAAAGATTTTATGTAATTGTTACTTTAATGTATAATGACTTCAAATATGTACATATTTTTTGGTGTTTGACTTGTCCTATGTCGGTATTTAACAAATCGACGGGATTAATAAAGAGTATGAGTATGAGTAACCACACATATGTTTACCTTTATGCTGCCTTTATGGTTTTTTTAAATTTACTTGTTGCCTGTAACACAGCTGTTGCAGAAATTATTAATTTTTGCCAGATGTTTTAAAAGATTATATTGTTTTAATACAAATATAAAATTTAAATTTGTAAACTTGATCATTTTTAATAATAAAAACTCACCACCCTAAAAAACATGCTTAATATGACAAAATTTGAGGAAAACAGCATGGTAGCAAATTTGCTACCACATGCCCGTGTGTCCAAAAATAGGACACACCTGCTGGAGGGTTAATGATGAGGAATTGCTAAAAAAGTGAGCAGGTCTACAAAATATGACTACATCATCATAATTATATTGAGAAATAGTAATTAATAGATAACATCTTGAACATTGACTGTAAATTTCTAATTAAACTTTTTACCACGTAAAATAAAATTTGACCTGGTTTGTCTTCATTTTTCATCATTTTTTGAACCATTTGTCCATTTTTCACAAAGTCAAAATGTGGTTGCCCTAATCTGGTAGAAAGGAGGTGTCTGCATGAGAATGCAGGTGGTGTCTGTAGTACAAGGTAGATAAACTACATAACTCAATACCATTTCCACATAGTCAGAAATATATGGAAAAGAAAAAACAGACATACCTCAGTAGAAGTAGGTGCTCCCTCCCATGGGGTGTGATCTATGAAAAAATATGGCAGAAGAAATGAGTCTCCAAACTTTAGACATCACCAGGCTGTTTCTGGCACAGATCTCTTCTATGGTGTTGGGTTTCATCATGGGTTGAGACAGCTATGGGACAAAGTTCCCAAAAGGAGCAGAATCTTGGCATTCACCACCTGCTGCACAAATGGCATTATGCCACGCTGGGATGATGGCCATGAGAAGAAAGCAGGCAGGATTAATTTCATAGTTTTGAAAATGATCAGGCAGGGAATTCCAGGCACCAAGGAGTTGTAATAAGGCCATAGCATTGTGGAGGTCCTTATCACCAGCCCTTCTAAACCCTGCTAGCCTATAAGGTCATGCCTCCTGGTCTCTAAATTAATATCACCATAGAACTGGTTAAAGGATATGTCCTCCCTATCCCTTATATGCTTGTAAGAGGACTCATTACAAGTGTACTACTATCGTCACATTCCAGTCTATGTTAATTTTTTGTGGAAGGTCATTAAACCTACAACTATTATCTTTTAGTGAAGGAGTCTTAAAATAAAATTGCTTGGGTGTCATGCAGATAATTTAGAAATATAGGTTGGACTGCATTAGACAACTTATAAATTCTTGGAGGATCATACGTCATAATTTTGAGGCTACATCTTTTGTTCATAATTACAAACATGCAACTCAAATGGTAAATATATATATATTAATTAAAACAATATATCCTACAATCCCTAAATAATAAATATTTCAATATCATTTTTCATTCTCATGTTACTAAATTATCACCTATTCCACCTATAAACATCATATTAACAGTAATTACATGAATTGGATGGCAGTATAATTGAAATTGCTCATAGAACAGCAATGTATAGCAAGTGAAAAATCTCACAACTATGTGACTGGTTCAGTCATGCAGTAAAACATCCAACAACTCGAGTAAATACCCTGGATGCAGAATTGTCATCTTTCACATTCTAGAAAATTTTAGAAGAGTTTGTTTATTATAATGCAGCTATTATGTTATATATGATAATATCTTGCAAATGAATGGAATCTCCAAACTTTGGCTGTGACATACATTGCTGGTCAATCATATAATGCTCGGAATGATCCAGAAAAGCAGCAGATATGAAATGAAGCACCAGAACATAGTCATGAACTTCCCAAAGTTGTGTCATTTTAGGGAAATCCCAGCATAAGAGGACAATCCAGTAGCGGCAATTCAGGCATGTTGATATCAGGGCTTAGAAGCTCTAGAAATTCTTCATTGTCTCTGTCATCTCTGAGTTAAGGGATCCTGGCTGCCTCACCCCACCAGCTCTAAGACTGTGCAGATGGAAGAGGAGAGTGTTCCCACCACACCAGCCAATTCTCATCCAAGCTTTTTGCCTTTTATATATTAGATGAATCACAAATAAATAGTTTGATTTTTCCATACTCTACTCTCAGAAAGAAAAAAAATTATTTCTTGAAAAAAGTCAAAGGTAAACATAAGTGATAATATGTAGAATTAATGGATATAGAAGGCCAAAGCTGGATATGCTAAGAAATTTCAAATGTATTGTATGAATTACAAAAAAGCTTAACCAACAAAGTTCGACTGTACATAAAGGTCACACCAAGAATCAGTGGTGGATCTACCATGACGTTTATGAAGCTTAAGCTTCAGGGCCCCAGAATGCAAAGGGGCCCCTAGGCCCCAGGTTCAAGGAAAAAACATAGATCCACCACTGATATAGTCATTGAGTCTTGTGTAGCGGCATAGCATCCGGGCTACCTGGTGTTATGATAATGCTACTGGCACGTCATGTGGGTGGCAGCATCGGCGCATAACACTTGCGCAACTGTTTGACATTTGCGATTGCATTGCATTGCATGAGTGTGAAATATGCACTGTCAGTGCTCAGTGGACAACATTTATCTTTCTTTTTTGTCTATATTTTGCAATTTGCATGGAGTAATTGTTGTAAATATTTTAATTTCCACAGTTTGATTTGGAGTCAGAGTACTGTGTATCTACAAAACATAAGGTAAGAGAAAATGCCAATAGGGATCAGTATCAAATCAGGTGTAGAGTTAAATTATCAATTGTTGAGTATTGTCAGTAATAAACTTGAGTTATACCAAATTTACATATGGCATTAAAACAGTTGTATACATAAATATGTATAAATACATATATTTGAAACCAGAAAATACTGGAAAGACGATAAAAATTGTAAAATAACAATACTTACAGAATACGGGTGATATATTTCAGATGAATTATGGTTGGTATCCCTAAATATGTCTGGATGGAAATATCTTAGTGGAAGCCAAAAACATAAATTAAAAGAAAAAAACTGGCATTTTGGCCTGTTACAATTAGTAAAAATTGCATTGATCGCTGTTTAATGAAAGACAATTCGTTTTTTCAAAATTGCAATTCTAATAATATTTATGTAGAATCAAAGAGAACATATAAAGGACAAAACAGAAGTTCCTCTAACAAATATTTTGAAAAAAATTAAAAAATGGTCAAAATGTTACTAGATCCTGGTTATCTTCCTCAAAGGTTCAAGGTTGCATATAATGTTTTGTGTGCAAAATGTTTTCAAACGTGTGTTCATCACTCACATCAGACTGGTATTCTGACTGGGTTAATATTTTGAGAACGCTAGAAAATCATTAAGATTCTACAGAATATAACAAGGCTATGGTTACCTGGATTACATGTAAAGCAAATAAAAATACAATAGACAAACAATTAGAAGAAGAAACAAAAAAGAAAATTCAATATTATTTTAAAGTACTGAAAAGAGTTGTTGCTGTCATTAAATTTATAAGCGAAAGAGGTTTGGCACTTAGACATGATGATGATGAACATTGGGGTTCTATAAATAATGAAAATTTTATACGAATAATCAAATTAAATGCTGAATTTGATTCATTTTTGCATGAACATCTGACCAAATGTCAAAATAAAAAAATAGATGTTAGCTATCTATCTAAAACATTGTATGAAGAAATAATTGAAATTATGGGAAAAACATGTCCAGAAGGAAATTGTGAATCAGATCAACAACGAAGACACAGAATACTATTCAATTATTGTAGATTTGACACCGGATATGAAAATATTGACCAGTTGGCAATAGTTGTATGCTGTTGTTATAATGAAAAACTATATGAGAAATTTTTAACTTTTATGCCAATTTAAATTAACATAGGTCAGACCTTATTTTGCAATGTAAAACAAGTGTTAGATGATACTGAAAAGAGAACATTCGTGGTCAGTCCTACGACAACGTATGTAATATGAGCAGAGAGCAGGGGCGGTCGCTGTCATAGGCCCATGGAGCCATGGCCCTACCAAAATTCACAGAAAGAGAAAATCACTATAAATAATTGTTGTTGAACAGATTGAAGTCATTTTTGAGTCTTTAATAAGTTTAATTTGTCATGAAGCAGCACAATACTCTGGTCAGAATGAGAATTTTTAGGAGGATTGGGCAGCGAGTCCGGCAGAGAGTTCTCCCACTCCAACTTGCATCGTCGGGCAACTGCCTAGCTGGCTCCATCACAAGATGTGGAATGCATGCACCCTGCATGCTTTTCCCCCCCTCACCTACCCTCTCCCGTGCTTGAGTATATTGACCCTTGGGGCCAGTTTGGCTCAGCCGGCCTTCAAGTTAGGATCCTGTTGTAGTATTGGTGAACATGAATGTTTCAATTCTCCGCAATGAATAAGATAAGTGCTTTATTATAACAGTCATATTATCCTTGTCTTACGATGATAAACTCAAAATAAAATGAATGGGAAGACACCTTTAGTTAAAATGCAACAGTAAGCCAACAAACAGAAAGTTTTTGTAAATTTATGCCGATATTTATTTGAAGAACAATTGGATGTGTGGATGTGATGAAAAAAAATGTGTTTTTTGTTTTCCTTGTGTTCTTTGCCAAGGAGATGTCAGCTGGTCGAGGAACAGAATTTTGGACTTGGTACACATTTTGGTAAAAATGAGGGCTCACAAAAAATCTAAACAGCATATGAACAATGTTTTGAGTTTATCGTTGCTGGGTAAAACAGAATGAGTTGCTGGAATGCATGTTATAAGTGTACTACGAAGAAGTCTGCAAAGAAATTAAAAAAGCAGATTATGTAGCATTGTTAGTAGATGAAACTACTGATGTAACATGTCAATTTCAGTTAGTCATTGTGTTATGTTACACTGTAGGTGGAAAACCGGTAGAAAGGTTCTGGAATTTCATTAATCCTGATGGACATGATGCTCGTGCAATCACAGATTGTATTTTAAAATAAATTGACCCTCTAATTGGTGACAGACCGAATAAACTTAAAGCACAAAGTTTTGATGGTGTTTCTGTTATAAATGGGCATTTAAATGGCGTTCAGAAACTGATAAAAGACAACTATCCACTTGCTAATTTCATCTACTGCTATGCCCACCAGCTGAATCTCATGTCCATCAATTGCCAAACCCATATCTTTTTTGCACATTAGTTTGGAATGTTTATTTATTTCTAATTTGCCCCAAAGAACAAAAGTGTTGGATGCAGGGCCAGCTCAAGGGTATATGGCGCATATAGGCATATTGACTGATGGAGCCCACTCTCGCTGATAAAAATGTTTTTATTTTTTTTAATATCATCAATTTTACATCTTTTTACTTACAAAGGGTAAATTATATGCAATAAAACACTGAATTAAATAAAAATAATACTTTTCATGAAAGCATATACATAAAACGAAAAAAATGCAAACTCTTAAGCACACAGTATACATTTAGAGCAAAATTCGTTATTATATCTTCCAAATCTCTTTTAACAAATCCCCTGCAATCGATAGCATTGATAATCCATCCAATCTTTTCTGAGACATTGTTGTACTTAAATGTGTTTTTCTTAATTTCAACTTTGAAAAAGTTCTTTCCATGCTGGCCACAGAAACAGTAAAATACATAGAGATATGAACAAGTTAGGTAGTGAGGACGTAAGATTCTTTTCACAAAGAAATTTAAGTATTTTCATGGGTGATATTTCTTCATGAGGATAAGAATTTGTAAGTACTTTATTTCATGGATTAAATCTCTTCCCAATATATCTTTTTAATTTTCATCTATTAGAACTATTTCCAAGTCCATGCAATTTCTAAAAAGTTTGTTTTCATCTAGCTTCTTGCATTTATTTATATTGCATAATATATTGAAATTATCATTATGTTTGTCAGTAAATCAAAACGATCCTTTAAAGCATTTATTGCATTGTCTAGAATCTCAAAAAAGAAATTAATTTTAAAAATTTCTTTTTCATCAGATATAGTTTCATCATTGCTTTCATAGGTAAACAAGGCCTTTTGCATTCGAGTTATGGTTTTTTTGGAAAGTTTTTCAATTTCCAATTTGGTTGCAATTTTTTCTGCTTCCTTTATGACATTTTCAAACTTGCCCTTATTTCTGTAATCCTGAAGATACTTCAACAAGTTATTAATGTGAAAATTTGCATTTGTTAAATCTAAACCGATATTTTGCAAAACTTTACTAGTTACATTAACGTTGCCTAATGCATCATACCAATGAATTAATGAACAAATAAATTTAAAATTTGCAATATTCTTTAATAAAGTGTTTGTCAGATTTATTTTTTGCTACTGTTGATGTTATGATTGCTTGTTGCATACTCAAAAAACTTTCTAAAGCTTCAATTATTTCCTCCAGTTGATATCTCAACAGTTTTAGTGCTTCCAGAGGACTGGCCCACCTGGTATCACTGACGGTTTTTAAGGTTAACCCTTTAACATACTGCT
Organism: Tanypteryx hageni; assembly: GCA_028673005.1. Lineage (NCBI taxonomy): Eukaryota > Metazoa > Arthropoda > Insecta > Odonata > Petaluridae > Tanypteryx > Tanypteryx hageni. Next base: position 57,578,079 of record CM054120.1, on the reverse strand, counting down.
TTAAAACATTCCAAATTTGTGGAGATTATTAGAAAAAAGTGTAAAGATGCTGTATAATATTTAAAAAAACACGGCCTAAACACAACAACTTGCTGTGTCATTTATTACCAAATTCAAGGAATGTGAAGAGCATGGTACAAAGAATGCTCTTGGATATGAGGACAGTATGCAACTCTGTACACCATTAGGCTTTCCACGCATGTTTGAACCATTGTCGTATCCCTGTCCTCTTAAGTCACTCAATGGAAGATCGTACTTTTGTAAAACTTCAAATATTTTGCCCGTCATTCCTTTTCCAGTACAGCCGTTAATATTATGAATCCTAAAAAATGCTCACAGATCTCTACTTCTTATGATTTGGAGAAGTTAAAATATTAACAAAGTGCACTACTATTGACATTTGCTTGGTATATGAAAGATTGAGCATGCAAAATCGACAATTATAGAGTAATGTTTGCATTTTATCTGCTTCTTCACAATGCTTTCCCTAATTCAAATGTTTAATAGATCTATAATTTCATTTTGAATATTTTTACCTAAATAATATTCATGAGTTTCTTTATTTATAATCTTTCTTAAATGAAATATCCAAAATGGCAGTCGACATTGAAACTTTGAAGATGGAAGTATTTCTCCTGAAGGAGGACACCAAGGAGAGAAATCCCTCTTCTAAGCCCGTTCCCTCTAATACTAAAACAAATAATTCTTCAATTAAGCAACAACCACTCCATCATACTAAATCCCACCAACGAATCCCGGAAATGATTGCTTCCCCAAGTGTTGTCACTAAAGAAGACGTAGTTCTCCAGGAATCACAAGTTGATATAGATAACTTTCAAATTGTAAGGTATAAAAATAGAACTGGTAAAAATCGCACTATCATTAAAGGGTCAGATGTCAATAAAAACATCGAAACTAAATTTTGCGGCACTCCTCAACAGGCATGGCTCCATGTGAGTCCTGGTAATACACTAGCCACATGTGATGACATTCTTGACTATTTAAAATTGAATTTCAATGACCATGATTTCACATATGAAAAACTGTTCCAAGGAAATAAAAGTTCATCGTTCAAAATAAGCACAAACTTTTCACTATTGGAGGACTTAAATGACCCCAGTATATGACCCAATGGTGTTCATGTTAGAAGATTTATTTTTCCGAAATTAGGAACAGTGTCTCGAGTAGCTGACGAAGAATCCCCAGCAACTGACACCAAAACTGTTCCTGATGCTGAGGCTGACAGTGATTCTATTCCCGAAATAATGTGCAAGCCAACAACAAGTGATGTTTCCCATAGCCAGATAGGGATCTCTAAATGGAAAATTAAGGGACTACATTCGGTAACTATTCACAATTCACTATTTGGTACACTAAGATGTGAAGCAGGTCTCAAAGTATTATATATTAATATTCAGTGCCTAAGAAATTACATAGAAGAAATTGAACTATTAATTAGCCCTCTCAACCCTGACATTATATGTATTTCTGAGCACTGGCTCGATGAAAGTGAACTTCCTAGCATTGCAATTAACAATTATTTTATTACAAGCAGCTTCTGCAGAAGGACCTAAAATGTGGTGGTGTATTTACTCTAATTAAGAATAATTACAGGGCCAGAGGTTTGCCAATTGCTGATCCTTTCTGTTCTGTACAAAATTTTGAATGTTGTGTCACTGAACTGTCTCTTGAAGACAAAAATATACTAATTCTGTCCACATACAGATCACCAAATGGTGACTTCAGCATCTTTCTAGATAGCATGATAAAGGTTCAAAATCTATGTGAAAAGAAATCTAATTACATTGTTACTTGTGGTGATTTTAACATTGATTTTTGCTCAAGTAGCCCCATGAAATCGGAATTGATAGATGTGCTTAATTCCTTCAATGTCAGTCATTCCTCATTTGAGCCAACTAGAATTACTAGCCATTCTGCTAAATGCATTGATAACATTTTTTCTAACCTACAGCCAAAAAAGGTAACACCTGCACTGTGGAGAACTTTAGACCAATTTCCACCTTATCTGTCTTTTCCAAAATCCTTGAAAGCGTTATGTATAACAGAATTACCTCATTCTTGGACAAGCATAATATTCTTTCCGAATACCAATATGGATTTCGCAAAGGTAGATCCATCGAAACTGCCATGGCAAAGTTTGTCCATGCTGTGCTAGATGGATTGAATAATCTAAATAATGTTATTGGGATTTTTTATTACCTATCAATGGCTTTTGATTCCATCGACCATAAAATTCTACTGAGCAAACTTAAGTCTTATGGGATCTCTGGACTAGCTAATAAATGGATAGAATCTTTTCTCACTGACAGGCAACAAGCTGTAACAATCTACTCTGAAGCTGATAATTGTAAAATTTCCTATGAACTCCACTATGTTATTAGAGGCATCCCTCAAGGGTCAATTTTTGGACCTTTGTTATTCCTACTATTCATTAATGATCTCCCCTCCTAACTTAATGGAGGTGATCTATACATGTTTGCTGATGATACTAACCATCTACTGATAAACCCCTCTAATTCCTTCAGCCCACAAAATGCAATAAGCGAAATGGAAAGTAGGTGCACCAAAAACAATGTTTTCTTAAATAATAAAAAATCCACATTCATACAATTTCATCCCTCCCAAAAGATAATAACTCAAACTCCTTGGTTAAAAGTTTCAGACAATTCTCTGAAGAATTCGGCAGTTGTTAAATTTTTAGAAGTTCATTTAAGTGAAACACTAAACTGGGAAGCACATATTGATGCCACATGCAAGAAAGTTAGTGTAGGATGCTTCCTCTGCAAAAGAGTGATGCAGATCACTAACCCACACACAGCACTTACAATATACTATGCCTGTATTTATTGCCATCTAAAATATGGCATTTTGGTATGGGGTCACTCTCACCATTCCTTACGTCTGTTTAAACTCCAAAAGTGGGCTGTAAGTATCTTATCCAAGGCAAAAAGATGAGATAGTTGCCATAACATATTTAAAAAACTCAACATTCTCACTGTCCCCAGTGTATACATTTTTTACTCAATTCTGTTTATTAAAAATAATGCATCAATTCTTAATTTAAATCTAATATGGATATAAATAATCATAATACGAGAAGTAAACAGGACTGTCACCTTTCGTCAGAGACCTTGAAAATATGTGCTAACAGTTCAATTTATGCTGGATCAATATTCTTCAATAAGCTCCCTGCTATGCTAAAAAAAAGAGTCAAAAAACAGATCATTTAAGCATAAACTTAAGGAGTATCTTGTAAAAGCCTCTTTTTACTCAACTAACGAATTTTTGTATAACTAGATCATGACTAACATTGTATGTTTTATTGTGACTTATCCCTGCATTTTTATGAATATCTATGTGTGTGTGTGTGTGTGTGTGTGTGTGTGTGTGTGTATATATATATATATATATATATATATATATATATATATATATATATATATATATAATCATTGACTTATCCTATATTAACGGATCACTTGGATGAATAAAATTATGATAATTATAATTATTATTATTCTTCTTTCATCACTGGGTCATATTTAGCTAACAATTCCACAACCTTTAAAAAATTTCCGTTATTATATTCATACTACTTATCGGATGTTCTACGTATTGCTAAATTTTGTGTTACTGTGTAATTTTATGTTTGAAATAATCCTTTCTAAAACATTCCTCCAGTGATTGATATTTTCATTAATCCGTTTCTGAAGATTGCTATCAATTTTTGCAGAGCTATCAGTTCTTTTTATAAACACTTTCCAGGTGTTATAAGCACACAAGTGTTCCTTATTAGTTTCATGTGCATTTAACCTACAGTTTATATTCTTCCAGTCGTTCAGACCTTCATACATTAGTGAAACATTTATTTCAAAAAACAATTTGCAACAAAAGCAATAAACTGCATCCTTAGATTTGGAATATACCAACCAATCTCGATTTTATCTTTCGTCATTGGGAAGCATTCGATCGTAGTAAGTCTGAGAATTTTCTGTTTCCTTCATTTTTCACATTTACAGAAATACTATAATCTCTTATTTGTTTAGGACCAGTCCTAATAAGCATGTCCATCATGAGTTTTGTATGTGTGCAAAACCTCAGAAATCGAATCAGCCACCTGCAGAGGAGTGTTTATTTTAAAGAAAAGTCGATCAATAATGAAGTTAAGTCAGAGTTGCATGACCTACTTAGTAAAGTCTTAACACCTCCACAAATAAAATCATTCAAATCAAATAAATTAGTAAGATGGGATGCAAGTACAGTTTGTAAGGCAACTGCACTTCGAGCAATTTCACGTAAGGCATATGTTTATCTAAGAAAATGCTTAAATTTTCCTTTACCAGGTTTGTCCACTTTAAGGAGATGGACAAAAAATTTTAAGCGCAACAAAGGTATTTTGTTTGATGTTTTCAAGGTGATGGAAGCTCAACTTAAAAATTTCTCAGACCTCCAGAAACACTGCATAATTTCCTTTGATGAAATGAATGTCGATAGCCACATTTGTTATGACCAAGGAGCAGATGAAATTGTTGGTCCACATAAAAATGTACAGATTGTAATGGTGAGATGCTTAGGCGGCAAATGGAAGCAACCTGTATACTATGATTTTGATGTAACTATGTCAGCAGTGATACTGAAAGAAATAATATTAAATTTAGAAAATGTAGGTCTTAAAATTGTAGCAGCTGTTTTGGATATGGGGGGTAAAAATGGCACAGTGTGGAATGAGCTTGGTGTTTCCTACATGAAGCCTAATTTTCCAAATCCATCAGAAAATAACAGGCAAGTATGGGTCTTTGATGATTTCCCTCATTTACTGAAGTTACTTTGTAATCTTTCTTTAGATAGTGGGATTGCTTTACCTAGTGGGAGGGTGATTCAGAAAGAGATAATAGAAAAATTAATTGAAGCAGATTCAGGAGAAATTAAGATACTACCAAAGTTAACACAACTCCATGTCACATGTAAAGGTTGAGATAGACAGCGAGTAAGATTAGCTGTACAGCTTTTTTCCAATGCCACTGCTAAAGCTCTGCATCTTGTTTTTGACGACATTGGTGAGATGCGTACTTTTCTTGAAGTAATTAACGATAATTTTGATATTTTTAATTCACATATACCTGATAACATTGGTGTGAAATCTAGTTTTGGCAAATGCTTGAAGCAACAACTTCATGTTTTAAACAAATTTGAGAGCTTGTGTGAGAGTATGCATGTAGTAGGAAAAATAAATTTAATGCCATTCCAGAAGGGTTTACTTATGAGTCTAAGGTCTTTAAAAGGGTAATATGAATTTTTAACTTTACAAGGCTTTTAGTATATATTAACTGCCAGGCTCAATCAAGATTGCTTGGAAAAATTTTTTTCTCAAATTCGTGGACTTGGTCGCTTCTATGACCATCCCATGCCAGTGGAAGTGAAAAATAGAATCCTCCTTCTACTTTATAGTTCAGATGTAGAAAACATTTGATTATCAACTGCCACTGCTGTAACGAAAGTAGATGATAATGAGGAATACTTTATTACTCATCGTCAATTTGATGGGATAGCTGACAAAAATGACTTGCCTTCACTCTCGGAAGGGCAAAATTGTGTAAGAGATTTTTGTATGCATAATACCATTGAAGGTGAAAAAGAAAGTATTCCATCCCAAGTTGATTTACCTTTAGAAGGCCTTAGGTATCTTGCTGGCTATACTGCATTCAAATGCAAGAAATACAACTGCAACTTAGGTCATCCAACTCAACAGCATCTTCAAATAAAGGAAGATGCATTTTCCAACATGAGTTGGATTCAAATCCTTTCAAAAGGTGGTCTAACCGAGCCAACCGATCAGTGGTTTTATACGATGCAATTATTTGAAGTAATTTTTGACAATTTTCATGGTGGACATTTGGCAATATCCCCAAAAGTTATATGATCACTTACAAGGATATTGCAAGAAAAATTTCCACTTGTTAATAAATGTTGTCATGTTTTGTGTGAGGACAAGAACATTCATTAGAATTCACTTTTTAAACACACTTGCATGCCATAGGCAAGCTGAGAGATCAGCTGCAAAGAAAGGATTGAAGTGGGCGAAGTCTACTGTGTAATTGTTTTATGTTATGAATTTTCTTTTGGGAATAACTTTTTATATTGTTTATATATTTTCTGTATTATGTTTCTTATACATTACATAAATAAATGAAAATTTAAAAAACTCTCCGGTCACGTAGTTAGACGTTTCTCTTCTATCCTTTTCCCTACGCTTGCCATTATAGCTACATCACAGGCAACAGCCAATGGTAGCGCATTTCCTCTAGTGGGGCAAACTTTAGTCTCTAGTAACCTTGGCTTGGGTCACTGGTTGGTATGTCTGACAAACTATCTGCTTTCTCATGTGATTTAGATAAATACATAATATGAAAGATCAAATTTGTACTCAAATTTATATTCCTGTTCTGGATAGATTAATAGCAGAATTAAATGAAAGATTCACTAATAACAGAAAAATTTTAGATGCTTAAATCCACTTTATGAAAACTTTCTAAATTTCGAAAAAAAAAAACCTTATGCTTTAAATTATGGAATTGTTATTGAGAATTTGTAGGTTGAATTACAAATTATTCCATAAACCATTAAACGAGTCTGAAAATAAAACTAAAATTACACATCTGCTTCAATTATTAGGAATGATAAGCAAGTTAAAAGTAGCTTTTTATTAATTTCACAAATTATATACAATAGCTTTAACGATACCTGTATCAACTGCAGCATGTGAGAGATCACTTTCAAGTTTGAGACAAATAAAAACTTTTATAAGAAATAAAATTGTCAACGAACATCTATCGCATTTAGCTGTACTGCACATTGAAAATAAAATTACTAAATCTCACCATTTAGACTTAATTGTAGAAATATATGCACAAAAAGCTGGATGTAGACGGGTTCAGTTACTAAAATAAAAATATTTTGCTTTTTTAATTTACATATTTATAGTACACAGATAATTAAATATATCCTTTATATTATAGTTATAATTTATTAAAATAATTGGTTGCCTATTTTTATTACTTGAGTTATTATAAATGTTATAAAAAGTTTGAATACTGTATGTCTGTTATATGTCTGAAACACTGCACTAATTTATAATAGAAATGGGAATGTTTGTCAACATTAAAATAATATTTTTATAATTTGCAAAATAAGAAACATTATTTCACAAAATCTGACTATGAGCTATGGGAGTAACCACCTATCCACGCTGACTGCCGCTATTTGAGCTGCGTGCTCAGCGGCCTCCCAGTTGCGTGCGCAGTAGTGAAGTCAAGAAACTTATTCGGCTCCTAGGCTGCAACGTTGACGTTGGTTACCATGGCAACGATGCATGCACCGACTCCCTAACGTTGACCTTGGTTGGCTAGAGCGCAACTCTTCTCATCCACGTGCTTTCCAGCTTCACCCGCCAAGTTGGGACAAGCCTGTGTAACTACGCTGGCCGTGGACGTTGAGCGCCCATTATTTCAGTGAACCTTGAGAGTGTGCATGCTATTGTGAAGTGCATCCAAAATAGGGTTTTTTTCTTTTGCTTTAATATGAGTCTTTTTTGTTAGCCTCACTATTCAGCACCGATTAAGGCCAAGGTGGGATTTTATATGGCCATCTTAATACATTGAGCAGCAGTTCTCAACGTTTTTTTCGTCGTGACACATATGACGGTCGATGCTCACATGCGCAACATACTGCATGCTAAAATCCGCTGAACTAAAAAAGGAAGAATAGTGTGTAATAATGGAGAGTTTACCCATTGAAATTGTTAATATTGCTGTTTAAAACAACGAAAGCGAAACACAAAAACTTCGCTAAGCGAAATTTACTTTATTTTTTACAAGTCGTTATTAAAGGTTTTGGCGGTGCACCATCGTGTCGCAACACACCGGTTGAGAACCGCTGACATAGAGAGATGGTGAGGGATATGTCCTGCTGATTATTCCCAGAACCCTGTTTAAACAAGGCTAGTGGAAAGGAAGTTAGTGGTACTTCGAAAATTCCAACTACCACTTGCATCATAATCACAAAAGACTAAACATTCATTTAAATGAGTATCACTTGTCCCTCTTCATAAAAGGACTTCACCGTGCTACCTCCATTATATTTAATAACTTATCCTCTAGGATTAAGTCAACCTCCTGTACCCTGTCTTTCAAGAGGCAATTGAAGTGCTATCTAATAAGTAAAAATTACTATAGTGTATCTGAATACTTGACTGATAGTGATTTGTAATGTGACAATAATACCGGCTAATTTTCTTTTCTGTTTTCATTTCAGTTTTTGTTTTGTATTGTCTGTGCTTTTTAATGTTTTATTATGACCTATTCCATGTCTATGTAGACCTATGGAATCAATAAAATTTCATTCATTCATTCATTAAACACTGCTTTCAAAAAAATTCTGGCTGACATCGAGTCAGGAGAGACAGCTGTTAATCTTTCGAGAGAATTTCTGAATGAAATGCACGATTTTGACTTTGCATTCTTAGCTCTAGTTTTTAATGACATTTTCCAAGTAACTAGTGTTTCATTTGGTGTTTTGCAAAAGAAATCCTTGGATATCAATTTCTGCGATTCCAAAATTAAAAGCACCTGCAATATTATTGGCAATAAGAGGAATGAAAAATGCTATGCTAAATTTTCTGAAATGGCCAAAAACAGATGTGACCTATCAGGAAGGAAGTACAGCAACTTAACGGAAGAGGAAATGGTTCTAAATTACAGAATGTTGTACTATGAAATAATATATAGCATTTTAATGGAAATGAACACTAGATTTCAAGACATTAATAAGCTAAGTTTTCTTGGCCTAGCGGATATTTTAAAATTTGAAGAGTACTCAACGATATTCCATTTAAGAAAATTCTGCGACTGAAAACTGAACTTGAACTGCTCTTCCAAGATGTTCAATATAGGTATGTTCCCCTTACGAGAGTGATTTCACTTCTTCGTGAAAATGATTAACATAAGAAAGTATTCCAAGAGACGTTCAGGCTTTTTCCTTTATTTCTGACAATACCTTCAACAAGTGTATCAATGGGAAGAAGTTTAGTTTTTTGTACTTGAATAGAATTAAGATGTACCTATGAAATTGAGTGTCACAACAGAGACCGTCTTCATTGGCGAATATTTCTATCCAAAAAGAACTCTTAAGTGAAATTATGAAAAGTCAGCCTTTTCATGAAGACATTGTGGATAAGTTCGCCACCCTAAAAGACAGGCGAATCTCCTTAATTTACATAAAATAAGTGAGCATAATTGCAACAGCAACTATGTATAGGTTTGACATTAAACTCAACCCTCGCTATACGAGCAACTGCTTTACGAGTTTTTGCTTACACAAGATGGGCTTTTACATGCTTGTTTTTCACTGTTCGAGCTAATTATTTGCTCTTACGAGGATAAAAAAGGATAAAGAAGCTAAAATTTTCGTTCTTACAAAATTTCCCCTATCTCGAGCTGCATTTCTACATTCCACTTTAAAAATGGAGATCGAGGTTTTGTTTTCAAACGAAAACACAGATGTTCCATAACCTATAAGGCCGAACAAAAACTAAGACCTACTACCACTGCACCATAGCCGATGTGAACTTGTTTTGATGAGTGCTCATTTATCATTTTATTTTATCTATTTAAAACGTAATTTAAGTATTACAAAGTATTCTTTCAAAGTCATATATTTTTGCTTCGCTTTCATTTTCTATTTGGTAATTTTGGAGATGAACTTTTTTGCCATATTTTTTTATATGCAGAGCCGCCAGATTTCCAGTGTTTTTATGTATTATGAGTTTGATTCGTAAGTGTAATTTCAGTGTAACAGTGTAACTGAACTCGGGAACGTTTCGTAATGTTTTTCATGTACGGTTATTTGTATTTACTTCTCGTTATATGAGATTTCGCTTACGAGTAACTTTTTCGGATGGGATTGAGCTTGTTTAGCGAGGGATGGATGTATTTAGCCCTGCAATGAATACCTATTTTTTATCCCTGACCTATATATGAACTTCACTTACTTTTCTGAGCATGAGCCGCCACTGGCATAAACTAAAGTTAACTGTAACAAGCAAAAGTGCACACCCTCATGCTTTAAAGGGCATAAAGAATGTTCTTGCTTACTACCATGCTAACAAACCTGCATGGATAACTTTGCAAATAATGCTCGATTGGTTTTTGAATCACTTTGCACTGGAAGCACGTGCACATTGCAAATCTAAGAGACTAGGTGATTATTCTAAATAATTCTGATATAAGTTAACTATCCTGCCCATCCTGATGCATCACTTTTGGTACTGGGTAATGTGTGTGCAGTTTATTTACCTACAAATTGTATTTCAATAATTCAACCTATGAACCAGGGAATTTTAAGGTCTCTAAAACGCTATTATAGAAAAATGTGTGCAGAAATTACTTTTTATGGAAGCGAAGGTATTAATGGATTCAAAAGGGAATTCAACATTAAGGATGTGATTTGGACTCTAGTTAATGGGTGGAATGATGTAATGGCTGCAGCACTGAAATATTTCAGCAAATTATAAGTTATTTAAAATGTATAGAAAACTTAATAATTGAATTATTATTAATAATATTATTTGGTGCTACGTCACCTCCAGTGTCCAGCTCCAGACCGACTGACCTCAAGTCAGGCCACCCAGCCCTTATAAAACAATGAGACCAATATGGCCGCACCGGTCTATAAGTGCTGGATAGCCCGGGAAGGTCTGTCGGCCAGATTGGCCTCTGAAGGGATGTAGCACCAAGAGATTCTGTTATCTCAGTTCTTTATTAATACCAAAAACATATACAATTTGTGAACAATGTTATATCTAAAAAGCTTGCCTTTCCCGCGAGCAAAGGAATACATAACCTGCAAATTATCAGTAAAAAGATTAATTTGAGTGCTATCATAGATATACTCATATATATATACATGAACTGTATTGACTTTTAACTATATTCTAATGTAAGATCACACTTTTCTTTTAACTATAGTAGGTAGTTTTGACAATTTTTTCAGAATATTGACTTAATATAAAGAAACTTAAATAAATGTCATGAAATGTTATTTTTTCATTCTTATTAGAAATTTGGTTTGAAATATTTGCTGCTTTATCATTTAAAGTAATCCATTGAAGATATCATGATATTGAGATTCGTTGATTCCCACCATTTGGCAATTGCATATGAATCGATCATATAAAATGGTTTATAATCAATTATAATTTATTATTGCTATTTTTGTACTGCAGCTCCTTTTAATCCTATACAAATACTATGTCCTCTTACTCTTTCTCCATTTCTGCTCATTCTCTTTTCCTTCCTCCCTCTAACTAATTAATAGATTCAGTAAATGCAATGTGTATAAAAGTCTGACCAGTATTAAAGCACTAAATTGGTGCATATATTAAACATGAATACGAGCATTAGTGTGAATATGAAGCAATAATTCTCACACATAACACATAGCACTCCAATCAAATTATGAAAACACAAACCTTTTCCATTAACAAAACTATTGACATCAACGTTATCATAACCAGTCTTCTTACGTGAATATTTAATCACATCTATGAATTTAGAAATAGATAGTTGAGAATGTATGAGTGACTGAATAAATAATAATTAAATAATGTAAATGTATTGTTGATTATTTATATTTTATGATAGTTAAAAACAATGCATTTGTTTATTACTAATACTTTCATCTTAACATTTAATTTTGTCAATATTAACTACAACAATATACTTTTTGACTGAAGTGATATCAATCAATATTATTGTTATGCAAATCTGGTAAAATATATTGAAAAACTTGTCTTGTCGTAGAGGTAGCGAACTCATCGCCTGGTGATTCTGATCATCGCAACCAGCCCCCAGATGCAAATCTGGTAAAATATATTGAAAAACTTGTCTTGGCGTAGAGGTAGCGAACTCATCGCCCGGTGATTCTGATCATCGCAAACAGCCCCCAGATGCAAATCTGGTAAAACATATTGAAAAAAAAAACTTATTCGGCCATGTGCCAAGAAAATCGCTGTTTAGCGTACAATATACCAGGCATCATAGATGGTATTCTGGACATCTATGAAGGTCAACATGGCTCAAAAAAACACAACCTAACCTAGCCATGTTTCTTTTTTTTTGTAATAATTACCAGTTTTGTAGACTAACCCCAATTGGGCTAAGGATACATTTAAAATGTTTATATGTACTTTATGTATTAGGAAGTATACCACAATTTATTGTAATACCATATTATGAGTTAGTTTAATTGAAACCATGTTTAGGTTAAGAATTTAAATATCATATTATGAAGGGATTTATGTACTATGTCTACCCTATTAAGATACCACACTACAGGTTAATTTGAACATTATGTCATTAATGAATTTAATATCAGTGATAATATTATGCATACTGTGAAGGAACTTAACTATTGGGGCCAATTTAATAATATACCACAGTCAAGTTAATTTGAATATAATATTGTTAATGATTTGAATATTACCTTGTTAATGTGCTTAAATATGATATGATGAAGGGACTCACATGGCCAAATCAATTGAAATATTACACTGTTAATTAATAGAGATATCATGCCTGGATTAAGCAATGCCCTGCCTAATAATCATTTTTTCAAATGCTTAATAATAGTATGATTACCAGTTGCCCTTGCCTAAGAATTAATGTTTATGCTATGATGTATAATATTTCCAAGAAGGAAATGCTCAGGAAAGTTTGCTTTTGTTATGTAATGAAATTCTATTTCTGTTATGTTATCAATGACATACAATCTATTCTCACTCTATCCCTGAGGCAAGGATGGGTATCAATTTTGTTTCCTTAAGCCACGATAGTTGGCATATTGTAATTATGATTATTTATTATTTTGAGGGAGATATTCCTACATGTTATTGAGTTTTCGGCTTGGCAAGATGCCGACATGATATGCCAAGTGCATCATCCCTATGTACCCCCAAAGTGATTATCCTGGAAAAAACTACATTCCAATGGACAAGTGCTTTCCCAACTAGCTTCATCACGGCGAACCAGTGGACTTCTTCAGAGAACTTTAGCCGTGACAGTAGCTCGAACCCTGATTGCCAGAGCATGCAATCCACCACGTGTAATATTCCAATTTTAAGTGTCTTGACAAATAAGTGTTCAATAATAATAATAAACTATCTTGAAAGAGACAACAAAGGAGTGTGTTCTGTGCTTCATTCATGATCCGGGAACAGTGCAGGGAATAAGGTGACTTAGAAACTTACCCTCCCCAACCCCAAACTTTTATTGGTCCCATTTTCATCATTTTTCCCAGGGAGGATGTGGCGATTTTTTCCTCCCCCCTTTACTCCAGCACTTATACGATAGCACTTAACAAATCGCATGTACGAACATGCAAGTACGAATATCGCTAGTTCGAATATCGCCGCTATCGTATATCGCCGATATTCGTGATATCGCCGGACTGAACACCACGCCCACGAACGCCACGCCACTGTTGACACGCCCTCCCGTGGTGCCTCTCTGCTTTATATACTCTAATTACCCCTCACCTCTTCAACCTTCCCTCTTTCCCATGGTTATGCAAGAACAGTAGAAAAGCGACCAATCATCGGGAATAATTCAACCTTTTCGAATTACCCGCCTGACGTCATTACCTCCCTCCTTCACCACCGGCGTCACGTGACAGTCCATTCCGATAGTGGCCTTCCGAGCGACGAGACGCACAGCGGAGCAACGAGAGAAGAAGTCGACGCAGGTGTCCCACTCTCTATCCCATACTACCCGGCAGAAACTATTCAGTGTTGAGTGGACATTGACCTACCGGGAGCCGGAAGAGTGATAGTAACTATTGGATGTGATTTAACTGACATTAACTAAGTTTCGTTTCGAATCGCCTTCACCTATGAGGTGTGTACATGTGTTTGTGGTTTCTTAGTAGGTCCCGGTCGCAGTCATACTGACTCACAAACCTTCTAGCAACGGTGTGATTTTTTGGGGTCCCTGGCGCAGAGTAATTTCTCGCAAACCCTGTCCAGTTTATTTTTTGCCTTTAGGATTAGTGCTTGTGCAATTGAGTGAGTGAATGTGTGAGTGACATCAGGTCCCTGGCGTGGAGTAACAACCCCTAAACCTGTAAGTTTATAATTTTTATTGTCTTTTGCCTTTTCCTTCCTTTCTTCCCCTTTTTCATAGTGTGTTTTTAATTTTGAATTTTATGGTTAAGGAGTTAATTTATATTTAACATAAATTTTGCCATAGTCTCCATCTTTACTTATTTATAAGTATTTTCAGAAGAAAAACATTACATTTGTCTTACAATTTGGGATTTTAAGATACAAAGCTGTCTTTTTAAAACATATATCTTCATCTTAAATAAATATGAACATTGGGATATTGTTTGCATTTTTTTTCCTCTTTCTTATTCATCAGAGTATCTACAAATCCTAAAAAAATCATTTTAATTATTACCAATGTTTAATTATGAAAAAATTTATTTTTGGGTGTGTAGCACCCCAGTGTCATAAGAGGGTGAGAAAATAGTGTGTCTTTCCAGGGTTGAAGTTATAATTGTGATAACATTTGCACATGTAATACCCACTTATCTTAGAATAATCATTGATTTTGTTTGGATTTTTGGTAATAAACCTTTTATTCTTAATATATGAATAAGAAGTTAGTCAAAACTTATAAATTATATAATTTTGATATGATTGCTATCACAGTTCGTCTTTGTTTTCTTATGGCAATTTTTTCTCTACTTTTCATCCTATTATGGGAGTAGTGTGAGTCATATATTGAACTCTTAAAAAGTTTTCAAGTGATATAATAATACTGGGGACTCTGCCCTTGGCCGCCTTCGGCTGCCCACCCTGCTCAACCTTCATCGCCAGCTTGCTTATAACAACACTGATTATCGTGGAGCCAGCCTGCTCTGTAAGCCGCTCATCCACTGGCAAAAATAACAGAATTTATATCTGTTACAATGCAAACTACTTCACTGAGAAGGGATCCAACATGGGATTTTGCTTCACTCCACTCTCAGTGAAGTTTTGACATCGCAGTCAAAATGCTGTTGATCTCATTAAAATGTATGTTCTCATACATCTTTAGAGTGGAGGGAGGAGTGATTGACTCATTAACATGCAGCAGTGTGCTCAGTAAACAGGGTAAGGAGTGGAGGGGGGAGGTTGGTGGAGAGGAGGGCATGCATTTTTTTCGAAATTAACAGTTAAATATCTTGTGAGAGATAACACTATACTGTAAGAAAGATGTATTTGTAGTTTTTTCTTCTGTACAATATGAAAAAACAGCGGCAAAATTGGTTGGACAGATCAAAAGTTATATGCGAAAAACCGAATTTTTGGAGTTTTTTTGGGTGCTTATGCTAACAATTATCGGATTTTTCCCTTTATATGTGACCTCTAGGTTGAATGTAAGTGGTCAATAATTTTGGTTAGTAGTTGTAGTTGTCACATGCATCTATATAATATAGAAGATGATGACTACTATATACATAGCTACTTCCCTTTTAACCACATTTTTATAATAACTTTACTTTCTGCAAGGATCGTCCAAGTCTGGTCTTTTCCATCCAAAAGATATGGTGTACCAGTCCTAGGCATAATATAAATTTAGGCATTGGAAATAAGTTGTTGGATCATAAAAATACCCACACCCTTGACTTGAATCAATATACAAAGGAGGACAAGCATTTATTTTAAAAGAAAATGAATTTGCCAAATTCGTCCCATGTTGCCTAAATCTAGCATGCAGCAATGCTGTCTCTGTGAGTCCAACAATAGTAACCTTTTCTGGAATCGTACAAAAAACATTCACTTTTTTTGCTAATTTGACTAGCAGGTGGAATACTCGAATTTCTATATTAAACACTACACTCAATGGAGACACTGATATGGGTTGTAAAGCCAAACGAGTCCATCTTTCTGAATCAGCAGATGAAGGTACCAGTTTATCAGTCAAATAAGTATATAAAATTGAGATAAAAACAGCACTTGATGTAATTATTTGTGAAAAACTCGACGAAGTCTCTAGAGATTTTGCCTTCCTTTTGGGATAATTGATAGTAGCTCAATAACTTTGGCTAAGATTAATAAAGGTGAAATACTCCTTTAGCCAAACAATTAGAGGGTTATGACACCCAATGCATTTTGCCCACATGGTGGGCATCGTCAGGGGTAAAACCTGTTTCAACAGTGACTGGGAGCCAATTGCCAGGTTTGAAACGGAAAGTATTAAGAAGACGACCGAGTGTATCTCTGGAAGAAACATCCCAAATTTTAAAATCATTGTTGCTAAAACAAAATTTTTCTGATGAAATTGTCCTCGAATATTTACAACTTACTAATTTATGCATGTTACAGAACGTTTTTCTATTCAAAAATGAAATTTACAAACAAACACAAGGCACTTCTATGGGAAACCCCCTATCTTCTTTTATAGCCAACATTTTCATGTCCTCTTTTGAAAACGATTGCAAAGAAAAATTTCATTACTTATGGTTGAGGTATGTGGATGACATATCCACAATCTTTGATTTAAAGAAACAAAATGTAGATGAATTTGTTAATCAGTTAAACAACATATATCCTTCAATTAAGTTCTCTTATGAACTTCAAGAAAACAACACCTTGCAATTTTTGGACTTGCTTATCATAAATAATAGACAACACATTGAGTTTGACATTTTTAGAAAACCTACACATACTGATAACTTCATTCCTAACAACTCCTTTCACCCTATGAACCAAAAAATAGCTGTGTTTCAATTTTTAACACACAGATTATGTAACATCCCCCTCAATAAAATCAGATATGCAAAGGAACTCAAACACATAAAACAAATTGCCTCTAAACTTGGATACGATAATAATTTAATTAATAAATTATTGAGAAAACATAACTTTAATAAAACCTTGTCCAATGCCACTTCCCTCAAATTAGACAACAAAAAAGAGGACAAATATGTAAAATTGCCTTATTTTCCACCATTAAACAGAGGCTTGAACACAATTTTTAAACATAAGTGTTATACCATAATATATACATATCCTTATAATTTGAAAATTTTACTGGGCAGTACAAAAGAGAGAACAGAATCTTTGAACAAGTCCAGTATTTATAAAATACAATGCTCACACTGCGACAAAAAGTACATAGAACAAACAAGAAGGAAACTAATTACACGCTTCAAGGAACACATGGCTCACTATAAATATAATCGTTTTGAAAAATCAAGCGTTGCCAACCACATCTTTGAAACAGGTCATAGTATACACGTAAACGATTTAACATTGATAACTTCAGCCAATAACTCACTAAACTTGTTAGAAAACCTTCACATTTACAAAAACCGCGATACACTTATGAACACAGACAGATTTCAACAAGACCCTATACAAATTGACAGATTTGAATGACACACACGTTTCACTTGTTTCTCGGTCATCTTCTTAATACTTTCCGTTTCAAACCTGGCAGTTGGCTCCCAGTCACTTTTGAAACAGGTTTTACCCCTGACGAGTCCCACCTTGTGGGCAAAATGAATTGGGTGTTGTAACCCTCTAATTGTTTGGCTAAAGGAGTATTTCATCTTTATTCCTTTTGGGAAGTAAACAAGGAGCAATGAACCTTATGTAACTACATAATGCAGCATTGAATTTTGCATTAAAATATGGAAAAGATTTAAATGTTGCAGAAATTTCATCTGAAATTGAAAGCTTCAAACATGAGGCATTGTCAGTTTTGCCAATTACCGGGTCAGCAACAAGTTTAGACCTCCTTCAACTAATTCACGAGTTTTCATTAACGGAATCATACCCACATCTGGAAATGGCATTATGCATATTTTTAACCATTTTCATAATGGTAGCATTTGGCAAAAGAACCTTCAGCAAGTTGAAACTAATTAAATCCTACTTAAGGTCTTCCCTTGGATAGGAGAGATTATCAAATATGGCGATCCTCTCATTTGAAAACAAAAACACAAGAGAAATAAATTTTGACAAAATCATTGACGAATTAGCAACTATGAAAGCTTGGAGGTTTGAACTTTAAAATATATTCTTCAAAAGATAAATTGGAGTATAATATTTAAAAGAGAATGTTCTGATGATCTTTTTAAAAGATAAGTTAAAAATTACTGATGTTCTTTTTAAAAGATTAGTTAAAATTTAATGTTATTTTGTACTTTAAAAAATATAAGTTATAAGTTTATGTTTGGATGTTCTTTATAAAATATAAGTTAAAATTTAATGTTTTGAAAATTTACAAGTCTTTCTTGTTCTATTTACATTTATGCATTTAATTGATATTTTTCTATGAATATTAATGTTGTTAAATCTACATTATATTTCATGATTTTTATTTAGCATATTGGTATTTAATTGTATATTGTATATTACAGGAACCAAAATAAGTATTTAAATTATATGAACTTGCTTCAGGTTTCACTCAATATAAATCAGCATCCTGACAGACGGATGGACAGATGGACAGTCAGACCAAGAGATAGATAGATTGGATAGAATTAGGATTTTATGTATACAATGAATTGATTAGTTCTTTTTATTTGAATAAATGCATCTTTTTCATATGCAATTAATTCAACCATTTATTTCTTTTTTACTCATGAATTATTATCAACACAAATTTTTTGAACTTCACAATGTATCATTTTTCATTTATTAATAATAGCCCATATTCTCCTCATAAAATTAGTTTAGTTTTGAATGTGATGTTTGTTATTATAATTCATAAGTGGAATTTTAATTGCTTCTCCCTTATGAAAAAGGTAATATATATTGAAATAAAGAAAGAAGAATTTTTTCTTTTATTCAATCATTAAAAACGCCCGCAGTCCACATGCATTTTACTGAATAATAATTATCTGCTATTATTTACGTTGCTATCTATAAGTTTGATCTTGCTACAACAATAATTTCTATGATTCATAAAATGTGCGAAATGGATAATGCAATTCTTTCACCTATTTGAAGGCTAAATAGATGCTAATTGATTCGGAGGACCAATTTTCTCTGTTTTTGCTTTATTTGATGACAAAAACTATAAAATATTTTATTCTTGCAATTTTTATGTTACACAGAAGAATTTCTGAGAAATATGCATTTCTTTTAGAAATTTTATGGTTTTTTCATACTCTTTACGGATGTTGCCAGGGTGACCCACATTGTTGCCTCCAATTCAATGAGCACCTATTAAACCTTCAAGTAGATTAAAAAATTGTGGTATTGCCTTTGAACTTTTTATGAAGCTTAAAAATTATTGTTGTAGTTACATCAAACTTGATAGATTGCAATGTTAATAATTGCAGATAATTATTATTCAGTAAACTGCATGTGGACTGTGGGCATTTTTAACAATCAACCAAATGAAAAAATCTTCTATATTTAAATACTGGAATATTACCTTTTTAGTAATGGACAAACAATTAAAATTGAAAATGTATATTATAAAACCAATCATGACATTCGAAATCTCAGTTGCCTAATTTATAAGGAGGATATGGGCTATTATTAATAAATGAATAATACCACATTGTCAAGTACAAAAAATGTGTTGCTAATAATTCATGAGAAAAATGAAATAAATGGTTGAATTAATTGTATATGAAAAAATTGCATATTTCAATAAAATGAAACAAAATATTATTGCAAAATTATGATCCAGATTTCAATTAATACAGCATTAATTTTTTAAACTACATTTTAAAAATTCAGTTTCTTTCTCAAACAAAAATTTGTAACAAAAGACTTCGATGAATGAATAAACTAGTAAACATATACTGAATACATACTTTAGAAATATACACCAAATACATACAAATGATGTGCTCTTTAATGAACTAGAGAACTATTAAAATTAATTTTAGAACAATGAGATCCAATGAACAATTATTTCACAGGCAGTTCCCAAAAGTGAACTTAACTTCCCCTTTCTATTGGCTTATCACGTTTTGCAGATGTAAAAACAAATGGCATGATTCACTGGGATTCCCTCATCTAACAGTTTCAAGCAATAAATTCTCTAATGGTGATATTTTTATATATAACTTTCAAATACATAATCATCAACTCTAAAATGGCTGCTCATGTAGAGATAAGAGGTACAAAAGTAAAGGGAAAAATATCAAAGGAATTAGGTGTAGTTATGTTGTCAATTTTAAACTGATAGTGATGAAGTATGCAGAAAAAACTAATAACTGTTAAGCCAGGAGAAAAATCAATCTTCATAGATAGAATATCCTAAAATAGGAATTTGTAATTGCAAAATCTAGTCACAAATCATTCAGTGGTCTAAAATGTGGTCATATAAATGACATAGAAAAATATGTAGTTTAGTTTGTGCATACACTGAGAGAATGTGGGATGCCAGTTTTGCATGAAACAATTAAAGTCAAAGCACAAGATATTGCACATGGATGTAAAATTCCATGACAGAAATTTAAAGCCAATAATGGTTAATGTGTGCAAACGATGTGATGGTTTTGCTTACACTAAAGAATTTCACAGTCACAAAAATTCTAGCCTATCAAAAACATATAATTGGACTTAGAAAAATCAACATTTACCCTACAAGCAAAACAGGCAATGTCAATGAAACTCCAGTTTTCTTCAATATGACATCTGATTACACTCTCAATGACAAAGATGCAAAATCTGTGATAATAAGAACAACAGGTACTAATGAAAAAATGTGAGTGATGGTAATGTTGGGTGTTTTGTAAATGGAACAAAATTACCACCATGTTTTCTAAAAACTGAGAACGTTGCCCATGGGACAAGGGCTTACTGGAATAATATTTACATGCCATGAAAATGGATGGGTGTCAAAAAAATCTGAGAGACTGATTTTACGTCATCTGGAATAGTAGATCAGGAGCACTATTAAGAAAAAGAGGGACTAGATGTGCTAAATGCATTAAGAGGGCAACACAACTCCCAAAGTAAAATAATCATTAACCTTATAATAATACCTGGAGGAATGACATCTATGATTCAAGTTTTTGATGTTGCTGTTAACAGGCATTATATAGATAATTTAAATGGTTTATATTCTGAGTGAAGAAATCTAAATAAACCTATTGTTTCAATGCTCTGCCATCAAGGCATCATAGTAATAGATAAATCCAGAAGTAATAGTGAATGCATTTAAAAAGTGCAGCTTATCCACAAGGATGGAAGTGAAGATGATATTTTATGGGAGTCTATGGATAATGTTTAAAGTGATAAAGATAGTGAGAGTGAGGACAAAGATGAATAGAGCATAGAGAGTGATTCATGAAAATTATGGGACACAATAAAAATTTCTGCAAGTTTTGCAGTACATAATCATGTGTAACTAGGTCATAAAATCTTTGTTCTGTTTTGACAGTCTACATTATAAGTAGGGTCATCTTAGATTTGGGATCTTGGAATGTACTTTGTTATTCTTACATTAATTTATGTTATTACTCATTCGTAAGAGTTTTATTGATATTTTAAACAAGGGGTAAAAATGTATCCTTTATACTGCTGCACACATTTTATATTAGATTCTTCTTAATTCTTGGAAGAGACTACAATTGTAATTACTATTCTTTTAGAAAATAAGATGAATTAAATGGTTTAAACAAAATACATATTTGATGTTAAAATTATTTTTTTTTAAGGATTGCATTCATTTATGCTTGTAATACCAATTGGTATTCTGTTACATAAAGACTTAATTAAAACAAAGCATTTCATCTCTCCCTGATAAACATTAATTTTTCAGAGAGATATTTTGTGAGAAGGATATTATGTCATAATTTTTAAGACCTTTAGAATTTTATTTTGATCTCGACGAAAATTGCGAGGAATTGAGTATATCTATTTGTATTTGTTAACATATAATATACGTTTAGTTTTGTGATAGAATTTTAGTTTTTACCTCGGACCTGTGGATTTTCGGTTTCTAAAGTTGTCCCATAAATACCTGAGGAAAGGGAACCCACCAAATTGGGTTCCTTTTCTTTGACATTTGAAAGAAGACGAGGTCTGTTTTCCTCTTCAGATAAGTGCTTCGCTGTTGTGCTAGCAAGGCCAAAGCAGCGATGAAGCGAGTAGACAAGAAGAGGACACGCCAGCAAAAATCACAAAAAGCTCTTCCATATATTTACACAATAGATTACTAGAAGTGTTTAAAGTTTTCCGTGTTTAATACAACGTCATATCTCCCTTTCCAATGAACGAAATGCAACCATTTCTTCTGTGTTACTTCTGTAATGACTAAGAATGATGACTGTATAACTAAAACGTTTATATTATAAATAAATCACCTTTTAATAAATCAATAATACTACATTTACTTAAAAATTTCCAGTCAAAACATGAAAAAGTTGAGATTCGTAAAACTTTTCACCTAATTGGTTTAGATGAGTAGACTTGCAGAATGAAATAGTTACTAATTTAAGCTATTTTTATATTAAGATTGTACATCAATATCTTCCACTGATTTTCCGGTGCTGTATGTTATATATTAAGCGCGAATGCACGCCGGAAAATTCGCGATTGGTGTACATTCTCTTCTACTCCAGCAATCATTGTATATAAAATATTATACGCAAAATAGATATTTACAAATTTCATGTTTTTCATAAATCCACAAAAAAAATTCAGAGAAATCAAGAGAAAATTTCTAAAGTTATGATTATTTTAATATTTTCGAACGTTTTTGCAACGCAATCGTGAAAATTTAAAAACCTCTTCCGACCGTACGGGTGGGATTTAATAAATCTCCTTCGGGCTTGAGGGGTTAAAACAATACGTTAAATTTGCAATTTTAAGAATATTATACTTTATCCAATATAAGGTATTAATTCCACACATTTTTGTCAAATTTTGAGGTTGTAGCACATATAAAAGTGAAATAATATTGATTTGTTTAAATTTAAAAAATTATTATGGCCACAAATACACTTTGTTGGAGATTTTCAAATGTCTGTTAGTTTCAATGTACTAAGATCTACATAATTTTAAAATTTCTACTTGCTAGCTTGCCCCAAAGTACCCAAACATGTATCTATTAGGGAATAATTTTGAAACGAGAAAAAAGTCTGCTATGACCGGGAATCGAACCCGGGTCTTCCACTTGCCGGGCGGATATTCTACCACTAAACTATCTTAGCAGATCAAATTTCTCGTCTCTCAATGCGGATGTTTATTTATGTATCTATTTGTTTAAATTTTAAGAACCGTAAACAGCCAAGAAAATTAAAATATAAAAATTTCTATAATCCTCATTTAGTTATTTTACAAAGTCTACCAGTAAAACAATTTCACTTTCGTACCATATTCGGAAATGCATAAACCTTACTAATATGTTTAAACAATTGCGAATTCTTAGCAATCACATTCTTGAACTTTTCAAAATTTACTTTTTTTCTATGTAAAATTTTCTACAAATTGTTTGCAAAAACTCGAACCTACAACTTATAGTTTCCAAGATAAAAATTATTAAACTTTATTGTCCTAATGGGGTTAAAACAACCCCTAATAATTAACAATTTTAAAATTTTCGATTTTTATAGTTGGTAATGAGAAAAATTCTATAAACCCGCAACATTTCAGCTTCCTAAAGTTAGTAGATTGGTCTACACACTGAAATAACTTTTTCCCATGCTAACTTATGAGAGATATTACGGGGTATCTGAAGACGAACCCAGAAAACTGTAATAAATAATAACCAAAATTCCTAATAGATATTGTTGCCATCTAGCAACGCTGAAAATTTCATTTTTCTAGCTCTTAGGCAAGTGCCCGAAATTAATTTAAAAATGGCGCAATGCTTTTCTTATGAGAAAAAACAAAAATTTCGGATTTTCTGGAGTCGAACCCATGTCACTTAGGTGAGGTCTTCTTTTGCCTATCAATTTCTTACTTATATCTACAAAAACTTAAACTTTCAGCTCTCTAGCTCTTGTAGTTTGGGCTGGACATTAGTATCCTCCTGTTATATGTTATCATTATATATAGACGTTCCTTACAGAGGAGGAGGAGGATATAACATACTAGTAGAAAGTGCTTGCATTCTGCAAGCATATCATCTCAATATAAAAAACATTCATTTTTCATCTTTCATCATTACAAATATTTTTTTAATTCTAGTTTTCAGCTCCGCAGCGATTTTCGTTTTTCCCTTATGTAAAAATAATAGAATAAATACAATCCCCCAACTTTGCGATTTTAAGAATTTTATACTTTATCCATAATGGAGTACTAATGCTACCCATTTCTGCAAAAATTTAAACTTGTAGCACTTCTAGAAGTGAAATAATATTTATCTAATTGTTTAAATTTTAAGCATTCTTAACAACCGCCGTAATATATTTATGGAGAGATTCAAATTTTTATTTGTGCAAATGCAATACTCTGTAAAAAAAACTTGAAAATATCAGCTTCCTAGCTCATCCAGTAGTACCTAAACAGTTATATATTTTTTTAATTTAAGAATTTTTAACAGGAAAACAAATTAAAATATCAAGATTTGTATAATCCCTATTTCGTTTTTTTACAAAACCTACCTCAAAAAGAAAAATTTAAGCTCCGTAGAACATTCGGAAATACATAAAACTTGAAAATTTGAATAAAGAATAGCAAACTTTTAGTGCCCACATTGTTGCACTTTTTCAAGAATTTCGTTTTTTCAATTAGGTTTTGCACCAAATCCTACCTAAGGAACAAATTTCGAATTTCCAGCTCATCTGGAAGAGCTTAACATTAGTAGCCTCCTATATGTTATCATTATATATCGACGTTTCTTACAGAGGAGGATATAATATGTATATAATATATAACATACTAGTAGAAGGTGCTGGCATACTGCAAGCATTTCATCTCACCTTGAAAAAACATTAATTTTTTCGAGAGATATTTCATCGTGGGAAATATTTCTTTAATTCAAAAGATTTCTCCTCGGGACAAAATTTCTTTTTTCCTAATGGAACAATAATGGAGTAAAAGAATTGCTAATTTTTGCAATTTTATGAATATTATACGTTTTCCACATTGGGTTAATAATGCCACATATTTATGCCAAATTTTATATGTGTAGCACATTTAGAAGTGAAATAACAATTATCTAATTGTTTAATTTTAAATAATTTTTAACGGCCGCAATAAGAATTTCATAGATAAAATAAAATAATTATTCTTGTATATAGACTTATGTCTAAATAACATGAAAATTTCAGCTCTCTATCTCGCTTCAAAGTATCTAAACATTAACCTATTTGTTTCAATTTTAAGAATTTTTAACTGCCAAAAAAGTTACAATATCAAAATTTGTATAATCCGTAATTCGTATTTTTACAATTGCTATCTCTAAAAAAATTTCAGCTCCGTAGCACATTCGAAAATACATAAACCTAGAAAATTTGTTTAAACAATTGCGTTTTTTGAGGCCGTATTGTTGCACTTTTTCAAGAATTTCGTTTTTCTAGTCGGTTTTGCACAAAATCCTACCTAAGAAAAAGATTTCGGATCTCCAGCTCATCTGGAAGTGCCTAAACATTAGTATCCTCCTATATGTATGTTATCTCCTCCTCCTCTGTCAGAAACGTCTATATATAATGATTAGTAGAAGGTGCTTGCATTCTGCAAGCATTTCATCTCACCTTAAAAAAACAATAATATTTCAGAGAGATATTTCATAATGAGAAATGTTTCTTTAATTCATTAGATTTTTCCTCTGTACCGATTTTCGTTTTTTAATTATGGAACAATAATGGAGTAAAACAATCAACTAATTTTTGCCATTTTAGGAATATTATTTCCATTTTCCATATTGGGTTAATAATGCCACACATTTTTGCCAAATTTTAAATTTGTAGCACATTTAGAAGTGATATAATCTTTATCTAATTGTTTAAATTAAATAATTTTTAACGGCCGCAATAAGAACTTCATAGATACAATGAAACGATTATTCGTTTAAATAGGCTAATCTCTAATTAACCTTAACATTTCTGCTCTCTAACTTGCACGGTAGTATTTAAACATTTACCTATTTGTTTAAACTTGAAGAATTTTTAATTGCCAAACAAATCAAAATTTGTATAATCCCTATTTCATTTTTTTACAATCTTTAAAAAAATGACAGCTCCATAAAACATTCAGAAATACATAAACCTTGAAAATTTGTTTAAACAAATGCAAATTTTTAGCGGACGCATTGTTGCACTTTTCAAGATTTTCGTTTTTTCTATTCGGTTTTGCACAAAATCCTACTAAAGAAAAAAATTTCGAATCTCCAGTTCATCTGGAAGTGCCTTAACATTAATATCCTCCTATATGTTATATCCTCCTCCTCCTCCTCTGTAGGGAACGTCCATATATAATGATATATATATATATATATATATATATATATATATATATATATATATGTATATATATATATATATATATATATGGTACTAAATAGTAGAAGTTGCTTGCATACTGAAAGCATTTCATCTAACCTTGAAAAAACATTCATTTTTCAGAGAGATATTTCATCATTGGGAATATTTCATTAATTCAAAAGATTTCTCCTCTGCACCGATTTTCGTTTTAAGTATATTATACTTTTTTCACATTCGGTTAATAATGCCCCACATGTTTAAATTCAAACAATTTTTAAAGGACAGAATAACAATTTCATGCAAATTATGAAATGTTTATTCGCTTATATAGACTAAACTCTAAATTTCTTTAAAATATCATCTCTCTATCTCGCCCGGTAAGTTCTAAACATTTTCCTATTTTTTAAATTTTAAGAATGTTTAACTGCCAAAGAAATTAAAGTATCAAAATTTGTATAATCCCTATTTCGTCTTTTTATAAATACTGCCTAATAAAAAAGTTCAGCTGCCTAGCAGATTCGGAAATACCTGAACATCGAATTTTGTTTAAACAATTAACAATTTTTATCGGAGTTATTGTTTAACTTTTTCAAGATTTTCGTTTTTTCTAGTCGGTTTTGCGCATAGTTCTGCCAACAAAAAAAATTCGCGTCTGCCGCTTTTCTGAAAGTGCCTAAGCATTAATATCCTCGTTACTTGCCGAATAATTTTGGAATAATTGGTCTGGACCGCATCCGATTGGATCGGCTGGAATTTTTTTACTTGCTGTGAGGATATTCTATCGCTGAACTAACGTTACGTACTATTTCACCTGTTTCAGAACGTTGATATAGGTGAAGAATTATCCCGTAACGTTAGTTCAGTGGTAGAATATTCTCTCGGGAATTGTAAGGCCACGGTTCGATTATCGGCCATGGAGGATTTTATTCCTTACGCCAAATTATCCCCATACTTCTTATGCCAAACGCATAGGGATCTAACGATCTATTCTTTACGTCAATTTCCAATGAAATCCTTGGTTATAATTTGGTAAATACAAATTGACAGGAGGCGAAAATTCGATATATTTTACCACTGGAGGCTATATTGTTATTTGCTAAGATATAGGCATTATGTAATAATGTTAATGAGGACAAGAATTTTAAATGGATAAATTTTAATGAGAATCTAGATTAAATTTGTATGAGCCGATATTGTGTGAAAGATCGATACAAATAAAAGGCTCTCCATTTGTGCGCGATATGGATTTATTGGATGAAATTTATATTCCCGGCGGAACGCACCAAAAACGGTGATTTCTTGAGATAATATTTTCTGTCTATCCACTACATATAACGGGTAACAGATAAGGCTAAAGAGAAACGGGATCACCAAAAACTATGAGCTCCTAAAACGTGAATTTCCATTCAAATTTCGAAGTAGAATTTGTATCAATCGCAATACTTTTTCTAAACAATATGTATATAGAGGAAGCAAAATGGAGAAACATTGGAAACGAGTGGTACGTATTGCAAAGAAGAAACAAAAAGCCAATTAGTAGATAATAATATAAAGACTTTCTAACGACAGGGGTCACGGCATTTTAAAATTATAATATCCTATAAATTTAAAATGGAACAATAAGTGTATATGAACTAAAAATACAAAAATTGAAAAATATTTAATAGCCAATTAATGAATAAGACTCCTAAGAAAGCATAATACAAAGAGTAACGAAATAAGATCTTAAAAATGTAAAAAGAAACTTTTTCAAAACTAAATTATCATTTACGTTTAAAATGGAATAATATTTGCAAATGAGCTATATGTATTAATGTATATGCAAATGAATGAATAGGAATAGTCAGAAATCGCAATAAAACGAGCAAAGGAATACTACTGTAAATAAATATTAAACTTTTCTAAAAAATAAATTATCATTTAAATAAAAATGAAATAATACGTCTAAATAAGTTAAAAGTACAACAAATAAAAATATTTAATGGCCAGTAAAATGAATAAGACCCCTAATAAATCGTAATAAAACAAGTAACGGAATAAGGCCAAAAAAATTAACCTAATAGATTCTTTGTTAATGGATACTCCCTACTTGACCTTCAAGAAATGTAATTACATTCAAATTAACACAGTTAATAAATAACAAATGCATAATGTACGTACTTGAATCCAAAGCGGTGGCCACCGACGCAACCGGTAGAAGTTGTCGACGCTGTGAGTCCTCAGCGATTGTAGTAGGTATATTAGCTGCCGGAGAAAATTAACATAATTTAGTACAATATTCACCATTATGATTTAATTAAAAAGCTACAGGATATGTGCCTCCGAATAAAGAGAGCTGTGACATTACTGCAAGAATCATAAATCTATGCTTAAATCTAAAACTAAAATCGAAAAACAATATTTCCAATAAATGAGAAATAAAGTAAAGAAGATGGAGCTTATTTATCCGCACCTATCTGAAGCTAAAGACGGTATAAGAGGAACGGCTTGTACGATGTTCACCACTCTAGGGAGGGCTTTTCCACTGCTTTTCCAGGTGGTTTTCGATGGTGACGAATTTTCTTTTGCTTACGGCTATAACTCATCTCGGCGCCCTGGAAATGAAGGAGATAAAAATAGTACCGGTATTAGCCTGCTCTTAACGAAGAACACAAATGAGAGCCAACGGCTAACGTCGCTTCTCCTAGATCGCGTTCTCCTAGATCTCTTAGTAACACACACACAGTGGCAGATACAGGAGGGGGCGATTGGGGCGATCGCCCACCCCCCCCCCCTAGAGCTGAAGCAGAACCGAAATAATATTAGCTTCACATTTACGAATCGGCCCAGTAAAACTTGTAAATTGTAATTTCACTATAATCTTATTTTATTTAATTGTTTCAAATCAAATGAAAAAGAATTTATGCGAATAAATTTTCAATTACTGTGGAAAGATGAATGTAACTGGTATATCGTCCCCCCCTAAATACATTTTCTGAAACCGCCGCTGCACGCACAAATCATGGCAACCTTAGAAAGAAATCCTACTTACGGGGATATCGTGCCCGCGGTGCCCGCTGCGCCTCTGAGCAGTGGGCGAGTAGCCCCAGCATCCTCAACACCTCACCACCGGCACACGCTACGTGGAGACGGGGTACTACGGAATAGGAGATGACTCCCTATATGGCTATACGGGTTAGGTTGGAAGCGCGTGATTGGTCCGAGGCATGGTCACGTGATGTACGGCATTTTTGAGCATCACCCCCCCCCCCCCATCATATGCCAGCGGGTCAGGAATGGACGCCATAAGCGAACGAGGCGAAAATCACTTGTGCAGGGTTTTACAATTTATAATTTAAGGAACTTTTAGACCGAGAGTATACAAAACCCGGATTTATCGAGTTGCGCCCAGGAAACTTGATTAGATAATCGAGAGAATCGTGGGAGAGACATTTCAACTGAAAACCATTTTACTTGCTATCTCGAAAATTCCATCTCAAAAATATTTTGATATCGATAACGTAAAATTTTACGCAGGTACGGACCATTTCTAAGTTACGGGAGATGTAAATCTTCAGCGGTCATAACGAGGGAGGTGGAGTAACATCTGCCGGGGGTGAAATTGCAGTATATCGAAACGGAATCGAACCGAAAACCGAAACCGAAAAAAACGATATTTTTAGTCGGAGTGAAACCGAACCCGAACCAAAAAATAATTTTTTTGAACCCGAACCGATACCAAAAGCCAATATTAATTTCGTTCCTTTTTTCGGTTTGCATAACAGTAGGGTTTTTCCTTATGCTGAAGTGTGCGCCTTTTTCAAAATCTCACGCTTATATTGTCTAGAGAAAACTTGCTCCTATGGATTTTTGAGATAACATCTGCCGACTTAGTGGCAACATTTTCGAAGGGCATATCTATATATAGAGAGAGGGTCATGGATTTATCCTGCTGAGAATTCCTCGAACCCTGTTAAACGAGGCTCGGGAGAAAGAACTTCCGTGGTCCTTTGAGGACAACCCGCTAATCGTTTTGTTATCTTTACCCTGTGTGGAGTGCATTCTCGGTAAAAGTGTTTCTCGATTCCTTATTAGGGTTTTCCCTATAGATGGAGGTTACTGCTGCATACATTTTCACCCCTTCTCCATATGCATCGAACCCCTTCTTTTGGCAGTCTTTCCCTAAACTTTTTCCTAGAAGGACCGCACTCTACTTGCTCAACGGTGACTGCCTCATTAAACTCGTTTTATTTTATAGCCTATTTTGTTTATTTTTTGTTATTGATAGTGAATATACTATGTTGGTAATTAATTTTTTGTTCGTTGTAACTAGCTTAAGGAGGTGAGCTAACACACCAGCTTCTGTGTGTTACTACACACCAGTATCAAGTGCTTTGTTTTGGAATTGTGCCGTGAACATCGTATCCGAGATTCTCTCGAGTTTTATCCCTCAATATGTGTTGTCATCATGTTTTACATTCGCATTTATGTAGTATGAAGTTATTTTAATTTATATTAATATTAGGCAATGGTCAGTGTATGTACTGTCCTCAGTGGCGTAATTGCAAATTCTGCCCCCCCCAGCGAAAGTTTTGAACGGACCCCCTTAAACAACCATGCTAAAAACCATCCTGCATTCGCTTCGAAAATGGTTATATAAATGAAAAAATGCACTATTTAATATATAGTTTTATTTACAAGTCATTGAGAATTTTCAATTAGGTGATTTTCTTCATCCTCTTATTTAGTTCATCTTCTAATTTTATTTCCTTGTCTTTTTCCCAGCTACGATAGTTGTTCTTGAATGATTCTTTTCCATCTAAATAAATAGGAAAAACAATAAATATGATTGCAGTGTATCTTGATATCTAATTGATAAGCTACATATGTTCTTACTTACGAATTTCCCGATTTCACAGTTTTTTTAAAAGAATTTTCTTCTAAAACGCAGATGTGTACAAGGACGGATTTCTCATTAGGTAGGAATATGGCTAGGGACGTTAGCGTTCTAGTAATGCGATGATTATTGTTCATCTACATCTACATGGCACCCTGCAAGTCATCTTATTGGTGAATGGCAGGGTATGTTCATGTAGTAAAAATTATTTATGTTAATTTTCTGTTAATCACCTGCGAGAAATCCTAGCTTTTGCAAATGACATATATTTAAGTACGTATGGCTTAATACTTCATTACTTACAGAGTACACGAAAGTCGGGAACAGGGACGCGTGATTTTTAAATCCGGCCCTGCATATCTAGAAATAGGTATGTAATGTAGAAAAACATACATGAATAAGTACTTTATAATGCAATAAGTTAATGATTAAATTATATTTTTATACTTATCAAATTACATTAATGTTTCTCTCCTCAAAGACACCGAAAAATAATCGAAAATTTCTGGTAAGCTTCATGGAATAACGTGTTCACATCAACAGTGCTGAACTCAGCCGTCTTCACTATGTTATCGTCATGCCTAATATATACAGTAAAAGGACCTTTCGTCTTCCATATGGGTCTGATGGATCCAAATAGATCTCAATAAAAAATGTTTAACTTTATAAGGTCAAGCGGCCTGCTATGCTCTGTTTGCCGTGGGTAGAAAAGTAAGAATTTTAGTAATGACATAAGAAATGCTGAGGTCGGCGTCGCGGCCTCCCAGATTCTTCGGGGGCCCCAGAACTTTCTGTCCCCTCCCCTCCCCCTCTCCCCCGCGGTTGCGGACTTGGCTGCATAGTAGTTACATTCAATTTATATATTATTATATATTTATATTATAGTTAATTTTAACTGTCTTGTATATTAATCCTTTCACGACCGGAACGCTCGTAAACGGACAGTGGCAACGACTTAAACCTAATCTCCCTTATTATATGTAATCTTTTGGGATCCATATCCGAGGGGACTCATAAAGGATTTAGAAAAAATACAGCGGCGAGCAGCTAGATTCGTGAAAAAGAATTACGATAAAAAACAGAGCGTTACGTTACTCATTGAAGAGTTGAGTTGGCCATCGTTGAAAGATCGTAGATTACAGGCGAGACTTAAACTTCTAGATAAATATTGGTCGGAGATATTCGTAAATGAAATGAAGGATATTATTCGACAACCAACGTATATCGGACGGAGGGATAATGAGGACAAGATTCGCGAAGTAGATAGTAGGACGGAGAGGTATAAGGAGTCATTTTTCCCTAGTACAATACGTGACCACAATAGATAAGTGAATAATAATTAGTAAGGAACTTGGTGCGCGGCACCCCCTGCCATCCACCGTCAAGGTGACTTGCAGGGTAATATGTAGATGTAGATGTATGATAGAAAATTCCCCTTTTTCAGAACGTGACCTCC
Source organism: Tanypteryx hageni (assembly GCA_028673005.1). NCBI lineage: Eukaryota > Metazoa > Arthropoda > Insecta > Odonata > Petaluridae > Tanypteryx > Tanypteryx hageni. The sequence goes on along the minus strand of CM054120.1, from coordinate 57,545,287 downwards.
CTAATATATTTTTTGGGGGAAATTTTCCCCGATATTCGGCGTTTCGGTATTTGCGGCCGTTTTCTCATTCGTAGCCGCTGCGAATAACAGGGACCAACCGCACTTCATGAATTCGCAATTTTATTTCGTACAAACACGCGTTATTTTATTTCGTCGTGAAATACCGCCAGTATCCAATGATTAGTTATATTTCTATGGCCTCAAGTTGAAAGAAACAAGTTTTAACCTGCTAAATTTTAAAGCGCTGGAACGTTCAGGAATATTTCGACACACCATTTCCATTGCGACTCATAACGACGGTGCTCAAGAACATGAGTCATAGGAACAGATGGGCTTGATTAGAATCTCATAAATAAAAATGAATATCTCCAGTACGCTATGTATCGAAGCATATATTGCACAATTTATTTATGACGTACGAACTTTCTGGCTGCACAAGAATTTTCATCATGGCCGCCGATTCCTCTGTCCGTTGGTTCGTGCAAGAAGATGGCGTGATGGGAGGAGGAAACGAATGGGAGGGGCACAGAGAAGCAGGGAAGGGAGGTGAGTGGAACGAATGCCGAGGCAATGACGTCATGCACACCGAGGGTTATGAGCAGAAATGATTCACAGTTTTGGGCGTGGAGCGAAAATGCTTTCAGTTTGAAATAAGCTAAGATTTCAATAACGTTCTGAAAGAAAAATCTAAGGGATAACTATTTTGCATCGACTAGTTTAAAGTTCTAAATTTGCGAGCAATAAACAATATAGTAAAAAATTAATAGAATTTCATGTACTGTTGAAAAATCCATTAACATGTATCATTGGAATAAGATTGTTACGAAGTAATGTAATGGGGAGAACATTTAGAACGAATGCAGGCCGAAAATCCATTCTATTCTAAAATCAGCGTTTTTGAAATAGAAGGTACTTCCAAATCCCATACCGCTTCACGTAAAAATGAAATTGACCAAGAAAAATATTGTGAAACGAATTTTAACGCGTCTTGGCCACAGAAAAAGTTTTGAAACATCGTTCAAAATGGTAGGCAGAGCGAATGCGTTGAGATACATATATCGCAGACAAAATCAGGCAAAGATTTGTCTGACGACAATTATTCAAAACATTCAAATCAATAGATACGAACGTTTCCTTGGATTTTAATAAAATCATAAATCTCAAGATGAAAGTTTCGGTAAGTGTTATTAATCTTGTGACATCTAAATCACTAGAGAATTGTCGAGCTATTCCTATGGATAAAAACAATTTCAAGAATACCTACTTATGCAATTAAATATAAAAAACTGAAAACAACAAGAACTTATCTTAGGCATCTTCAATACCTATAAGAATGTTATGAAGAATCATATGCGCCTTTAGGCTACAATGCAGCCCTCTTCAGTGGTCCTTTTTATGGATTGTACTTCCAGCGAATCGTCGATGAAGACGGCCGCATTGCACCCGAAGTGCGTATATGGTGTTTATGCCCTTTTTATGGCTATGGTGATTCCGAAATATTAGTAGTTACGTTCTCAATTGTTGATACTCCATGAAGAGGGTATTTACAAATTCTTAACAGAGAGAATTCTGTTAGGATAGGATAGATAACTGATCTCGGTTACCACATAAACACATTTTTGTTCAAATATGAGGGCCCTAATATTTCGTTCAATGAACTTAAAACATAACAATGAACGGTTTATTGGGCTAGGGAATTAATTTTACCCATATGAATCGCATCTTTTTTATTACAAAACAGCTAAAGGTTTTGAATGAATTTAAATCAATTTGGCATTCATCGTTTTGATGATTGATCCTTGAATGAATGAGCAGTTTTCCATTTTTACAAGCATTAAATTATTTCTTAATGTGCCATTTTTATGCTTAGAATAAATAATACATCTCCTGACAGCCTCATCTTTAATTACCATTGCAGGCTGTGAACATAAATCTACCATTAACAATAAACAACGCCTAAAACGTAGCACTAATTTTAAATTGCGTTATAGATTTTTGAAATGGGCGACCATATATGAACTGTTCTCAGGCGAGCATGAGCCTCAACTTCAGTCCTCGCCCTCTGAATCACAAAAGGATGTTATGTCTTCTTCAGAAAATGGCTTCCACCCGACCATGCACGCATTCACGAACGTGAGAAGCATTCGTGCTATACAGTCATGCCTCCCAAGTTAGGAGGTAAAAGGATGTTGCCAACTCTCTTACTGCTGGCATTGAGAATATTCGGTATATTTGTTTGGGGGAATCGGAAAAGTTTCTTGTTTCACAGCGATAAAAATATTATTTTAAAAATATTTCACCATCATTTCGACTTACATTTTGCGCACTAAAATAAAAAATAAAAGCCTAATTCACTTAAATTTACTCCGTTCAAGTTAGCACATACAATTCGGATAAATGTGAAAGAAGTCGATTAAACATAAAATCTCTAAAACGGATCGGTAAGACGTTAAAAGTTATTCTTCTTTTCATAAAGCTCCGTAAAAATCTCAAGCAGTTGGAGTCTCTCCAGTTATAACCACGTTCTATCTATGGATCTTATTCGTAAGGGCATGTTGTGTCTCGCCGCTAACAGTCGGTCTCATCTTTCCAAAATTCCCGAACACTTCTATCAACATGGGCGGTGGCTCAGACGTAATTTCATCGAAAGAAGCCTCAAGACCTTCCCCCGGCTGAGGGCAGTCAAATAGACTGTTCCGAGCAATCGAATCTCACAAGAACAAACGTACAGTTTGAGATCAACCAAAAGAAAAGCTGTGTCATCAACTTCTGGAGAACCAAGAGTATCTCGTTGGATAATAATTATTCGTTGGACGGAGTAGAGATTCCACTTTCGGACTCGATTAAATATCTCGGAGTCACAATCCACCGTGATCTCTCGTGGGACACTCACATTCGCCGATTGATAGGTGCCGCTAACAAAAAGCTGGCCTTTATAGGGAGAATAGTTCGAAATAGCTCCGAAAAAGTGAAAGAATTATGTTATTTATCCTTGGTTCGACCGCAGGTCGAATATGCTTCAGCTGTGTGGGATCCCTACGAAAAGGGACTCACTAACGAGATAGAAAAGGTTCAGCGCAGGGCAGTTAGATTTGTAAAGAGGAATTATAGTGAACAAAGCGTAACATCATTAATAGAAAATCTGAAATGGACATCGTTAGAGGAACGTAGGCTGCAGGCTAGATTTAAACTACTGGAAAAATTTATGTCGGAGGGACTAGCGAATGAGGCAGTAGGACTTATCAGAAGCCCGACGTATCTTGGGAGGCAGGCCAGTGAGAATAATATTCGCGAGATCGACTGTAGAACGGAGCGATATAGAGGATCGTTTTTCCCTAGGACGATTAGAGACCATAATAGGAAAAGGTAACGTAGGAAAACTATGGACCCTTGGTGCACTGCACCCCCTGCCATCCACCAAAAAGGTGACTTGCAGGTTATAATGTAGATGTTGATGTACATCCAGAACTATGCGGGGAGGGCAAAATGGGATTCCTAACGCAATAATCGGAATAACAATTAAGGGGAAGTAAATTGCTTTGGGGTCTAATTACTTCTACGTAAGGGCATCTATAACATTTATGGAACTGCGCGTATCAAATATATTTTTTAAATTTACCATAAAATAAGAGAGAGAAAATTCAATATAATATGATGTAGTTTGAATCCGGAGAAAGAATGTACCCCATCCCTCTAACGGATATTTATATCTATTTTTCCACTTACCAACAACATTTTTCGATTTTACGAAGAAATTTTTCGCAAACTAAAAACGCGCAATGTCATGACTATACAAGGGTTGGGCAAGGGCGAGGGCTTACTCGGAGCAGAGGAGAGATTAGGAGCAAATCGGAAGAAGGAGAGAGACAGCAGGGAAGGAAGGCCTTGAGGTCCGGTTGTACGTATGTACGTTTACACATTCCGTGTGGGTGAGTCATAGGTAAGGGGAGGGAAGAATTTCCATTCTCGGAAAGACTCGACGAAACCGCAGCAGTGAAGGAATTATGGATGCTTCAACATAAAAATCTGATGTTGTCAACACATGACATTCTCTATATCTGTAATATTTCTAAAAATTCCAAATAGGTTAGACAATAATATATATTTTAAGAAACTGCGAGAAAATTTTAGACTTGACAAAGAACAGAAATAAACTCAAATCATAGCTTTCTAATATTGGATATAGCCACAAAGCTCCAACAATTAAAAAAATAAAAAGGGGCGTTACTAAGACGTAACTAAGCGTCAATTGTTAACAATAGTCGGTAGGTGGCGTGGTGGTGGCAGCTAAAAATATAAGATATCTCTTAAAAAATGCATTATATGAAACAATGTTTCAAACAGAGGTTGTAGGAAATAAAATTTCCTACAACTTTTATTCTAGTACATTTTTATATTTATCAAATATTAAAGCAAATATTTCAAAATAACGGATAAGTGACAAGAGTAAACACCCACTTCCTAATCAATTCTTCTAAATATTATAAAAATGTCAAATATAAAATTTCCCGTTGAACTGATTAATATTTTCTGAGTTAGAGCACCCACAAAAAGCTATCACATGCACACACACTAACACACACAGACATCATCGAGAAAGTGGTCAAAACGTGTTCAGAGGACCTCAGAACGTGTATTTCCGTTGAAATCCCGAAGTCGATTTTTTTCATGAATACAATTCTTTCCCCTATACTACGTATATGGAGTAAGTAAAAATGGCAATCGAAAACATTGGAACAGCAGGGGATAAAGTAACACGGAAAACTAGGAATGGAGGTTGGAAGAAGCTATTGCCCAATTATGTTCATGATTTTGAAGGTGTTGAGGTAAATAAACATTAGAATGGACATCGTGGATCTGTCAAACAAAATAGGTTTTGAAGGAGTAGACGACAATGATGTGAAAGATTTGTTACAATCGCACAGTGAAGAGCTAACCAATGACGAGTTGATTCAACTCGACGCACATTTGTCCCAGGAAGAGCAAGAGGAAAAAGATGAGAAGCCACCAAAAACATTTGACATGAAGAAATTGGAGAAGCTCTTTGCAGCCTTTGATGCTGTTATTACAATTTTCGATGAGAACGACCCAAATCTGGAAAGAAGTAGGCAATGTAAAACCCACATTGATGATCCAATGTTATTTTGTGCTTTATGATTCTAAGAAACGAGAAGCAAAACAAATTTCTATTCTCTCGTTTTTCCGTCAGTCAACTTCTTCGTCTTTTCAACCATCAACCTCAGGAATTTCTCGTTCTGCAATTTCAGAAGACGAAGACGTCTACGATCCGATAGAAGTTTATGACAGCAGTTCATCTTCGTTACCATAACTTTTATAAAGTTTATAAATTAAGTTGTTTATGAAAACTTGCACAAACTACTATAATAATATTTACTTGAGTGATTTTATAATAAATAAAAAATAAATAATATTTAAGATGTTATTTTAAATGGGTGATTTTTTGGGCTCAGGAACCGATCGTAACTTTTCCCATATAAATTATTGGAAATAGGGTTTTCGATTTACGAATTTCCGCATTAAGAAGGGTTTTCGAGGAACGAAATACGTACGTAAACCGAGGGATGGGTGTATTTCCTTTCTTCCTAAATTTTTTATACTGACCAGCTATTCATAGCACTACCTCTTAGTAACCCATTGCGCGTAGACAAGAGGGAATCGGCAGGTCGTAAAAAATTCATTATTACATGGAAGTCACCTTTCTTCCTATGCTTTGGAATCTGACCAGCTATTCATTGCACTACCTCTTAGATACCCATTGCGCGAAGGCAGGAGGGAATCAGCAGGTCGTTAAAAAAATCAAAAGACCGATTCCCTAAAAATTATGGATAATTTAGTCGATTATATTTTTTACATTCCTGTGTTTCAGAGGCGTACAATTTTTGCATAATAGGAGTTTTAAAAAACGTGGCTGTATGACGATTCTTCATAAATACTCCTGAATAAATTGTCAAGAATTATATTAAAAATTTACACAGTAAAACTGAACTACATTTGCAAATCAATAACTTCATATCCTTATATCGGATGTTGTACTTTAAGTCAGTCTTGCAGAACTACTGAACGTCTCGCTCGGGAAGATAATGGAAATACAGGAATTTCCCGGTTTACGAACTTTCGTCTTTGCTCCACTAATTTAATTTACGACATCAATAGTCCGTTATTGCGAACTTTTACTGAACCTCAGTAACCCAACATAAACGCCACCATTTGAAACTAAAATGGATACTACTATTTCCAAAAATTATGTATTTATCGTATTCTATTTTTCATATACAGTAGGGTATTTATATATATTTCCTGTAACATTTTTGTAACTACTGCGGCATTTACTCGTCGAGATTTCATAGAAAATGGTTAATTTGATATTTATCGTTCAGTACTCTTATTTTTACGTACAAAACATCGATATTACTACCGAGAAATTTAAGAAAAGCTACGCATTGTAAATAGAAAAATAAAGTAGTGATTATTCTTTAGAGCAAGTAAGAGATAAAATTTACTTCTTCATATCATTCCGCATACAATATATTTCACACTAAGCTCTTGCGACGAAAGCAATGACTAAGCTTTCATCCGGGAAAACGAAATCCGCAGGAACGCGTCCCTTTATTTTAACGCTAAACATATCGGAAAATCTCTACCGATTCAATAACTTTCTGTTTACGAACTACTTTTCAGGAACACATGGTGTTCGTCAATCGGAAGATTGCAGTTCATGAAGCGCAATTAATAACGGATCCGTTTAATGACATCCAGTGGAGTTGAAAAGAAAACGGATAGAATCGTGAGAGGGGAAAAGGAACGAGAAAGGAAGAACCAAAGAGTGAGAGGTGAAACAGAAAGTGAAAGAGAGCACAACAGAATGAAAGGGCTGCATTGTGACGATCAAAGTGCTAAGGGTGGGAAAGCCGAGCGAGAGAGCAAGGCGCAGAGGTTAAGGATCACGGACAGTCGAGCAGCGCGGCGGCCATTTGTTCCATTCCAAAAAAACAATCATTAAGCTTTAATTGTTGCATGTGGTAATACATACAATATTTTTCACATATGATAAAGTATTAACATTATTAGTTTCGAAATTGTTTATATTTTATGCAGTTGATTTTAGTTCGGAGCGCAGAACTCGCTTGCATTGGAGAAAGGAGCGAATAATTTATACGGAAGTGGAAGTGGTGTAGCTAGGTTCTCTCTCGCCTGGGGGCAAGTCACAGAGATGCGCTCCCCTCCCTTTTCTCCCTGTACAATTTTCCAGACAAATGTTACTTGGGGAAAGTGATGGAAACCCAAGTATACTATACTACCTTTTTAATTAGGCATATTTTATAATATTTTTCAATATAAAACAAAAAACCGTACTTATTATGTTTAATATTAATCACTCCCACGAAGTCACGCTTGATAAGGTTATTTATATTGTAATAATATTATTTTTTGTAAACAGAAACGTTAATTTTCGGTCCATGCGTTTGTTTCCCTTCAGCTCTTCCCTCTGATCTCCCCTTACTACGTCACTGGGCTAAGGAGAGCAAAAATAAATTATGTGGCTTTGAAAGCAGACGCTCCGAAGTTTGAATCTCAGTTTTTCTGATAAAAATATCTTATAATTCAGGGGCATTCAATCGGGGGTACGCGTACCCCTACGTGTACGTTAAGAGATTCGAAAGAATACGCGAAAGTGTTAATCATATTACTATTTTTCCAACTTCGTCTTTCATGTAAAACTTTGGGATCAAACTCTGCGATATTACGATTAATAATAACGTTATAGAACAGAAAAAACGCAGAAATTGTAAGTTTTAGCGGTATAAACATGAGTTATCTATCTTAATACATGTGTTATTCATTTCAATATCCTTTAAATGTACTTGGTGATACGTTGCCATTTAAATGCTCTAAGGAGTACGTCAGCAAGGAAAGGTTGAAAACTCCTGTTATAGTTGATGTTCCTATACCTCTATCTTTTTATTCGTGCAGCAATAATATCATTCGCCGTTTTTTACCATTCACAATTCGAAATAAAAATGTCTAGCAGAGATCGGAGACGATTGTACTCCGGGCGAGATGGTGTGGGAAAGCACGATTGCTTCCAAGAGCATCACAAGTGCTTAATTAGATATAAAGGCATCGTAACGAAGAACTAAAAACTCTTAATGATCCAGTGGGCGTTGGAAGACCAGATGGCTCATAAAGTAAACAAAAGTGTTACGGCCGAAAAAGTTGTTATTCGGAGCCATGCGATCTGGATGCCTGGGAATTGTTTCATACGAGAAAACCTTTGGGGCAGTGAGACTGCTGGAGTGATAGAAAGAAGGTCCCATCGCGTAAGAAATGGATATTTCCAACAGTAAACTGGTTAGGACAAGCAGCTTCTCATACCCGGGGAATGGATCTATTCGATTTGGATTGCAGAACCAAGGTGAACATCTAAAAGTAAGTTTTATCTCTTTAGATATTATTCATCGAAAAACGTGACTATAGCAGATGAGGTTCATTAATAATTAGGAAACTCCATGAGAGATAATTATTGATACACTCCGCCAGTGGTGCCCAAACTACGGACCACGAGCAACATCCGGCGCGCCTATAAAGTGTCTATATAGTGTGTGTGCGTGTGTGCGTCTATATAGTGTCTCATCCGTCCCACGATGAGTTTAACAATTGAAGGGCACAATGTAGCATAATGAAAATAGAAAATTATAAAAACAATATATGTATTTTTTCATTACCCATCTTGTCCCATAAGAGATAAATACAGGCATACCTCGCTTTGCGCGACCCCGATTTAAGCGGATTCATTTAGCGCGAAGCGGGCCCGCATCTACCAGGTTTTCAAAGAACAAAGGCGGAAAATGAGGCGGTCTAACTATAAAAGTATTAGAAATTCTATTTTTACATGCTTGTGGATTTTAGTAATAACCTCCTTGGGACCCCATTTGGGCCAGGATGTGGCACACCTCTTCTATGAAAGATACCCCCAGAACGGCACACCGATTTTATCACCCGATCGACGCTTACTTTTGCGTTATTATATCTAAAGAAAGGTGATTTTCCGAATAAAAATTACTCGTTGATTTATTTAGGAACTTATCCTCATTAACATGATGACATCGTTTTGCGTGAATTTCTTTTAGTGCAAAATTTTCAGGAGCCTATCGGTCGCGTAAATCGAGGTATGGCTGTACATTTAAAACAAATCGGGTAATATTTACCTACAACTAAACCCATTAGTTTCCTTCAATTATTCTTCAATTCTATTTTCCCCTGGGCGTGGCCCGCGAAGAGGTGAGAAATGAGCTCTCGAGCCGAAAAGTTTGGACACCACTGCGCTATGCGATAGACGGGATGAAGTTTCGTTACCGGTATTTAACATTTCTCAAGACTCACGCAGTATAAATTTAATTTTTACATTAGTAATTATTCATAAACAAGGGAAATTCATAGGTAGAAGAACCTCGTTTCCAATTACAATCGAAAGCCAAGGGTATTATGGGTTTAACGTGACGTTAAAACGGAAAAACGTGGAATAAGTATGTATTTTGCTCTGGTATGTAATATGTTACGTGAAATATGGTGCGAAATGTTATGTGAAATATTATAAGAAATGTTATGTGAAATACTTGCGGAAATTGTATGAGATATATTTAGCGTAATTTAATGTAATTAAATTCAGTGTAGCCAAATTAAATATTTTATCACACGTCAGATACAATTCATAAACTTGTGCTCATCATAAAACAAATCTGTGTGTGACAGTGCTCTATCTTCAACCGGCGAGGTGCTATCGCGCACGTTACGTAGAAAATCCAGGATGGGCTGTTGCGTGAATATCTGCCGCCTGAGGTAAAAAGACAAAATGTCGCCCCTTCCCCCCCCCCCCCCCCCCCCGATTAAACCTTCCATGGACCCTAGGCAAACATAAATTTATGCCCACTCTCCTCCTACAATGTTTTTTAAGCTAATATATTTTTTACAAAAGTAGTTTCAAAATTTTTTTGTTATTTTATTGCTATTGTTACTTGTACAAATCTTCATAATTCTATAGTTTGACTGAATTTCATCGAAATATCTATCAAATAAAATTGTACAAAATAAATGTCGTTTAAAGTGAACAAAACAAATCAACAATAAAAATAATTATGGCTAATTGTTTATGTCCCTATTTTATAGCACATAAATAATGAAATGATACAAAGAACAGGTACAAATCGAACACAGGAAGAACTTTTCTTGACTTCTTCTCAGCAAATATATTGTTAATATCTTCATAATCACTATTAATGAATATTTCTTGCTCAATGCTAAAAAATTTAATTTATCCCGTTTAAAGAACAGAAAAACTGTTATTCAGTTTCATTACTTACTGGAAGTGATAGATAAATTCTTAAAATAATTTCAACATTTGGAAAAGTTGATGAAATTGTTTGTTTAGTTATAAATTTGTTAAAATCTAGGAGATTTTCATGTCATTTTTATAATCTAAATTCAAAAATTGATATACCTACTTTTTCATCAACAACAAATATCATTTTTCTAAAATTCTTCCAAATCTTTAGTAATTTGAGCAACACTTTTAATATCAAAACAAGTAACATTGGCAAAAACTATTTTAAATCTGCTAGTAATTGAACGATAGCTTTTCCATCTGGATCATCATCATCATCAAGCTGCTGTCTGAAGACAGGTTTCAGCTGAATCGCTGCCTCCATCTCTTTCTCTCCCTAGAAGCCTCTTTCATATCTCTATTAGTACTATATTCCTGCTTTATATTCTCTAAAATTCCTATTATTTTTCTCCCTCTTCCTCTTCTTCCGCTAATTTTGCCCTCTAAGATCGTCCTTTGTAAACACCGTCTTTTCAATGTGTCATATCCAAGAATTTCCAATCAAATTTAAGGAATGACCGGAGCAAGGTACGAAATCTGCTGCCTCTGTGAAGTTTAGTTATAGCTTTTAAACTCTTGTATTTCCCGGATATATTAGACGCATTGTCGTAGCTTTGTCCTCGACAACTCTTGATAACTATGTTCATTTCGGTCAATTCATTAACCATCGCTGTTTATAAATGTTGTCCAGTATGTGAAACTATTGGTAGAAAACAAAAAAACCTTTCTACTGGTTCAGTACTGGGTATCACATATCGCAACATAATACTCAATTGATCTACATGGCTTATATCAGGGGTGCTATCAACAATGATATAAATATTTTGCTGTTTTTATTTTATTTGTCAATTTTAATTTTACGTGATCTTTTATTACTGCAATAAATTCATCGCATACGGTTGATGGTAAATAACTACAGGTGCAGAGCAATACCTTGCAACAAAAGTAAATACGATGTTGCAATTTTTTATGTTAATATATAAAAATAAAAATAAACGACCGAGCTCATGGATGGCCCCCTTAAATTGTGGGCTCCCAGCATTTGCCTAGTGTGTCTAGGCGATTAAACGGCCCTGCGCCCCAGTTCACGACACCTAGGTGCAGATCGGCAGCGACACTGCTATAATGTCACTCTTAGGATACGTTCACACCAGACGCGTCTTTCTTGATGTTTATTGTTGTGGTGTCCACATTGTTAAATTTAGCGTTGAGTGATATTTGGTATTTTAGGTAATGCTCCTAAGAAGTTTATAAAGATAATACAATCAAATGCAGGGCTGGTCAAGTGTCAAAAAAACTTGCCATTTTGTACACATCAATGTTACAGCTTAGAGAGAACATGTACTTATAATTATAAAGTAACTATAATAATAATTAATTTGCACGGCCATGATCAAATTTATATGAATTTTTTATTGACATTTTAACACTATGTTTCAAAACAATGTTGAAAATATATAAAAATCACAAGAACTATCTAAACGCGTAAAAATACGAAAGGACACATATAATTCGTATTATAAAATTATAGCAACTTCTTTAACCCTCGCAGGATGACTGGAGAATAGTTATATCTTGGATGACTGGGGTATTTTTGACCCCAGTTATATTATTATTATTATTTTTTATAAGCATATTAATGGGAATATTCTCTAAACTATCATTAATCAAAATCAAAACATTTAATTTTTCTCAATGCAGTACATAAATAATAGAATTTTCTTTGTAGTACAGGTATATTTAGTACAGTCCAAATATTCATATAAATTTCCTGAATGTACGCACGGAGACCATTTATAAAGAAAATATTGACTAAATAAGTTGTAGTTACAACTAGGAGGCGGTCAAAAACGAATTATTATTTACAAATATGTTGTCACTTATTGGCTTACTGCGGTCAAATGTGACCCCATAAGATATATTTATTATTTTCTCGAAGATAAAATCCCTCGAGAACATTTGAATTCCCGCTTTGCGAGGCGGTATTGTCAAGTCGTTCCCCTTCCATAATCACTCTGATATAGCTGGAGCGCGGCTTTTTTTAATACCGTCATACGCCAATAAAAAACTATTTAGGTGTAGTTTTTCACAGGGAATACGAACATTTCATAAAGAATACATATCTTAATCAATTATTGTGAAATAATATTGAGACAGTCTTCTTTTACCTTGAATTATACCTTCAGCTGTGAGGTTTGTCTTCGATCCTACTCTTTGCGAGCGAAGGATCGGAACCCTCACCGCGAGTATCTATATCTTGTGCTTCAGAAACTGAGCTTAGATCCCTCTAACCAGGTATATTTCTGCGTGTGTCCCCACACAGGAGAGATAAAGGAGTAATTTTTATTGTTATTACTGTTAGTATTATTAAAACTTCTAATTTGGAGCCTTGCTTCTATGGAGGATTCGCCCCTGATTGTAGGAATAATATAAGTGGGGCTGTGCAACATTAGTTTGGCAAGGAGTTTCGCTGTATTATGCTTGAAATGGTTTCTTATGATAAATTAATGAAGTATAAATAGGAACGCATTAAAAATACCAATCATGAGCAGCTAAACGTCAAAATATAAAATTAATTATTAAATATATTATACCTATATCTCTGAGTAATTGATTAATTATAAATTGCGGGTTAAATTGTTCTTATGTTACTGATAAATATATTTCAGAATTTTCCTTTCAAAGAAATCCATCAAAATGGTATGGTGTCGGTATTGTAAAGCTTGCGTAAGTTCGCGATAATCGAACAATATTTCCATCGATTAAATTTTAACTTTTCAGCAACATCTAGTATTTTCATATATTTATAGGTTATCCTAAAATATTTAAGCATTTTAGGAGTATTACTTTTTATTTTTGATATATTATTTTTTAGGGCCCAGCACTGAAGAATATTCTAGAACCGTACTAGTGGTGCCATCCAGCCAACTTTCATTGAAACTTATCAACTAGGTAATACATACATTTGCCAAATCAAAGACTACAAAATTGGCTCCATAATTTATATTTTTACTTATTAAAACTAATTATTTAAACTTTCCATATAACCCGTATCATTCAATAAAATTTTCACGTGATAAGGGATTTATAGAGGGCGGGCATAGGTGTACACCCGTCTAGGATCGCGAGGAAGAAACGTTTCAGTGCGTACTTGCGCAGCATTCCTTTCATCTGTTACAAAATAAGAGTGTGGACATTTTTTAAGATGTCTTTCCGTGCTGGGAGATTACATAGAAGTATCATATACGTAATAAAGGTGATTATTTTGATATGATTTAGACTACGCACATAACGTATCTTTGCGATATTACTGAATAAGAGCTATCAAATAAGTTCGAAAAATTATTGCATTTAAAAGACCGTCTTAAATCATTTGAAAACATTTTTAAAGGGCTACTTAAGCTTGGATAATCCGAAATCTGAAGCAAACCTTGAGTATTACCGGGGTGATGATGGTGGCTGGGTTTATTTAGATGACCTGATGAAAAGCTATGAGACAGTGGCTCTTGGTGTAACTGCTGACACCGTCATGCAGACATTAAGATATAATCGTGGCCGTGATGTGGAGGTATAAAAAAGTTCTAATTATCATTTACATTGATTAATAATAACATTGTAACAAAAATTGTTTTCATTTTTAGCTCGACGTCTCAGAAAAGCTTTTAAGGTTAACTGGAGAAATGAGGCTACAGCTGGACAAACGTGAGGCCTATTATTTGACCCAGAGATCAGTTTTCTGTGTTGGTTTTATTCCTGAAAGCACCAACGTTGATCACCTATCATTATACTTCTCAAAATTCATAGGATATTCATACTATAAGGTTTGTACGATGTAATTAATAACTTCTACCTCAAAGTATACGCAAATAAAAGGAGTTTTTCAAGATTTAAAAATTAAATCTGTAAAAGGCGTAATATACTCAAAGCGATGCATCCTCAAGTCACGCTTTTTATATTAATGTAGATGACATAAACATTAGTTTTGAACAATATAATTTTCGTGGTGTAAATGTAGTTTGTCATTGAATTTATTTTTGATGTGTACTAAAATTCCGGCGTAATATGCTAATTGTCATCCTTAATTGCAGCTTATCCTCATTCCAAATAAAACTACTGGTCACTCCGAATTTAAAGGATCATTATATGTGATTTTTGAGGCGCGAGCATACGCAGAAAGATTCATAGCGCAGCAGGTTTACTACCAAGGTAACAAGATAACGAAAATATCCAAGTGAGTGAATTTGAAAAAATTTGGGATTTCCTGTAATGTTGCAGTAGAACTTAAGGAGAAAATGTGTTTATTATTTTTAAAAGATCTATATAATGATGATTGATATCTAAACTGTTAATGGCATAAATTAAAAATATCCAAGTCTATTGATCTATTGCTATAACCACTAAATAACGTTTTAGGAAAGTTTTCGTGACTCTGAAGCATCTGGATAGAAGGAACCGGTTCATTAACAACAAGAAAACGCTGTTGTACGCATTAGCAAATCTGCTAAGAAGAAAGGTTAGTAAGATATGAACAATCCACAAAAATACAACTAAAGTATTAACATTAGATACAGAATAACATTTTTATTGCAAGTTGGGTGAAGGGTTTCCAGTTGACCTCTTAAAGAACTAATTTAAAGCTCAAGGAGCAAAACAAAGGTGAAGTAAGAGAGACTAAAATGTAATGCAGATTTAATTGATGCCCGGATAGTCATCCCGACATGAAACATACAAAAGTTTACTTGATAATAAACATAATAACAAGAGAATTTATCTAAAAGATCCACTGTAAGGTAAGATTAAAGGAAGAAGAAAAAGTAGAAAAATAAAGATCTTGGACGATGCGATTGGGAAAAAAAGGATGCAGCGGAATGCAGGAGACATTGAAGGAGTCGTCTCGAGCTTGAATCTCGAACATGTCCGTAATGACAAAAGACTGAAAAAGAAGTCTTCCCAAAAATTGGGGACCTAGTAAACGCAGTAGGGTGTGGCTTTTGGGGATTCACTCCATATAATTTTAGTTCTCGAGTATCAGGATACTTTTTTGTGTAGAATAAGCAGAAATTATATTCATGTGATTATTTAGACCATTTTAATTAATTATCATATTAATTACAAAGCAAAACATTATTTTACAATTAATTTCATTTTTGCAACTCTACAGATATTATCATTGTAATATAAATTCTTTTTTATCAAGGGCAACGTTGTGAAAATTGAAAATTTGCCTAGAACGGCCACTAAAAAATCCATAAAGACGTCATTAGAATACATGTGGAATTGAATGGCACAAAGGGAATGTATAAACCGCCTCAATATCTTCTATGTTGATTATAAATATATGCATGCTAGTGCATTCGCGTGGTTTATAGGGGATGCTGACACGGTAAGGTATTCTTTATGCATTTTTATTTGTATTGTACATTTCATCTTTTTCTCTGTTAATGTTATTGGTCTCATAGTTCTCATAAATATGATGTAAAATGATTTTTTCTGTATTCATTATGCTCCCTTACATTCGAGTATTAATAAGAAAAGATGCTCTTCCACGATAGTCAAAATAATTATTGTTGTCTTACTGCTACTTACAGTTCATGCAATTCGCAAAAACTACGCAAAGAAGACTTCAACTGACAACAGGGTTAGACCCAGAACAAGATGTTCGCGTAGCCTTAGTGATCGTTAAAAAACGAGCCACTTTGGTTACCAAAATGGATATGATGGAAAAATTAAAATATTTGTTTGAATTTAAGAGGAGGATTTCTCTATATACAGCAGACCCGCCTGATGTAAATGTTCACCTTCCAATAGGTATGTAATAGCAAATTCACTAAGCCTAACCTGAGTCCAGTGGAGGTATCTCATTAAATATAATTTGGTCGTAATTATTAGAGGTCAGTGAAATTCAAACGAAAGTGCACAAACGTTTTTGAAACGGTACAAGAAACTGTTAACTATAAAGTATTTCTTGCACGGTGATATTAATTTATAGACAGTCTGGCATGAAATTTTTGACTAGCAGGGTGTATAACAGCTGGGTTGCCTGACTCGTAGTTACTAGTTTACCCAGAAGTTAGAGGCACGGGAATCTTTTCATTCTGCCTAAAACTGTGCCTTGCACTACAATTGGTCATGGCTGACACGGCGAAGAGGTCTTGAGTCACTGAATTCGACTTGGCTGAATTGCAATTGCTCGATCTTCCTCGTACGCCAGGACTTCTCCTTCATATGCTACTTAGGGAAGCTCATACTGTTCTTCTGTTACCCTTGCGAACGAATTGACATCTGCCGTATCTCCCTATCTTCCGAAGTCTCCCATGATCGTTCAGTGACTCCTGCCGTGGCCAATGTTTGGAGACTCGATTCATCTGCTGAATATTCACATAAATAACGTCCTGCAGGAGGGAAAATCTACTTCTACTGAGGTATAACAGATTTTTTTCTTTTTCAAAAAATTTTAATAAGCCAAAATGCTGTCGTGATGCGGAGTTTACCTACCTCATCCTATAGACACCCCCTGCATTTTTATGAAGGCTCCTTCCTCTGATCATATGGAAGCAATGCTAATTTCAATGTGAGAAAGTGTTATAGTGTCTAAGAAGAAGCCAGGGTATGCTTTCCATGCTTTCCAAATTCCTAATACCTATGGAACAACACTCTTTATATTATATCAGGTCCGATGTTACACGTTTTGTTGACAGGATTTCTTCTGCAGTTGGCTATGGGGCTGTGTGTTGTGGTACGAGTTGTCATGAGTGCTTTTTCGTGAAACCCTGTGGCTTAGGCCAGTGATGGAGAACCGTTTCTAACTCGCGTGCCAGCATTACAAAAAAATCTGATGTACACGTCACATGACTTTCTCTATATGAAGTATGTCTTATTGTATACGTACGTCAATTAGAAGCGAAGAAAATATGCCTTGCATCGATTCCAATTATAAATTAAAACCGAATTGTGGAATATAGTGTTTCATTCTTTTAGGAATACTCAGGGTGAGGATGCAGTATTTGCGTGACAATTTGGCAGTTGCAAAAATTTACATAAATAAAGTTGTATATAAGATATGTCACAAAAACGTAATGTACAAATGGAAAGTTACAAGATTAAACCTCCACGTTCGTCAGATGAATTCCAGATACAAACTAATCAGACAATGACCCTTTAATAGAAACGTAAGATATAAAATTTTGTACTGATGGAATTATTATATCTTGAGATTGAGAACCCACAAAATTCCTATCACATACGCGCGTACATTATCGAGAAAATAGCCAACATGTACTGAAGGGATCTTACAATGTGTATTTTTGTTGACAACGTAAATTTTATTTTCTTCAAGAAAACAGTACGACATTAATTAGATAGCCGTTTCTTGCTCGCGTGCCTAAATATTTTTAAATTTTTTTATACCATCTAATGTTACTAATCAATTTATGAAACCATAAAAATTAATAGATAAAAAGTTAAATAAAAACAAAGGAAAATATTTTCATTTATTAATTATTTACCTGTAACTTATTAATGGGATCACTACTGCTGTACCGTGGAAGACAGTTCTTGTATTCGAGGTATGTAGTTTGTGCATTCATAAGCAGCACTCACTTCTCAGTCAGTTTCTCCTGTTTTATTTTATGATGCTCATAAAAGAAAACAAAGCTTCACACGAGTAAGTTGCAGAAAAAACTGTTAAAAATTGCCATAGCAACTCCTTTTAGTGGTACAAATGTTTCAGGAATAGCATTCCTCACTTACAGGATTTTATTTTCAGCATTATTATTTATAACTCCTGTCAGTCGATCTCGTTCAACTGATTCTAATTATAATTTTAAATCTATAAACTTTTGTTTCCAAATTGATCTGGACTGAAAATCAACTAGTTGCATTTCAAAGTCATTTAAATCCATCCAGGCGAATATTTCTAATCTCAAATTTATTAAAATAAATGCATCAGGGCACTTAATGAATTTTGCAGTGTCTTCTAATTCCCTGAACTGCGTAAATCTTGCCAAGAACTGTTCCATAATTGAACTAAAAATCTCGCTAAATTGTTTCAGAAGCTTCTTCGAAACAAGATTGTTTCGAAATTCTGTTTCAGTAAAATGCTTCTTCAAGCGGGGAAAGAACTTGAAACTGCTATCTTCCACGCACATTTGAATGTTTTTCAACTTGATCTCGGGGGGCTTTTATCATGTTCAACATAACGTCAACAATTTTGCCAGAACCGCTTAGTCTAATATTCAACTCATTTAGATGTAATGATAAGTGGGTAAAAACAAAGTCTGCTAACCCACGATATATATGTTAGCTCATAAAAATTATTTTTTTCTCACTCAAAACCATTTTAATTTCATTTAAACACTCAACAAAGCGTTCAAGTACACACCTTAGACTACATCAGCGCACATTGTTATATTCGAACAATTTATTGCATACTTTATCTACTTCGTTTATCAATGAATGAAATTGACTTTAATTTAGGGACAATGAAGCTGTAAAGTTAACGATTTATGTCACAACTGCCATTATGTTTTGAGTTCTTTTGCACACAATGCCTCGCGGTATTAAATGCAATGGAAGCCTAGTAATGCATGGCCAACATGTTTAGTACAAGGGATTTTCGGCCTCGCATAGCCCACTTAGGGCTGGTGGGGAAGAATCACATATTCAATATTATTGGCCGAGCAAAGCGAGGTCTCTCCTGTTGAGTCCATGTGCATTTTGTCTGTTTGTCTGTTCTACGATAACTGCTGTCTCGGTTGTCTGACTTTTACCAAACTTCCTGTGCATGCACAAATAAATAATAAGTCGCATGCCTATAGGATTTCCGGAATACCACCCTAATAATTACTGCGCAATTTGCGTTAGCGCGTTGCGCTAATGTCAAAATTTTATCCAATTGAAACGAAATATGGCAAACATACGGAAAACATCAAGCGATGAAGAAAACATCAAATACACATTTCTGAAAAATATACCGGGAGCCTCCCAGAGACGCGCAATATGATTCCCCCACCAGCCCTAAGTGGGCTGAGCGAGGCCGAAGATCCCGCGGATCCCCTAATTCGTAAATAGTTGGCCGAGCGAAGCGAGGTCTCTCCTGTTGAGACCCTTTGCATTTTTTCTGTCTGTTCTACGATTACTACCGTCTTGAATGTCTGATATTCACCAAACTTCGTGTGCATTTACAAATACCTTAAAGTCGATTGCCTGTAGTATTTCTAGAATACCACCCTTATAGCTACCGCGCAATTTGCGTTAGTGCATTGCCATAATTTCCAAATCTTATCTAATCGAAACAAAATTTAGCTTACATACGGAAAACATCGAACGATGAAGAAAAAGTAAAAAAATTCTCTAAAATGTACAGAGGCGTGCAATTTGCGTTCGTGCGGTCTCTTCTGTTGAGTCCCTGTGCACTTTGTCTGTTTGTCTTTTCTACTATAACTGCTGTCTCAAACGAAATTTCGTCAACATTGAATAATATAGAACTAGGGGATCCGCGAAATCTTAGGCCTCGCTCAGCCCACTTCACATTGCGAGCCTCTGGGACGCTCCCTGTACATTTTAGAGATATGTTAATTTTATATTGTTTTCATAGTTTGATGTTTGATGTTTTCCGTTTGTTTGCTCAAATTCGTCACGATTGGATAAGATTTGGAAATTAGCGGAATGCGTTAACGCAAATGGCGCAGTAACTATAAAGGTGGTATTCTAGAAACCCTATAGGCATGTGACTTATTATTTATTTGTACATGCACAGGAAGTTTGGTAAAAGTCAAACAACCGAGACAGCAGTTATCGTAGAACAGACAAAGAGACATGCACATGGACGCAACAGGAGAGACCTCGCTTCGCTCAGCCAATAATATAGAATTATTGTAGAAGAAAACGAGAAATATTTTACTGCTCAGGGCAGCGCTTTCAATTCTTTTCAAACTTTACATCCCCACTGTATGATGTGCAGGATAACTATGAAGACGATAACTAGGCGATCCGCGGGATCTTCGGCCTCAGCCCACTTAGGGCTGGTGGGAGGAATTAAATTTCCGCCTCTGGGAGGCTCCCTGTACATTTTAGAGAAATGTTTATTCGACATTTTCTTCATTGTTTGATGTTTTCCCTGTGTATGCCAAATTGCGTTTTGATTGGATAAAATTTGGAAATTAGCGCAATGCCCTAACGCAAATTGCGCAATAACTATAAGGGTGGTATTCGTCTCGCGTGCCACGTTTGGCACGCACGACATAGGTTCGCCATCACTGCCATATGGCAAAGTAAAAATCAAGTTGCTGACACAGTAATACTTCCAGGTACTTGAGATTGATTGATATATAATTTCTTAAGTTTTCGATGAATATTTTTTATTTCTATACTGAAGGTTTGATAACAATATTAATTATTGCAATTCACCTCATTAATGTGGCCTTTACGTTCATAACAATTATTATCCTAAAGAACTGCCACATTTTCTACCTCACTACTTAATAATTGGCTGTAAATTAGATGTAAATGTTTCCTGATTAGTGCCCATGTGTGGAAATCTGTTACCTTAGACAAAAATGAAATTGCACGACAGAGTACGACATTTAGGTTCTGATCGGCGGAAACACTACGATAATGTCGCCCTTAGAAAATTGTTACCAGAGATATTCGCCTTATCAACTCACTACAAGTCACGATCCTGTTCTTGAAAACAAAACAACGCCCACGCGAGGAGAATCGCCTTGTATAACCACCAGGGCATTGAACCGAATTTTTTTTCGCTCCGGTTTTCGTTCCGGTTCATACAAAGCAACAAATTTCGGTTCGGTTTCGGTTTCACTCCAGCAACCACCATTGATCCTGTTCCACCCGTTTGTTTTGCTCCGATTTTGAATTTTTTGGGGAAAATTTCATGATAATACCAAAATAATCTTTATTAATTAATGTTATTTTTTATTTAAACCTAATACGTCTTCAGTACCGCAAGACAAGAAGGCAAAAATAGATATCCGCAAGCAAAATCGCGCACGCGCCCCCTCCCACCATTTAGCGAACTATAAAGCATAATATGAATTACATTCTTACATTTTTCGTTATTCAATTTGTAAACTGTTCCTCTTATATGACTCCGTCTAATGCTGTTCTATACAAATTTAAAATTCATTTTTGTTCTTTTTTTGGGCATATAAAAGCTACTAAAACGTTCTTTATTTTTTAGTCTTTAATTTGATGTAAAACCGTTGTTATTCTTTCAAAAATCAACATTTATTTGATTTTACAATTCCAATAGTCCAGATCCTAATATAAGCAGATACTCTCATTATCATAATGAATTTACTTCAACAGTACTCATGCACATACTTGAACAGGTACAATAATATTAATTCACATTTGAATGTAGAATGTAGTTAATAGAGTTATTTAAAGAAGACCTACTAAATAATTTTTAAGTACAATAACTTGGATGTTAATATTACAAATACCACACTATATATAATTACATAAATTTCTTAAGACATTAAATATGTACACATAGTAGCATTTGACAGAAGTAAGAATACCTCACAAGCTCAGCTGCGGAGCGATCCTTCCTGGATATGTTTTAGAGGAAGACTACCAAAATGTAAGGGTTCAATGCATATGGCGAAGAGATGATAGTTTATTGAGTCTATAACCTCCAACTTTAAGCAAAATCCAAGTTAAGAATCGTGAAACATTTTTACCCGGAACACTCCACGGGGTAGGCTCAGAGGGAGGGTACCAAGACAATTAGTGGCTGTCTTCAAAGTACCACTAACAAGTTCCTTTCCACTAGTCTCCCTTCACAGGGTTCTGGGAAACCTCAGCAGAACGTATCCTTGACCCTCTCTTTTCCGTTCGGGTCCAGAAAAATACTTTTTCGGTTCGGGTCCGGTTTCAGTAGAGCTAAAATAACGTTTTTTTCGGTTTTGGTTCGGTTCTAGTTCGATGCAGTGATAGCCACCCAGCTATATCCGAAATTCGGATTAAAAATACAGCAGTGTTGCAATTTATGGTGGTGACACAGTGACGATCACTTGTTTACTCGGATGGAAAATTTGTGTGGACACCTAGGGCTGTTTATATTGGATTCATTGCCTGTGTTTTGTCCTGTCCGAACTCGGACATTAAAATAAACGCTCGTGTGGCCGTTACCTAAGGGTTGAGGTAGTAATTAAATCGAGGGAGTGTTTCAATCAAGTTATACAAAATTTATTACACTAAATTCAGATAAAACACTAAATCTAGGATCGCCAATTCAAAGAAATCAATACACAGCTTAAATGGGGCGTATGACGGGACGGCAAAAAATAAACACAATGTGGGAAAACATTAAATGCGAGACTCATAAACTAAGGTTTCACTGTAACTGGTTTTAGAATTTCTGGATTTGAGTGGCTGTACCTGAATATGACTTTTCTCGTTTTGTTACAGAATATGGGAATGAAGAGGAGGCTCAAGAGACTCTACAAAGACCTATGGAAGGATTCAATGAAAACAAATATGAGGAGGAAGATATTATGGAGACGGAAGAAGAAGGAGCCGTGGGTGGAGAAATAAGTTATGAATAATTTGCAATGTTTTATATTTTTGTCCAAGTTACATTGCTATTACATTCTTATTCATTTTTAGTACTTGGACACATTTCCTTTAATCAATGTGAAAAGTTTACTATGATTTGTAATTCATTTATTTTTCATTCATGAATCTGCATGACATTGAATACAGTACGTATATTTAAACCGGAAAATGGAATAATCCAAGAAGTGCGCACAATTAAATACCAGAAAAATGAAATAATTAGTTCGTTTTCCAACGAGAATCGGCACTGATTTTATTTGGAACTCATTAGATATTAATAAAAAATACAGTATTTTGCTGTCTAATCACCGCAAAATATACGTCAAGAAACTATCTTCAACATTGAGACGAAAAAATACTCACGAAATTTTCCTCAATTCCTTGATACTACTAGGAAGATTGAAATAATCGATCGTCACTCTGAATAATTAAATTATCCTTGTGATACTAGCTGAACATTTATTTACAAATTATTAATCAAAACAATATTTATGCAATGCCATTCACAAAATGAGTTATAAATGACACAAGGAATATAAAAATCCTGTTTATCTTATTGGTAGGGTTAGAAATTACATGATGACGAAAATATTGTCAAATATGGTAGAAAATAAAAAAATGACCACTTGCATTTCAAATGCTGTATATGTGCGCAGATGATTCTCCGTTCTTGTCACCAAAAGAAAAATTTAACTGACGTCATTTTCCTTTCTCTTTTCACACGAAGAATCAGACAACAACCTACCAAAACAAAGTGATTTTAAGACTTTCGTCTTACAGTCGTAAACGTAAATAAACTATGAAAGGAAAGACAGGACAATGAAAAATGCCCTGACAGAGGAAATTGGTGGTAAATATTGTAAGGAAGGTACTCTGCTTATTTGGTAATAATAATTTTAACGATCTACGCACTATATGCTTTGTGGGCGAGGGCCTGGTGGCCCATTTTCAAAATTTCGCGGCCCACCGTTGGGCCTTTGCCCATGCTTTGAAAAACCCTGTTCTAGGCCGTGCATGCATCCCCAGCACACTTCAGCATAAAATCTACGAATTAACTTTTTTGTCAAAAATTGGTGGAAATTGATGGGTGGTCGGCTTCTATTCGGGGCAGACACGGTATATCTAATGCAGATATTTTGTAATACTTTTGAGTGTAGTATTGAAATATTTTCTTTTTTTAAATTTTTTATTGGCTCCAATAAAAGAAAATATCTCTTTTTGTTATTTTTTGCTGTGTCTAACTGGAGGATTTTGGTAAGTTAAAATAGATGTGTTAGTAAATGTGTTAACTTGATATAACCCAATAGAGTAGGGGTGTTCAACCTTTGATTATGTTGTAGTTTTGGTGGATAATCTCTCAAAAGTGGTGCGTGGTGCTTAAAATATTTCATATAAACTAGTTTGGAAACTAGAATATTGTTCTTTACGAAACCACTTGCCATTTGTGAGAATAAAATCAACTTGAATTTTAACTAGCTGCTTAGTACAGCATTGTTTGCAGCATAAATAAGATATGTGCCAACTTCCACCCGGTATGGTAAATTAATGCAATGACTGGATTTGTTTTTAGAAATGTATTCCAAAATATTACAGAGCCCCCTGGTGGAGAACTTTTCAACTATCTCCGAAGGTCCCGAATTTAAGGTTCGGGACTGAGATGGCAGCAATAGAAAGATGCTCAACATAAATATTTTCTATCCAAACTTTCTGTTCAAATTATGTATTGCGACAAATGCTGCTATTAGATATTTGTACTTTTTTATTTTAATGTTTTTACGACATTAATGTAATGCAATGTAAATCAAGAATGTGCATGGTATAATTTTAAAAAATGCATGTCAAAATGCTACAGTGCCTCCTGGTGACGAACACAAACTATCTCGGACGGTCCCGCATTTTAGGTTTTACCGGTTCCTATTACTGCCATGAGCAGCCGGCCAGGTGGGGGGTGCAGCGGATACAAGGCTTCCGGGCTCCCTATTTTCGGGGCCCCCAAATGTTGAGTACAAATAATATATTTACATATTTAAACAAATTTTTGCTTTTTTATTAAATTAATTATTATTAATTAGTTACTTTATTATTGTTTGTAAGTAGTGCCAGATTAAGAGAACTTATTGATGGAATAGTCATATTAAAAGATTTAATATCCAATGAAGATAATGTAAATTCTGCACAGGAGATTTAGAATTTATATTAACTAATAATTTTAGTGAAATATTACCCAATGTTATGACTGTACCTAGGTTATTTTTGACCTTACCCATAACGGTGGCAAGTGCAGAGCGATCTTTTAGTAAATTAAAAATTAATAAAAACTATCTTTGCTCAACGATGTGTAATGAGCATTTAAACACTTTTAGTTTATTAAGCATTGAAAAAGATATCGTTAAAGAATGTGATTTTTCTGATGTTATTGAGAATATGGCATTACAGAAATTCATAAAGCGTACTAAAAATAAATAAAGACCATGTTTCAATGGCGTTGATCTAAATATCTCTGCTATACTATATTTACACTAATCCAAGACAACCCTGAAACAAAGACTGGACTGTCAACACAAAAAAAAGATTTTATGATCTAATTACATATGATTTCTTCAGAAATTAAAATTTCCACAAAATTAGCAGAAATTTTTAATGGGTACCATAATTTTTTTTATTAACATATGTCATTGTATTATTTCAGTTTACAACATTCTTTATGCTCTCTTCATCATTGTGCTTACCCTCACTATTTGTATCATCCCAGCCTTTGCCAATATTCTCCTAAAACATCATCTTCACTTCCATTCATGGCATTGGATAAGAAGCATTTCCTAAATGCATTAACTATTTATTACCTCTGGATTTATCTGTTGCAACGACTCCTTGATTCCTTGGCAGAGCATTGTAACAGTAGACTTCTTTAGATTTCCTTTTGGTGTTAGAGTGTTGTCTCCACTCAATAGTCACTCAGAAAATAAACCCATTAAATTATTTTGAAGTGGCTTGTTGACAGCAACATAGAGAAAATGAAGCTGTGAAGTCATTCCTCCAGGTAATATTACAAGGTCAGTATTTATTGCATTAATTTAGTCTTTATATCTTCTGGAGTTATGTGTCCTTTGAATGCAACTAGGATCCCTTTTTCTAAATAGGGCTCCTGGTCATCTATTCCAGACTGTGTAACCAATATCTCAAAGATTCTTTTGACACCCATCTATTTCATGACATCTAACTATTATTCCAATAGGCAGTTATTCCTTGGGCATTGTTTTTCATTTTAGGATAACATGTGGTGGAAATTTTTATCCATCTACTAAACACTCAACATTACTGTAACTCACATTTTTTCATTACCTGTTGTTCTTATTCTCACAGGTTTTGCAACTTTTTCATTGAGAAAATAATCAGATGGCATCTCAAAGAAAACTGGAGTTTCATTGACATTGCCTGTTTTACTCAAAAGGTAATTATTGATTTTTCTAAGTCCAATTATATGTTTTAGATAAGCAAGAAGTTTCTCAGTGCAGCAATTTTTGTGGAAGTGAAGCTCTTCAGTGTAAGGAAAAACTATTCCATCGTATTGTTTGCACTCATTAACCATTATTGGCCTTAAATTTCTGCCATGGGATTTTTAGTCCACATGAAATTGTTTGTGCTTTGAGTTTAATTGTTTCACTTGGAACTGACATTCGGCATTCTCTCTGATTACAGCCGCTCCCCGGCTTACAGAAGCCCTGACTTACGTAAACTCGACCTTATGTAAACTTTTCCATTAGCCACAAACAAAAGAATTCAATGTGCGAAAGTGCATATGCATATTATGTTATACTCGGAACGTAAAGTACATACTCAAGTATTTTGCGACTCCGCATCATTTGCGATCCCTTATTTTATGCCTCAAAATCTTGTTTTCATCTTATATGTCATGTAATGTGCGAGTTGGAATTTTTGAGTTCTGGTAGGATGACCTACAGTTCCCCTAAAATATAGTGTATTTTCTTTAGTTCGTTTCCATATGATTTCTATCTTCATGAAAGTAAAGAGAAAGCATTAAAATGTATACCTGTATTCTAATTAAAAAAATACCTTTTAATGCAACAATGTATTCAAGATCTATGGCATCTCCCACAAGGCATTACGCTCAGTCAACTGTTGCCTATCGGGAATATTACTGCCGTTCACTACTTGCGAGTCTGGACCTTTTTTGCGGCTACTGGTTTTCGAGTGAAGGATAGCACAGGGTCTAAATAATTTCCTTAATTTCTATAATTAGAATGAATTTTTCCCAATTAACTTATAAATTAACTTATTATCTGTACTGAACTGTGTGGGTAGTTAGGCCAATTCCAACTTACGTAAAACTCAGGTTACGTAAAGGTTTGCGGAACGGAACCCTTACGTAAGTTGGGGAGTGGCAGTATGCACAAATTCAACTGCATGTTTTTCTATATCATGTCTATCAGTGGTGAGAAACCTTTTCTATATGGCAGTCTGCATTGGTGGTTGCGAATTCCTGGGCGGGCTGCATTGCAAGTTGTCAATGTTTCGGCGGGCAAGTTATATTTTGAATCGGACATTAAGTAGATATTTTGAGGTATCATATCAGTGAAAATCATATCTAAATTACATTATAGGGTTAACATTTCAATCTGAAATGTTTTATTGTCATAATTTGAATGTATATTATATGAATTTATGTTAAATTTTACGGATAGCTTTTTAATCATAGCTTCACGGGCCACATAAAATTCTCCCGGAGGCCACATGCGGCTCGCAGGCCATTGGTTGCTCACCGCTGATGTATATGACCACATTTTTTATCACCGACTGATTTCCAACTAGATTTACCACTTTCGAGTTCTTGTTACAAGAGTTTCCATCTACCCAAATTTACTTCAATGACATTGACTTTCTACTGGTTTTACAAATATTGGTTTCTTCTGTGTACTTCACTACTATCGGATTAAAATTGGCATCATAACTATATAAATTCCTTTGATATCACTCCCTGTGCATTTGTGTTTCTTATCTCTACATGATCAGCTATTTTAAAGTAGAGGGTGATGTATATAAAACGAATGTAAGACAAAATCACAATTAGATCATTTGTGCCATAAAACTGTTGAATGTGAGAAACCCTATGAACTACGCCGTCATTTGTTTTACTTCCTCAAAATGCTATTAATCTATCAATCAAGCTTAGTTCACTTTAGAAAATTGTTTCCAAACTTGTTCATTGAACACCATCATTCAAAAATTAAATTCAGTATTTCTCTAGTTCATTAAAGAACATGTCATTTGTACATGTGTGTTCAGTGTGTATTTCACACAAACATATTCAGTAGGAGGTATAGTTTGTTAATTCGTTGAAATGATTTGTTACAAATTTTTGTTTGTGGAAAAAAATAATTTTCAAATTTATTTAAAAATTAATACTGTATTAATTGAAATCTGGATTATAATTTTGCAATGAAAACTTTCAGTAGCTACCATTATTTTATCTTATGTTTCATTCGTTGTAAAAATATCGATTAAATATGTAACCCATATTTGTACTCGAATTTAAGACGACCCTCGATTTTTGCATGCTGAAATTTGGGAAAGAAACTCGTCTTGGAATCGGTTAATTAGAGTACTTGCAAAAAAATTGAGTCAATTATCAACAAGTCTGCAGAAATAACGTCAAAGTTTGGATATACTTTAATTTTCACTATACACACACTCACCAATAGGTCGACTTCAAGTTGGCGAGGCCCTGGGGATGTCGAAGCGACACACGTAAAATAACACTAAAAACAACACGGAAACATAACGTAGAAGCTTTCGGAAAGATTCCTTCTTCAGCTAGCGAGAGAGACAACTGATGGCAGTGACACTGGGATGAACGGCCACCGCAACAGCGTCATTCTCAAACGACCGCTGCCGGTCGCCGTTCATGCGAACAAACATAATTTAAAGTTTAACAACTGCTTCACAATGAGAGTCATTCGCGCTCTCCCCGACAATGCTTCGGCTCCCCAACTCCGTCAGTGGGAGCTTTCGCATATCCATCTCCTAAACTCCTTCACTCCCCCTGGTCTCAACCTTCGATAGCTTTTCACTCCCTTTCTGTCTTCTCCCAACCCCCTACCAATCCCCAACCCCCTCTGTATCCTCCAATCCTCGACCTTTTCGCACTACCCTTCCACCCCCATGCCTCCACCCAGTGTCACCGCCATCAGTTCACTCTCTGTAGCTGATGATGGAACAATTCCGAAAGCTTCAACGTTTGTGATGTTTCTGTGTTTTAGTGTTCTTTTACGTGTGTCGCTTCGACATCCCCGGTGCCTCGCCAACCTGAAGTCGTATGATTGGTGAGTGTTCACTGGGTTTCCTCATCCCAACACCTTGTTGACATCCATATATCCATTTTACATTTCCTTATATATATATATATATAGTTGAAAAATCAATAAATGTAATTTGTACGCTACTGCGTAATAGTAACAATACGGTATTAAATTCGACCCACGCGCTGAAGTAGGGATTGTTAAGAGACATAAATAGAATATATATTAACATTAAAACGGCAGCGACAATCAGGACACAATGAGTAATGAGGGACGCCACCGGAGGGGAGCTGGTGTGGTAAGAAAGGAGATTGTTGCTGCGGGCTATGTGAAGAGATTGCTCTCTCTCGTACAAACCGGTCAAGGAAATAGACACGGGTCGAGTCAGGGTGATCGAAATAGGGTTTAAATATTGTTGACTGGGTGAATAGAGTAGGTCACTCAAAGGTACGACGATTGTTACTATTGAAAGAATAATTGAAATAAAAAGGAACTCGTGAGTTATTATTCCGCGTAAAGGACTTCCAAGTAGATCACCATGCGACACCACAAGATCCAGAGACCGGGGAGAAGATATGGAGTGCTGCCGGACGGAGGAAAAGAACACAACCAGTATTCTTAAAACACCACAAAGGGACAGCAATATATATATATATATATATATATATATTGGGGTGCCGGTGGTGTAGTGGTTAGGACGCTGGCTGCTACTCGCCCGATGCTTGAAAAAGTCATCGGGTACGAATCCTGCGAGAGTAGGATTTTTTCCCAGGGTCGCCCGGCCCCCTGTTTGCGTGGTTTGAGGAGACCGCGCAAATTCAGCTGTTCCGTCCTTCGGAAAGGACGTTAAGCCGTTGGCCCCCCTGGTGTTCTTCGTAAGAGCAGGCAAATGCCGGCACCGGGTTTCCCTCCCCCCTTTTGTGTGCGAGTTCGGTGTGGAAGGCAACGGGAAACCACCACACCGTGTATGTATATTCCCTAGTCAAAACCAATTAATTAATTAATTGGTAGGACCTGTCGCAAGACAGAACACGAATGAATGAATATATATATATATATGTATATGGATGTCAACAAGGTGTTTGGATGAGGAAACCCAGTGAACACTCACCAATCAGACGACTTCAGGTTGGCGAGGCCCCGGGGATGTCGAAGCACCTGACCATTACAACTTTATTCACATATAGATTCCTGATCAGTCTCCTGTCTTTCCAGTCTACACCTTAATCCTTTAATATCTTCATCAGCATTACCCAATTTATTCTATCAAAGGGCTTCCGCCAATCTACGAAACATACGCAGATATATTGACTGTACTCTATTGTCCTTTCTGATATGACTCTAACTACTCCCATAGCGTCTCTAGTTCCTCGTCCTTTTGTGAAACCGAATTGATCTTCTCCTAGCATTTATTCTGCCTTTTTCTCCAGGCTTTTATTAAGAATCCTGCGATGATCTTCGAGGTGTGTGACAGAAGGCTTATTGTACTGTAGTCTTTGCACTGCATTGCCTTTGGCTCCTTCTTTAGTGGGATCATTGTTACTTCTAGAAAATCCCGAGGCCACTCTCCCATGTCTAAATCTTATTAATTAATTTCTTGACCCCTTTGTCGTTCTGATCCTATGACATTCAATACTTCAGCCGGTATTCCATCGCTGCCTGTGGTTTTCCTTTTCTTTAGTTCCACTATCGCTTTTTCTACTTCGCTCTACATAATACTTGGTCCTAAGCTGTCTTCTTCAATGTTTTTCTTATCTTCCAGTTCTATTTTTGCCGATCCTGCCTGCTTGCTGCATAGTTCCTTAATGTATTTTTCCCATACCTGTGCTACATACTTTGTTTCTGAGACTAAATTCCCATCCGTATTCATAATTCCTTTACCACGAAATCCATTAGACTTCTTATCTTCTAATTCCAGTGCCCTAGCGTACATCATATCGTATCGTCCTAAATTCTCCATTTGTTGTTTCATAACATTTTTCTTTTATACAATTTTCTCTAGCTTTATCTGTTACCCTTCTCAACGCATCTGTAGTTGACTCTACCTTCTTCACAGTTAACGTTTTTCCATTTTCGTCTCTCATCCAATTACTCCAGCATTTCGTTAGTGATCCATAGTTTTCCGATTTTCCTCTCTATTTTTCCAATCGCTTTATCCAAAGTATCCTTGACACTGGTTTTAATTTCTTCCATTTCTATATTCACGGTCTTTGGTTTGTTATCCAAATTTCTCAGGCGATCTTCCAATTTCATGCTGACTACATCCCTGCCTTTCTTTCAGTTTTTCTAAGTCCCAAGTCTGTCTTCATCTTTTATTTTTTCTTAGCTGTTTGTTTATATATTATATACTAGTAAAAGGTGCTTGCACTCTGCAAGCATTTCATCTCACCTAGAAAATAAATTTATTTTTCAAACAAATATTTCATCATTAAATATATTATTTTAATTCTAAATGTTTCACCTCCTCAGCGATTTTCGTTTTTCTCTTACGTGAAAATAATAGAGTAAAACAATCCCCAAACATTGAAATTTTAATAATTTTATACTTTCTCCATTATGTGGTACTAATGCTACACATTTCTGCCAAATTTTTAAGTTGTAGCACTTCTAGAAGTGAAATGATATTTTCTAATTGTTTAAATTTTAAACATTTTTAAAGGCCGCCGCAATATATTTATGGAGAGATTTAAATGTTAATTTGTGCAAATGCACTATTTTGTAAATAACTTGAAAATTTCAGCTTCCTAGCTCTTACCGTAGCACCTAAACAGTTATCTATTTGTTTAAACTTTAAGAATTTTTAACTGCCAAACAAATTAATTATTAAAATTTGTATAATCCCTATTTCGTTTTATTTTAAGAATTCTACTTATATAAAAATTTCAACTCCGTAGCACATGCGAAACTACATAAACCTTGAAAATTTGTTTAAACAATTGGGAATTTTTAGCAGCCGCATTGTTGACCTTTTTCGAGATTTTCGTTTTTTCTAGTCGGTTTTGCACAAAATCCTACCTAAGAAAAAAGTTTCGAATCTCCATATCATATGGAAGTGCCTAAACATTAGTATCCTCCTATATGTTATATCCTCCTCCTCTGTAAGGAACGTCTATATATAATGATATGCATATACATACACGTATGCTGACTAAATCGTCCCTAAGACGACCACATATGGTTCCATGTGATACTGGACGCCTTGAGAGGTGGTCGCTTTAGAGAATTAAAATGAGATAAGAGTGGAAAAATATGATTCCTCATAAGGACTAGCAAAAACAATAAACCTAATAAATGCCACAAAAAACTTTATATATATATATATATATATATATAAATATACCGTCAATTGACGTTAAAATCTTCATTAATCAAACTAATAACAAATCTAACATGGCCACCTCATGACCTCATGACTTCAAAGAATCACAAAAATAACAACAAAAGGCTATGCTGTCTGTCCGTTAGTCTGATTGTGAGTGTCAACATAATAAATCGCGAATAACTTGATCAAGGTTGTAGGAAGAAAATTAAAAATTGGCAGAGAAAATCAAGTCAAATATAAAAATGCTTTGCCTATAGAAAATTCACGAAAAAATCCAGAATTCATAGAGGAAATGAGAAAAAACAATGAAGATGTAATGGAGAATGAAGAAGTAAAGGAAAAAAGAAAGGAATGAAGGGCTGAGAGAGGAGGGAGAAAGTAAGCAGAGAAGAAATGAGGAAGGGGAAGAAAGATATGACAAGGGAGTGTGAAGTGTGACTGAGGAAGAGAGGAGTGGGGCTGAGGGAGGGAGGGAAGCAAGGAGAAGTGAGGTAAGGAAAAGCGGGCTGAGAGAAGGAAGGGGAAGAGAAGAGTGGGGCTGAGGGAAGGAGGAGGGAAGCAAGGTAAAGGGAGGTAGGGAAGAGGGTGCTGAGGGAGGGAGGGGGAAGAGAGGAGGATTGGAGAGAGCGAGAGGAATGATGGAGGGATAGAAAAAGGATGGAGGGAGAGAGGATGGATGGAGGGAGAGAGGAAGGAGAGAGGGAGAGGGGAAGGACGGAGGGAGAGGGGAAGGACGGAGGGAGAGGGGAAGGAAGGAGGGAGAGAGGAAGGATGGAGGGAGTGGGTAAGGATGGAGGGAGAGGGGAAGTTGGAGGGAGAGGGAAAGGATGAAGGGAGAGAAAAGGATGGAGGGAGAGAATAAGGATGAAGGGAGAGAAAAGGATGGAGGGAGAGAATAAGGATGAAGGGAGAGGGGAAGGTGGAGGGAGAGAGGGATGAAGTAAGGAAAGTGGAGAAGGGAGGTTGGAGGGAGGAATAATGGAATAATAATTTGTAATTTTTATAATGTAATCTTTTTAATAATTGCCAATTTGACACTACAATTAATTTGTTAAGCGAGATTAGCTAAATTGAATAAAATGAAATAATATTATAAAAATATGAATAATAGGAGGGGAAAACAGAATTAAGGAATGAAGAAGGAGGAGGGAGAATGTAGATAGATAGATAGATAATCGTCTTTATTCGGGTGAAATTTAGACCATAAGGTCCATTCCTACATTTAACCCTTCGTCAATATAATAAATATAAGAAATGGTAAAGTAAGATATTACAATACGTATTACATAAACAGTATATACCTAAACCATATAGAGTAATAAATATATAATTGAAGACGGATTAGAGATTGTGGGGAAAACCTAGGTAAAATAGGCATGTCCTCCCTAGTAAAACCCACGCAGAAAACACCCACTGAGAAGGGTGTTGTGAAAATCCTGCGAAAACCGTAGATAGTGTACATATGATAATATAATAGTACAACATTAAATAGAAAGGAGTATGTACAGTAAGTGTTCGTATATACAGCGTCGTTGTATACCGTCATAAAAATACATATATAGGTAACAACGTAATGCAAAAAAGGAATATAATACAATAAATAGGCAGAATAAGATGAAATATACTTGAAATATGTACAATGAATACGGAGATTGTTTTTGGATCATGCATGACATAAGAAAGAAAAAAAATGATATAAAATAACACATATGATATAAAACAATACATAAAGTAATACGAAATAGTATAAAACAATACAGAATGATATAAAACAGCATAAAATAGTATGAAACAATACACAAAGATATAAAACAATATAATACAATGAGAATTAGTATAAACACTATATCTTAGTAGACACTAGACAGTGAAAAGGTAACAGTCGCAGGAGTTGTACATTGTGAGAACTCGATAACCTGCGAAGAAATTAATTAATGTTCATTAAGTAAGGAAGAGTGAATGCAGCCGTCTTGCAATAGGTAAGAAGAATATGTTAACGCTGACCTGAATTTTGGGCAGAGAACAGCAATTTAAAGTATTTATGTTTGAATATGTAGAGAGATGTTGCGTTTTGGAGGTCAGTAGGTAGGGCGTTCCAAAGTCTACAAGCTGTAACATGGAAGGATTTATTATAAATTCCGTCCTGTGATGTGGGATCAGGAAGAGATTGGTGCCTCTAGTAATGGCGTCGTGTACAGAGTTCATTTGGGAAAATTTGGAGTTCAGATACTGTGGGTTTTGAAGAGTTATAATTCGGTAAAATAACGAGAGGAGGTGAAGACGTCTACGAGCTTCAGTGCGAAGCCAGCCTAACTTATATAGAGGTTGAGTGACATGGTCTCTCTTTTGAAGATCACAGATGAATCTTACGTAGGAATTTTGTGCACGCTGCAATTTTAGAGATAGCTCGTTAGATAGATCTTGATAGACCATATTGCAGTAATCGAGGTATGAAAGGACTCGAGTGGTGATAAGTCGCTTGCGAAGGGAGAAATGGGTAATGCTTTTAATTCTTTTATGTGAGAGAAGTGAACTGTAAACAGTATTACATATTTTAGTTATATGATCATTCCAGGTCAATGTGTCGTTGAATACTAACCCGAGATTGGTTGCAGTTTTTTGGAAACGAATGATAGAGTTATTGAGCAGAATCGGGGGAAGTTCCGAGAAGTTTAGTGACGAGAGAAGTTTGGGGTACCCGATAATAATAGACTGACTTTTTAAAGAATTAATTTTGAGGAAATTTACATTGCTCCATTTGGATAAAGAAGTGAGGTCATGGTTCATTTTATCAATGATAAGAGGGAGATCAATAGTGCAAGAGTGCATATAGATTTGGAGATCATCAGCATAAGGGTGGTATTTACAGTGAGCAAGCTGGGAAGATATGTCATTAATGTACAGAGAGAAGAGCAGTGGCCCGAGGGTGAAACCTTGTGGTACACCACGTGTCACTTTAATCCATCTTGAGGAATGATTGTCAGTTACGACCTTTTGATGGCGATCATTCAGGTAAGAACTAATTAAGTTTAGAGAATCTGAGGAGAAGTTCAGGAGACGCAGTTTTGTTAGAAGTATGTTTATATCTACAGAGTCAAAAGCTTTGCTAAAGTCAAGAAGAGTCATGATAGTGACTTCCCTTTTGTCCATTGCTAATCTGATATCGTCAGTGATTTTGAGGAGTGCTGTGGTAGTGCTGTGTGATTTTCGGAATCCTGATTGTAGAGAATCGAGGATATTATTTCTAATTATAAAATATGTGATTTGTTCATGTAAAACGTTTTCAAATGCCTTTGATAATACAGGAAGTAAACTGATGGGCCAAAATTCTGTTAATTCAGTAGTAAGACTTTTCTTAGGTATGGGACGGAGTATGGCGAGTTTCCATTGCGATGGGAATTTGTTTTGCATAAGCGACTAATTGAATATATGAGTAATAACGGGTAGAACTAGATGAATAATCTTATGAAGGCAAACTATTGGAATTTCGTCAGCACCTTGTGCTTTAGACTTGATTTTAAGTAAACATTTAAGTGCTTCCAGCGGAGTTACAAGGGAGTATTGGAATGGTGGTGATGCTGTGGTGGGAGGAGTGTGTTGGCGTAGGTGGTGTATGTGTTTCTGTTGTATTTCGTTGTCATCAGGAGCCGGGGGAGTGGTGAGCAGAGTGTTAAGTGTATCAAATGCAAATATGAGGAGGAATTGTATATCCTTAGATTTCCCAATACCAAATAAAAAATAAATAATTTATTTGTTAAACGAGATTAACTAAATAGAATAAAATTAAATAATATTTTTTTAAATATGAATAATAGGAGGGGAAAAAAGAATTAAGGAACGAAGAATGAGTAGGGAGAATGTATGGAGGAATGAACGTAGGAGGGCGTAGGTAGGAAGGCCAGAGAGAGAGAAGAGAGGGAGGGCCGAGATAGACTGATGGAGGGAAAATGCAAGAAAAGGGAGGGTGCAGTGAGGAAAGAGGGAGGGAGGAAAATGGGAGGGTAGAGGGATGGAGTATGGAGAGCGGAGCTTAGTGGGAAGGAGAATGGAGGGGGGATGTGGGTACTATAATGTACAAACTCCACCAAATCTTTAGAAAGTTGTGTGTTTTCACGAGAAGTAGAGTGCACTCAGTGTCGTATTCATCGCACATTTATATCAGGTCTTCGCCATTTATAAGGTTTGTCACGTTTTACGTAATATATAGAGGTTTATTTCTCTCGCGGTAATACCTGTGCGTCTTCCTCTTACGACGTTTTTCTAAAAGCGATTACAGTTTTACGTATCTGTCCAGTGTACGGCATAGAAAATTTTCTTTCCTCTCGAATACGTGTTCCACAACAAAACTTTACAGCAGTGAATCTTGTTACCAGAGATGCCATTAATTTTTCAATCAGCATATGTAACATTCGCTTTAAATGTCTGGATAGCGTTTATAATTTTACAGTAGTATCTATATAGGTATATTATATGCACAGTGCTATAAGATTTTACCCGTTTTAAGTAGGTGATAATGCAATCTTCACGAATGATTTAGTTTTTTCGAAATATCTTCTTTTTCTTCTTCATCAACATTGGCCGAAAAGGAACGAATATATATTCAATTTGAATAGCAAATGTAGATTAACTTCTCGAGCTTACCACAGTAGATTTATCATACAGTGAAATCTCCTTGCAACGAATACAATTACGGCAATAATTATGGGGAAGAGATGTTTTAAGGACTTCTGTTGTAAAATTACTTCGAAAGACTCCAATTAAATAAGCGGTATTCCGAAGTTTGATTCGCGATTTCTTAAACTTAATTATTACATTAACTTACAGTAAGGTGGAATCGGTTCGTTGGGACACTATTTTTAAGTTTTATTAAACATAACTAATTGGTAGTTATAGGAAATTCTCCAATTTTCGACACTGTGAAAAGATTTACGCTCCTCCAAGAAGTTAAATGACGAGGGAAATTAAACGACTAATTATATTTCATTAATTGTTTCTCTACTCGCTATTCCAACTTTGTCTGACGGCTCGGTTCATTCGCCCATTTTTTATTAAAGTAATTTACTATGCATTTATGAATTTAATAGGTGGGTATTTGAAGTATAAACCACATATTCATTTATTATAATTCATTTCATAGTTTATAATAGAGTGAGTTACGACTAATATAACAATTAAAATAAACAATATCATCTAAATTAACATCTGCTTTAGAAATCCGACCCTGTTTAATATTACCAGTTGATAAAAAACAAGTGATAGTAATTAAGCGAC
The DNA here is from genome assembly GCA_028673005.1 of Tanypteryx hageni. Classification (NCBI taxonomy): domain Eukaryota; kingdom Metazoa; phylum Arthropoda; class Insecta; order Odonata; family Petaluridae; genus Tanypteryx; species Tanypteryx hageni. Next base: position 57,507,399 of record CM054120.1, on the reverse strand, counting down.
ACCTAATGTATAAATCTAGAGGTTTTTATATTCATTCACTTTATTAGTAGTTTAAATTTTATCGGGTATGCTGTTTGTCGCTCTTTGATACTATATTCTAATAGGGATATATATCGTTTGGTACGTATTTTGATGTATTATATAGACACTATTTAATGATTCTTCCAAGTAAGTTGGAAATCCTTTGTTGAAATCCTGACATAAGCTCTATTATTCATTATTTAAATTGATTTTATCGTGCTTTGAGTAATCCTATGTGCCATATATCGATCTATATACTTTCATTTTTAATTATCTTTTTGTTGTGCAAATATCAAGCTGCGAGTGGTGATCAAGGATTTAAAAGACTAACAACCAAAAACACGGAAATGAATCTACTGCTCAAAAAATAAAGCCCTTATAAAGGTTACCTGATGTAGTTTATAGTATAAAAAGATAAATAAAATGTTTTCAAACAGTTATAACCTCTTTTCTTATTTTCATCCATTAAATTCAATCGATAATATTTACTACATGGGAAATTATTTATTGCTGTCTTCTGCTAATTTTTATTTTTTTCTTAAATGGACATAATATCATCGAAGATATTGAAACTTGAATTAAAAACGCCTATTACAATCCTATCAACCTACGCAATCAGCGTAGGGAAGCTTACGGTTTCGTAATAAGAGGATATGAGTGCCAGTTTCAGCGTTTTTAAACTTGGAGCCTATACTGTATATTGTAAAAAGGCGTACACATAAATTCTCATCGTGAACGGTGAATATATGTAGATTTCTCCATTGAAAAATAGATATAAAGTATAAAAGTTTTATAATCTGAATGACGGTATGCATGCAACGCCTCCATGTTGAATGAGCAAATACTGTTTTCCAAAAATATACACGGCACAATACCAGCCGCTTAAACGGCAAAAGTATACCAAGTAAATCGGTTGACAAGAACTATCCCGTAATAGAAAAAAAGATAAAAAAGTAATTCCTTATAATAGTAGGCAAATATATCTTGCGTTCTCAAACATAGAAAATCTGATGTGGAAACAACATGAGCCGATTTTCAGTGTTTATATCCGCTTCTTAATAATTCCTACTCTTGGTTAATTCCCATTGAGAACGGGGTACACATTCTCACACAACTTTTTTCATCCCCTTTCCCTTCAACGTTTCTTACGCCCTGATATATCTCATTGGTGACATCGAAATATAACAGTTTGGTCGAATTATTTTTAATACGTCCATCACTGTGGAAACTTCATTCGAGTGGTGTGCGTCTTCTATTTTTTAAAGAAACTATTATACCGTTTCTTGAAATAATCTTCGCTAAGTTGCTTAGTATAGAGGTTTTTTCTTTATTCTTTATATTTTAAGGTCGTGAACTGTATTACTGCGAAATTTAATTTTCCTTCAAGAAATTCGTCCGGAACATTGTTTTAATTTACATGTTTAAATTAATTTCCAACTTTTTCATATTTTACGGTATATTACTCGTGGTTAGTGGTGGTTTTTGCACAACTTGATGTAGGCTAACGAAAACCAGCGTAAACGGGTCGACATTTTATATTAATTTTACTGTAATTTCAATAAGCAATTTATTTCAACGGTAATCTACTACATAGTTCGTGACAAGAGCAGATTTGGTCCAACGTCGAAAGTATAGAATAATAATTTGTTATAAGTCAACTGAAAACCGAAAACCTTTTTCTTACCAACAATTATAAAAATATTTGTATTATTCATTTCGTAACAATAATTGTAATAGGAAAAATAGACATAATCATAAATAACTATTTTAGGGAATGTGCTATAGTGTATAAAAAAAACTCGTTTCATGCGATGATGTACTTGAATTAATTGTTCATATGTATTTTATTTAAATTAGTAGTTATTAGACGTTAAACAGAAATCGTGAATATTTCACTGTCACTTAATAAATTCGGTGTGAAAAATTGTGCACTAAATGCATTTATATAATTAGAGCAGATCTACTTTACATCGGCTGCTATGAAAATAGTTTTCGTACATGTAAGCTGGATGAGCAAATTAAATCAACCATAATAATAACAAGAATATACCTCACCTTAATTAAAGTAGCTAAATCTTAACATTCACGTTGATGTAATCGTAGCAAATCTATTCCACTTTGACTTACAAAACGCCATGTGCCGACAAAATGAAAATAAGCGTACTTATGTACGATTATAGCATCATTGTAGATGATTCTTTTCACACCTTGCGTGTTCAAGAGAAGACATAATATATACCTTTATTTAAATAGTCTCTGTCAGTCACAGTTTGATTTTCTAAAATTTAACAATATCACGTATGAATTTCATTCTTATTTAAGACTGCACTTTTTTTAATTATTAAATTCGAATCTACAGTTTTGTTTGTTTTAGTTATATGAACTATTTATAAGTAATTACACATTTATATTTCATATAAAATTGTTTTTCGAATGCAAAGAAACTAGTATTTTTTTTTTTTTTAAGAAATACAATTATCTATACAATATGGAAGGAGTGGTAACCCGACCCTGAATTTTAATCGAGAATAAACGTAGAAACTACGAGATATGAAAATCATACTTTCTCACTTAGAAGCAGGGAAATGCTCACAGTTGACCGTCATATTTAAAATTCAGTGCTACTTGTTCATCTGAATTCAAAAATCAAGAAGCAATAAATGAAATTCAAGACACAAATACTGCAAATCCCCAAGTTGATCATCACTCTGCAATATCAGCAATAGATTAAACTGAAAAAAACAGTTGTGAGGATAAGGATACATCCAATGGTGCAGCCACATTATCTATGTATTCTAAAATAGAGATTGAGATACATTAAGGAGATGATGGTTGCCTTTTTACTATGCCAATATCAATTGAGAGGTCTTGCATTTTTCAGTCGAGTCCACGATTTCCACAGAAATATAGTACTCTCACATCTGGGGACCTCAAAACGCGTATTTCCTTTGAAACCTTGAAATCGATTTATTTCTAGAAAACAATTCTTTTAACCACGTATGGAGAAAATAAAAAATGGTTAAGTGGTGTTCAAGGAATCAATTTTGAAATCCTAAAAAAAAAATTATTTTTAAAAGCCAGGTCCTGTTTGTTCTAAGGGCGCCAAATATTGCGAGGCGCTATCCCGATCATTTACCTTTACATTAATTACAAATGAATAAATACAGTATACCTACCAATCTATATCGTGCAATAGGATAAAATCTAAGAAGCATTCCTTTTAATTTTTCATTATCAATATTTTTAGAGAAGAATGAATAAATTAACTTGTACTTGTAATATTCTCAAAACAAATTAACGGAGGGAGAAGCTAGAATGCTACATCGCGCAGGGCGCGAAAATTCATCGGACCGCCCTTGATTAACGGCATCCATGTAACGACCTCATTTATAGAAAATATTCCTCTATTTTAATAATTTGAACTACATAAAAAATATGATCGCCTTAATAATACAATGCTTCAATCAAACATGATGCACGACATTAAAGTAAGGAAACAAAACCACTAACAATCTGATTTTTTCGAAAGAATAATCATGCGCGACTGTTACAGAAGAACCATACCTATATGCTCGAGACTTGCTACAAAACCCCATATCCCTTCGCTCGACAGCAGGCCAGGGTTCATACTTGGGGAAGGGGCGGAGGTGATCAAAGATGAAAATAAATAACTGTACAAAAATCTCTTCGAAATGACGCGGATTTCAATATTTAATAAGGAAATAAGGATTCGTTACGAATATATACGTATATAGAAATTTTTCTCCGATGTTATATTTTATTATTTTTTCGACTTATATTGAGGAAGGAGGGCAATTTCCTCGACCCTTGAATTCGACTTTTCACGTAATTTCTACCGAAAGATAAATAGCATACGTAATGTCATTGATAAATTATGTGGCTCCAACTAAACAAGATGTATAAGTATACTCCATAAATGGAATACACCTAGATTCCCAAGGAGATCTTAATGGGATGTTTGTATGAAACGGTATAGAAAGATTGAGCAGTTCTTGAATTGTTATACCCGAAATTAAAGGTAGTAATTATGTGGTCTCGGGGACCATCGTGTAGTAAATGTTGTCCTCTAACCGAATCATTTCCTAAATCTATACCTCAGAGTAGATCATACTAGCAGGAGGTGCTTGCATACTGCAAGCATTTCATCTCACCTAGAAAAAACATTAATTTTTCAGACAGATATTTCATCATTACAAATATTCTATTAACTTTAAAGATTTCACCTCCGAAGCGATTTCCGTTTTTCCCACATGTAAAAATAATAGTTCAAAACTATCCCCAAATGTTGCCATTTTATACATTTTACACTTTCTCCATTATGGGGTACTAATGCTACACATTTCATCCAAATTTTAAAGTTGTAGCACTTCTAGAAGTAAAATAATATTTTTCTAATTGTTTAAAATTAATCATTTTTAACGGTTGCCGCAATATATAAATATGGAGAGGTTAAAATATTTCATTGTGCAAATGCACTGTTCTGTAAATAATTTGAAAATTGCAGCTTCCTAGCTCATCCCGTAATACCTAAAAATTTATTAAACTTTAATGTACAAAAGGGGTTAAAAAAAACCCCTAAAATTTACATTTTAAAAATTTATATAGTTGGTTATGAGAAAAGTTCTATAATCTTGCAAAATTACAGCTTTCTAAACTTATTAGATTGGTCTATACACTGGATTGCGTTTTCCCATGCTAACTTATGGGAGATATTCCGGGGTCTCTGGAGTCGAACCCAAGACACTGTAAGCAAAAGTGACAATAACTCCTAACAGATATTGCGACTATCTAGCAATACTGAAAATTTCATCTTTCTAGCTTACCGGAAAGTGCCCATAATTAATTTACAATAATGGCGCAATGCTTTTCTTATGGGAAAAAACGCAAATTTCGGAATTTCAGAAGTCGAACTCATGTCACTTAGGTAAAAAGTCTCATTTTATCTGAAAGTTTCTTAATCATATCTAAAAAAACTAAAACTTTTAGCTTGTAGTTTGGGCTGGACATTAGTTATTAGTTTTATATATGAATATATATATATATATATATATATATATATATATATATAACAACTTACGGAAAAGGAAAGGTAAAATGAATATATGGATGTCAACAAGGTGTTGGGATGAGGAAACCCAGTGAGCACTCACCAATCAGACGACTTCAGGTTGGCGAGGCCCCGGGGATGTCGAAGCGACACACGTAAAATAACACAAAAACACAGAAACATCACAAACGTAAAGCTTTCGGAACTACTCCTTCTTCAGCTACAGAGAGAGAACTCCCGAAAGCTTTACGTTTGTGATGTTTCTGTGTTTTTGTGTTATTTTACGTGTGTCGCTTCGACATCCCCGGGGCCTCGCCAACCTGAAGTCGTCTGATTGGTGAGTGCTCACTGGGTTTCCTCATCCCAACACCTTGTTGACATCCATATATATATATATATATATATATATATATCCTCCTATGTAAGAGTCATAGATATATAGTGATAAGAGCATGAAAAAGAATTATATGGATTATAAATTAATTTTTGCTGAGAGAACCGTGTTAGCGATCGATGTAAGAAAAATAAGTGCTGTTTCACTCTAGATAATCTCCAATTTTTTCTCCGAAACCACAACTAGTGGGTATGTAGACCGATTTTCATAACACTTTGAGGAAATCCCTTGCTACTAGGGCCGAGCTCCCGAGGATAGTATTTATTGCGAATATTGTAATCTCGGATTCGATTCCAAAAACTTTCCTTCCCATTTATTTACATGGGAAATCCGAAATCCAATGTGCAGCATAATTCTTTCTTGCGGATTAAAATAACATATGGTTGGAATTGTAATTTCGATGTGGGATTTGCACTATTCACTAAGATAAGAAATAAAGATTAAAATTATTACCGTAGCAGTTTGTTATTTGATCGTATATCTTAGAATTTCGCGTAAATACTGGCATTACTGAAGATTTATCGCGCATTTGTAGAGTGATGCCATCGAAACGACTATTGATGTACTCGGAGTATTTGTAAAAATTATTCGGATTCGACTACAAGGAATTATTTCTATTTCTCAGATGGTAACCCGTAAGAATAAACTTTTCGACGTGAAGGCTTTTCTTCTTTTGGATATTAAAAATAGAAACATTTGAACTTCTACCATCAGAGCTGGACCATTCTAAAGAACGCATTCTCAAGTTTCTTATTCTATTCGTCTTTTTCGCCTTCAGCTCTAAATCGCTAATGTTAATCCTTTAATTTGTATATCTGGAAAAATTCTTATCGTTTTGCCTTGCCTATCAACTGCAATGTGAAACTTAGAAAACCTATTCTTTCTTCAATCCATAATGGATTAAGCATGCTTTGAGGTTTTTCTTACGAGAAGGAGAGAAAGACAGGAAAATATTTTCCTAGCAAACAATGTAAACATCATGCGCTGGGCTATTTACGAGAAGGCATAAATAAAAATCATAAATATATACCAAAGGCATTAAAAATCGTAATAATGAGCTAAATACAATATCATTGAATTGGAAACGGTACAGAACGTTATATAATCATAGCAAGCATGTAAACATTTTGGAGTGAATGATTGTACGATAAGTTACGAGGGTTAGGCAAAACAAATGGAGGACTTGCGGACGATTTTGGGACTAGGGAGAGAAAGAGACGTATAAAAACAATCAAAAAAATAACTATCAAAGATATGTTGACCATTCGTTTGTCTGATTGTGAGTGTCAAGCTATAAAAACTCAAATAACTCGATTAAGGATGTAGATAGAAAATTGGAAATATGCAGAAATAATCTATTCCGATATAAAAAAGCTTCGAAGATAGAAAATTTACGAATAAATTTCAAATTTCGTGGAGGAAATGGAAGAAACAATGGAGACAGAAAAGAAAATGGTGGAGTAAGGGAGAAAAGAAGGCCAAATGAAGGGCGGAAAGAGGAGGGAGATAGTGACAACGGAGAGAAGAAATGAGGAAAGGTAGAGAATCAAGTCAAGATAAAGGGAGAAGTGTGCGAGAGGAAAAGAGAAGAGGGAGTGGGGGAGGGCGGAGGGAAGCTATGAGGAGGGAGAATGGTGGTGTAAGCAAGAAAACGAAGGCAAATGAAGGGAGGAGAGAGGAGGGAGATAGTGACAAGGAAGAGAAGAAAGGAGAAAAAGGGGGAGAAAGAAGTGAAGAGGGAGGGAGAATATGGTTGAGGAAGAGAGGAGAGAGACTGGAGGTGGGCGGATGGAAGCAATGAGAAGGGAGATAAGGAAGAGCGTGCTGAGGGAGGGACAAGGTAGACAAGGAAGAGATTGCTGAGAGAGGTAGGGGGAATAGAGGAAGAATGGAGGGAAAGAGGGAGAATGTAGGGGGTGAGGGATGAAGAAGGTAAAGGGTGGAGGAAATCTTCAGAGAGTCTTGTGTGTTTCGCCGAGCTGTAGAGAGCAGTGTCGAATTCAACGTATTTTTTTATCAGATCTTCGCCAAATAAAAGGTTCGTAGCATTCTTTCGTAATAGATAGTTTTATTACTCTCGCGGCAATACATGTGCGTCTTTCTCTTGCGTCAATTTCCTGAAAGCGTTAAAAGATCAACGTATCTGTCCAGTGTATGGCATAGAAAAATTTGACATAGCTCGAATACCGGTCCCACAATAAAACTTTATCGCGGTCAATCTTGGTACCAAATATGCCATTAAACTTCTTACCAGCAATTTGTAACATTCGCTTTAATTGTCATGGAGAGCTATTATAAATTTACAGTCATATCAACATAGGTGTATTTTATGCACAGTTCTGTACGATTTTACCCGTCTTAAAACGTGAAAATGAAACCTTCACGAATGATTTAGCTTTTTTTCAATATACTTTATTTTTCTACCTCACTTACATTGGCTGTTAAGGAACAAATATATATTTAATATAAATAGCGAGTTTTCGTTAATTACTCCAACTTATCATACTAGAGTTATTAAACAGTAAAATATCCTTGGGGTGAATATCCTTATGGAGATAATTATGCCGAATGTGCCTTTATGCTTCCCGTTGTGAAATTAATTAGAAACCCCTTATAAAATAAGCGGCATTCAAAAGTTTGATCCGCGATTTATTAAACTTAAAGATTACATTAACTTACGATAAGGTGAAATCGGTATTATGGGGTAATATTATTAATTTGCATTCAAAATTACTATTTGGTACTTATAAGAATTAGTCGAATTTTCGACGATGTGAAATGATTTACGGTACTCCAAGAATTTCGATAACGAGGGATGTAAAAGTACTAACTAAATTTCATTACTAGTTTATCTGCTCGTTATCCCAACTTCGGCTGACGGCTCGTTTCGCTCGCTCAATTTATATTAAAGTAATTTATGATTCATTCATGAATTTAATAGGTAGGTAATTGAACCATAAAACATCCCTATATAATCAATTTCTTCCTTTCTAATACAGTGAGTTACGAATAATATGACAATTACAATAAACAATATCATCTAAAACAACATCTGCTTTTCAATGTTTAAAATAAACTGTAGATAAAACAACCATTGATAGAAATAAGCGAACCCTTATGTATAAATCTAGCTGCTTATAATTCATTCATTTTTTAAATTTAAAATTTTATCGAGTGTGTTGTTTGATACTATATTCTAAAAGGGATATTTTACGTATGGCACGTATTTTATTGTACTATACAGACACTATTTATTTATTCTTCCAAGCGTTTAATTTTATCTATTGGATATTTTTCTCTGAAATTTTAGGATCGTCATGGATAAAAAAACTCAATCCCAGTCCTATGCCAACATAGCGCAACAGCTCAATAAAAACTTCCAACAGGCAGTGGACAACAGAGCAAAAAAAAGGAATCCTAATCACTTGCCCTCTAAGGGGATCGGTATGTAGAATTTGAGAATAAGATATAATACTGCCCTGACCAAGATCGAACTAGTGTGTACCAATTGCATGGCTTGGTATTCTATATCTGAAATATCGTGGAGTACAAAATGAGTCGGCGGCTTAAAAAAACAGGCTAGAATCACGATCTCATCCCTTTTATTTTTAATCTCAATGGTTTATAAAGAGCGTATAATAAATTAACATGTACTTTGTAAATATCTCAAAAAACGTTTACGGGGTGAGTGCTAAATCTCCCGGGGAGACAAATTCCTTGAGCAGCCCCTCTCTCCTAGAATTGGAAAACGCTGATGTAGTCTTGATTTTATTTATTTATGCAATATTACTGGATTTAAATTGATTAATAGAATACCATGATACTAAAGTCGTTAGAGCAACTTTATGTTTCTTGGTAATAATATAAGGAAATCCAGTCATAGACTCCATTATTCATTATTAAAAGAGATTTTTCCTAGTTTTCTAGGTTCCATGTATTGATTTCTATACTATAATAATTCTTTTATCTTTTTGTTTTGTAGATATCCCGCTGCAAGAGATGGGCAAGGGGTTTAACAAAGAAATACCCGGCAACACGCAAATGAAGCTACTGCTCGAATAATGAAGCCCTCATGAGGGTTTCCTGGTACAATTGACTGTAGAAAAATATAAATAAAATGTTTTTAAACAGTTATAAGCTTTTTCCTTACTTAAACACAATGTATTCAGTCGTCAATACTTAATACGCGCCTAAATATTTACCCGCGGTCTTCGGCGTATTATTTATTTGAAACTTAAATGAAAATATGATCATCGAAGATAGTGTGAATTTTAATAAAATACGCCTATAAGAATCTTATAATATTACGGCATTTGCTAATGATAGCTTCTGATTTCTTAATAACTGGCTATGAGTGTCAGTTTCAATGTTAATATATATGGAGACTTTACCGAATCCTCTAAAAAGGCTTTCAAATAATTCTAATGGGGAACGATAAATACTAAGTATATAAGATTTGTAATCTGAATGATGGTAAGCATGCAAAACCTCCGCGTTGAATAAGCAAATACATTTTATTGCAAATATAATACACTGCAGATTACCAGCCCCTTAACCTAGAAAAATATACCGAGAAAATCAGTAGGCAGGAAGTATTCAGTGAATAGTAAAATGATATAAAAGTAAATACTTATAATAATCGAAGAATATAACCTGCATTCTCAAACGAAGGGAGTCTGATGTGGTAACCACATGAACCGCTTTTGGGTTTTCACTGCTTCTTAGTAATGTCTAGGCTTGGTTAAGTCCTATTGAGAAAGAGGTACACATTCTCACACCACTGTTTTCATCCATTTCTCCTTCTAGATTTCCTCCTCCCTGACATTTCGCATTGGTGACTTGGAATGTTTGTCCTTAGAAGTTCCAATAAGTCCATCTTTGTAGAAACGTCATTCGAGTGGTGTGCGTCTTGTAGTGTTTAAAGAATCTATTATATATTTACATCAGGTTAGTTTTCCGTGGGAATAATCGATGATATGTCTTTGCTCAAGAAATTATATCAACATTCCATGTAAATATTATTCTTTTCCCAATTGTGAAACAGGGTTTTTCACTCTGAGAGGTGAAGATACAGCAAATCTACGATCAATAGTTTTTAAAACCAGAACGGTGAGAGGTATATATTTTTATTCATATCCTTCACTTTTACGGCTAAATTATTTTAGTTTCATTCAAATAAGTTTGATACTACTATATTGTATCTTGAATTAATCTTTGCTAAGTAGCTAAGTGTGGAGATTTTATCTTTATAATTTAAGGTCGTGAACTGTATTACAGGGAAAATTTATTTTCCTTTAAGAAATATCCGGAATATTGTTTTAATTCCCAATTTTAAATTTATTTACTAATTTTTCAAATTTTAAGGGATATTAGTTGTGGCTTGAAAGTGATAAATAGGGACCAATAGATATTTATTTATTCCGAAAAAATTAGCTTTTCGGAGTTGAAAACAAATTTTTGCACGACTTGATGTAAACGAATGAAACCCAGCGTAAACGGGTCTCCTTTATATATTAATTTCACTGTAATTTCAATAAGTAATTTATTTCAACGGTAAGCTACTACATAGTTACTGATAGCAGCAGATTTGGTCCAACGTCGAAAGTATAGAATAATAATTTATTATAAGTCAACTGAAAGCGTGCACCGAAAACCTTTTTTTACTAACATTTATTTAAATATTTGTATTATTCATTTCGTAACAATAATTGTAATAGGAATGATAGACATATAAAGAAATAACTATTTAAGGGAATGTGATATCGTGTATCACAAATAGACACGTTTTGTGTGATGATATCCTTGAATTAATTGCTGATATGTATTTTATTGAGCTTAGTACTTATTAGACGTTAAACAGAAATTGAAAATAATTTACTTCCACTTAATAAATTCGGTGAGAACCATAGTGCATTAAATGCATTCATGTAGTTTTAGATGATAAGATATACATCGGCTGCTATGAAATTCTTTTCGTGAATAAAAACTGGAGGTATTATTTAGGATTTATGTGATGACGACCAATAAACCAACAATAAAAAATAATATGCATATACCTCACCTGAAATAAAGTAACTATAACTAAATCTTTACGTTCACCTTGATTTATGATAAGTCAATCTATTCCACTTTCACTTATAAAACGCCATGTGTCAACAAAAATATAAACGTATTTAAGTACGTTCATACCAACGTTGTAGATGATTCTTTTCACACCTTGTGTGTTCACGAAAACACATTCAATGTAGCTTAATATAATTTGTCATAATCTCTGCCCGTCAAAGTTCGATTTTCGAAATATTAAAAATACTCACGGCTGAATTTCATCCTTATTTAAGACTTCACTCTTTTAATATTATTATATTCTAATCTACAGTTTTTTTTGTTATCTGTACTATAAGTAATTATACATTTTATATTTCATATAAAATTGTTTTACAAATACAAAGAAACTTGTATTATTTTTTAAAAGTATTATAATTAGATTCACAATATGGATGGAGAGGTTAAATCTCAACCCGACCCTGGATTTAAACGTAGAAACTACGCCAAATGAAATTCATACTTTTACACTGAAAAGCAGGCAAGAGCTCATAGTTGACTGACATATTTTAAATTCAGTGCTACTTGTTTATCTCAATTAGAAAATCAGGAAGTATTAAGTAAGTTTAAGACACAAAACTGCAAACCCCCTAAGTTCATCGATACTCTGTAACATCACCAATAGATGAATCTGAAAACAACAGTTGAGAGAAGAATGATACGTTTAACGGGTCATCCACTTTATCTAATATTTATGTGCTAGGGATTGAGATACATTTTAAAAATGATGGTTGCCTTTTAACTAAGCCAAAATCAAGTGAGAGGTCTTGCTTTTTTCAGTCGCATCCATTATAACAATAGAAAGATATTCCTCTCTCTTTTCCGTTAAAAAAATATGATGTTATCCATTTATGTATCATTTCTAAAAATTACAAGACGTTACATGATAATAAAAATTTTAAGGAACCGCGTGGGAAATTCAAAGACCTTACAAAGGATAAACGTATATTCATACTGTAGCCTTCTGATAATGTTTATAGTCACGAATCCCCAAAAAATAAGAATAAGGAGTGTTACTAAGATGTAAAGTGTTTACATAAGTTATCTCCATGAGGTATGCTGGTGGTAACTTAAACAGATTTTTAAATGGGTTTAAAAATATTTTTCTAGGAAAAACAGCTTCAAAGAAACGTAGTAGAGAATAACATTTTCTAGAATTTTCATTTTAATATAATTTTAAATTATGAAGTTTTAATGAAGAAAATTGGTAAAAAGGAGACCAAAACTCAAGTTTCACTTTCGTTAGACCTTTTTTAACCAAAACTAGAGTTTTCTATTGAAATTACAAATATAAAAATTCGAGCCGATCCTAATATACGACACATATGTAACGTTCTCTGATATAGAAGACAGTCCTCTGTTTGAATACTTTGTACTCTTTAAAAAATCTTATAACCTTAATAATACAATGCCTCAATATAAAATGATGTACGACATAAAAGTAAGTTAACAAAACCTCCCGCAATAATATATTTTCGAAACAATAATCCTGCACTACTGTTAAACAAGAATCATACCTATAAGCTCGAGACTTTCTATGAAACCACAAAACCCCTCACTCGACAGCAGGCCATACTTCATCTTTGGGGGAGGGGCGGAGGTGACCAAAGTTTAAAATAAAAATCTTTTTGAAAATTTCTTCGAATGGATGAAGATTTAAATATTTAAAAAGAATCATAATGTTTTATTCAAAAATATATATAGAGCAAAACTGTACCTTTCTCCGAAGTTATTTTTTATATTTTATTATGTTTTCGATATATCTTGGAGGAGGAGGCTAAATACACCGTCCCTTGAATTACCTTCTATCGACATTTCTACAGAAAGATAAATTGCATACTTATTATCAATGATAAACTATGTTGCTTCAATATAACAATATGGAAAAGTATACTCCATAAAAGGAATACACAAAGATTTCCAAGGAATTCTTAATGAGAAGTGTGCATGAAACGGTATCGGAAGATTCCTCAGTTCTTGAATTTTATATACTCGAAATTAAAAGTCGTAATTATGTGAACTCGAGAACCATCTTGCTGTAAATGTTGTCCTCTAACCGAATAATTTCTTAAATCTATAACTCGAAGATCATCTAAGACCATGAAAGAGAAAAATATGGATTTATAATTGTTGTTTGCTGAGAGAACCATCTTTGTGATCGATATAAACAAAATATGCGATGTTTTACTCAAAATAATCTCGAATGTTTCCTCCAAAACCTTAACTAGTAAGTAAGTGCTCTCCGACACTATCCTATAGTAAATGTTGTCCTCGATCGAATCGAGTTTTTAACCTACTTTCCAGAATGAAAATGGTCTTATAGTTTCATTGCTGTCAGTCTGTCTGTCAGTCTTTCTGTCTGTATGTCTCCCCTATTTACTTTTGAACAAATTGACCAATTTTCATGACACTTTTTGGAAATCTCTTGCTACTGGGTCTGAGCTCTACAGGAAGGTTTTTTTGCGAAGATTATAATCCCGAATTAAATTTTAAAAACTATCTTTACCATATGAATTACGAAGGCAATCTCAAATCTATCGTGCACACAATTTTCTCTTGCTCATTAAACTATCTTATTGATAGAATTTTAATATCAGAGCGGGATTTAGACTATTCTCTCTGAAAAGGAATAAAGATTATAATTATTATCGTAAAAATTTTGTTAAAGATCGTATATCTTAAAATTTCGCGTAAATACTGGCGTTATTGAAGTTTTTATCACTCATTACAAGAGTCGTGCCATTGCAACGATTATTGTTGTACTCGGAATCGGTATCGCCTTTATAATAATAGCGTTCATTTGGTTGTTTGGTGATCATTTACATCAAATTGTTTATATCTCCAAAACTGTAAAAGATAATTGTTCAAAATATTCCAGGATTGCATGTTTCACATATCAAAAGTCATTGACGAAACAATATTTGGTGGAACGACTCGGGTTCGACTACAGGGAATTATTAGTATTACTAAGATGGTAACAAGAAAAAATGGACTACGACGTGCAGTCCATCGTCTTTTGGAAATTAAAATTAGAAACATTAGATCTTCGTTTTTCGAATCGAGACCATTCTAAATTATACATACTCAAGTTTCTTATTCTATTCGTCTTTTTTCGCCATCACCTCGAAATTGCTAATTCGTTTAAATGATATATATTGGAAAAATCTTGGAATCTTAACGCAATGTTGCCATGCCTACCAACTACATTGTTAAACTTCGAAATTCTATTGCTACTACAAGCCATATAAGCTTAAGCGTGCTTTAAAGACGTTAATTACGAAAAAGAGAGAAATACGGAAAAAGTGGGAAATTACTTTATTAGTAATCAATGTAAATAACATTGCTTGCGTTATTGACGAAAAGGAATTCCTAAAAATAAGAAATACTATTTAAAAATTTTAAAATTAGTCAGAATGAGCTAAATTCAATATCACTGATATGAAAATATGGGGAACGTGCTGCACGTTCTAATAAACTAACCAAGCATTTAAATATTAATGGGATGAAGGATTGTGGGAAAGGTAACGGGAGTTAGGTAAAAGAATGGAGGATTTAAGGACGGTTTTGGAAATAGGGAGAGTATGAGAGGATTAAAAGAATTAATGAATCACAAAAATAACCATAAAAGCTAGATTTACCGTCCGTTTGTCTGATTGTGAGTGTCAAGCTATTAAAACGTGAATAGGGTAAAATGTATAGTGGCTTGCACTCTTATGGCCGGTTTCACCATTAAAATCTGACTAACCTTCCGTTATCTAACGCGTCGTTAGTAAATAACGTATAGTTAATTTCTTTAGCATTTCACCAAGGAGTGCTTCAGTAAAATAACGAGTCGTTATTAAACGGCCCGTTTTAGTTTAGCGCAAGATTTTTCATACTCTCTAGTGTTACTACGCAGACCCCGGATTGGAGATCCGTTCAGCCCTAGAACAAATGAAGTACGTTATCCGCGAATACATCGTGAAGTTGTTTGTATACAAAATTGAACTTGTAAAAATGAATTCGGAGAAGAAACGCTCCCGAGGCCTAAACTTCACGCCAAATGAAAGAAATGTCTTCGTGGACGTGGTTTCTAAGTATAGTGCCATCATAGAAGACAAAAGAACAGATGGAACCAGTATTAAGAAAAAGGAAGATGTGTGGCAAAAAGTAGTGGATGAGTTCAACAGCCACGTGAATGTGTCTCATAGGAATATGAAACAGATAAAGTCATTCTATGATAATTTTAAGAGGAAGGTGAAGAAGGATATAGCGGACGATCGAGTAAATCGTTACAAAACGGGAGGAGGTGTTTTCGACCCAAAATCAGACCCAACGGTGGAGAAATTGTGGTCTGTAATAAAGGACCAAGCGGAGCTTTTGAAAAATAATAAGGACTCTGATGCAGAATATCTAGATAAGCTCGTAAATATTTACATGGTTGAAATGAAGCCTATGAAAACGCTAGGGAATCGTAATTAATTGTGATTACCAATATCTGCTGTATGAGCATTAAAGCTGATTTTTATTTTCTTAGGCAATGTCTCTGAAGAAATTGATACGTCTGTCTTGGAAGAAGCAGATGAGGGATGTCATGAGATTGGTATGTTTCTTCAGTTGTCTTTCAAATTTGAAAACAAATTCTTGGAATTCATGAAACTTACATTTTGTCCATTACAATTTTTATTCGTTTTAGTAATTATTGCAAATGAAGTAGCGACTCCAAATGCAATAATAGCATACAATGAGAGGCAAGAGATGACACCGGACATAATTACAGTGGTTCATGAAAATGAATTGGGAAAATGTAGTGTCCATTCAGAATCATCGACTACAGCGAAACCGGCATGGGCAAAAAGAAATCGGCCGCAGCTGAAGAGGAAGATTTCTGAGATGGCGGATGCTCAGAATAACATTGCTGAATTGTCCGCAGAAAGGAAGAAGCTGTGCACGGAGGAAAGGGAGAGTCTTGCATAAAAAAAAACAAAACGAAGTTTTTTTCTGTTGAAAAAGGAAATGCTCGAGGAAAAGAAAGCAGCATACCAAGCGAAGCGAGAGTATTACCAATCAAAATTGGAGGTTCTAAGAATGAAGAAAACTAATTTTGAAAATAAAAATATTTAATTAACTTAAATGAATGCATCGTCTATTTTATTTGTTCTGTTTCAAACCTTCTTTTGTTAGGTTATTCGCGAGTATCATTTGTATGTACATTTTTTTACAATCTAAATATCCACCAACTCAGGTTGATATTTAGTTACCTAGTATTTAATTAATAAATAAACTCTATACACTTATATTTCCTGTATTATCTATAAATTATATTTAAAAGAAGTACAAGATGAATTTGCCAAATTTACAGCTAAATGATGCTTAACTTGACAAAAACTACTATAACCCAACTAATTTTATATTACTAATACTATGAATATTCCAAGTGCTTCATGAAGCATTAATTCTTCCTTGCCTAATATACACTAGACAATTTGATGAAATGCAGTTGGAGAAGTCATTCATTAACATAAGGGTAATTTTAGTCTTCCCTAATTCTTGACAAAAACAACTTCTTTTTCCCAAGAATATACATGATCCACCTACTCAAATACCTTCTGTTAATTCAAAGAGGAGATATATAGATGATTCACAGTGCCATTTCGTTATTACAAAATATAACTAATGTAGATATTAAAATTCATTAAATTCATTAAATTCAACAAACTTTCATAACAAAAGTTCTGAATAACTTGATAGAGAATTGTGCATGATAACATTGAATATGTGAAATGTATCCATACAGTAATTTAAAAAATCTCATGCAGTAATTAGGTAATTTTAACTAAGAATAACATCAGGTGCATATCAGGAATATTAAAATACCCAATCAGGATTGTATACTGATACAAAATAATAATAATCTTAAGAAATAATAACATCTTTTATAAGTATATAATTATAATCTTTATAATAATTGACTCATAAGCCATTGACAAATTTACAAAATTAAAAAGTTCACAAACATGAGTAAGTATATGAGTGATAAGTCACTAAAATGTTTTTTGAACAGTAGAGTTCTCTACCAAGAGAATAGTTGACCAGCAGCCATTGTCACAGCTAAGGAACTAGGTAAAAAAGGAAGAATTTAAGGCAATGAGGTTTTCAAAGAAAAAACAAATGTTGTCAGCACAAGGCCAGTTCTGTTTAACATATGAATATTGAGGTGAAGAGTTCCCGGGTTTCCAGCCAGGTGAATATGTTGTCTACCGATGTTTCGGCACCTTCCTCAAGTGCCATCTTTAGGGGTCTCCTGAGTGCCGTACCAGAGATGTCATGATCTTCCAGCCTGAGGCTGGCCACGTCGCATTTCCAGCTAAGCTGCTAATGCGAGACTACTCTTAAAACTAGCTTAGCGCACTTCGATAGCCCATAAATGGGCATATATCCCTCCCTACAAGCGAGGACGCTTGTTTGAAGGGAGGGCATCCTGCACATCAAGGCTGGCAATGGGCCGCTTGTAACGATACCACCACCTAGCCTTGATGTAGCCTAGCATTCGCACCTCTTCGTGAGTTCATAATGCTGCCTTGCAGTAGAATTCCTTAGACATCCTCGGCAAGAGGATGTCCAGGGGTTCCACGTTTCCGTCTAAATGCATCCGGTCGACATGGTCGTATCTACTACGACCAAGTATCAACCGGAGTGCTTTATTCTGCACTACCTGCAGCCTGTAGAGGGTGGTCTTGGACACTCCAGACCAGACCGGAGCTGCATAGGTGATGATGGGCCTCACGCAGCTCAGGTAGAGGCGTCTCTTAGTGTCGGCCGTCAAGACATCCGGGCGCAGAATCGGACGGATTCTGGATAACGCCCCGAGTGACTTGCGGCGGACACTCTCAACCTGAGGCTTCCATAGAAGTTTCCGGTCCAGCACAACTCCCAGGTATGTTACCTCTGGACTCCAGGGGACGACCGTCCCCATCACCGACAGGTCGACTCCAGGCGGCGCTCCCATTCCAGGATGGAAGACGACGGCCCTGGTTTTAGCGGGATTAACCGCAATACGCCATCGACGATACCAGGAGGACAGATCGTCGACGGCGCATTATAACCTCTCCACAGCCGCGTACTTCTTGCTGGAACGCGACAGGAGCGCCGCGTCGTCAGCGTACAGGGAAAGACTGGTGTTCCACCCAAAATCCCAGGGGGGATCCTGGGTGAGGATGTTGAAGAGTATCGGCCCCAGGACGGATCCCTGCGGAACGCCGGCGCAGATGCGTCGCAGTTCCGATCCGACCCGGAGCCAAAACACCCGGAACGTCCTGCCCTGCAAGTACGACTCAATAAGTCGCACCATCCAAGCTGGGAACTGAAGTCGAACCATCTTCAACAGGAGTGCTGGATGCCACACGCGGTCGAAGGCCTTCGAGATGTCGAAGAAAGCCCCCGCGACCGCGTGGTTCCTGTTGAAGGCGTCGGTGACGAAGTGCGTCACTCTACCCAGTTGTTGGGTAGTGGAGTGCCCACTCCTGAAGCCAAACTGCTCGTCCGGGAGAATGTTCTTCTCCTGGAGAAAGTGCTGCAGCGGCTTCTGGATAAGACGCTCAAAGGTCTTCCCGAATCCGGCCAGGAGAGAAATTGACCGGATGTCTCCGGGGCCAACCTCCGTCCCCGGCTTCTTCGGGAGACAGATGACCTTTGCCCTCTTCCAGGCAGAGGGAAAGTATGGAATCCCGACACACCCGTTGTAAATGGCGGCCAGGAATTCTACTGCGGCAACAGGAAGCTGTCGCAGGACGATATTGGGGACGCCGTCGTCCCCCGGAACCCTCCTCGTCTCGAGGCGACGAATCACTGCAATGATATCGTCCCCCGAGAACTGAGGGAACTCCAGCAGGGGACCCCGGTCGAGCGTCCCCAGCACATCCGCAATCTCGTCCTCCACCAAATCCGACTCAGCTGTAGCCGGGTTAGGACAGAATACCCCCTCCAGGTATTCCGCCATGAGCCCGGCTTTCTCTTCTGGAGACCTCGCGACGTAGTCCCCCTGAACTATCAGGGGGTCGCGCCGCTGGGTTACGCATAGCCTCCTGCAGGTCTTCCAGATGGACTGATCCTCCAGGGAAAGCGTGGAGAGATGTAACTCCCACGCGTCCGAGCGCACGTCTCTCAACATGTCTCGGACGGTCCTGTTGAGGGAGTCCAACTGGATCCTGAGGTCCAGAGTGCGGTAGCGCTGCCACCGCCGCCGCACGCTGTTGCGCCAGGTGATGGTGTCCCAGACGCCACGGGGCAGGGCGATGCGTATAACCTTGGCCACGACCACCTTCGAGATCGCAGCGTCCATGGCCTGCTGGACTGTGGATGTGAGGTCAACCATTCGGTCTGCCTCCTCACGCGTCCTGGGCGGTGTAGGCACAACCGGCAGCCTTTCCGCGATGAATTTACGGAAGTGCTGCCAGTCTGCTCGAGCAAGGTCCAGGCGCTGCGATGGTGGTACTCGCACAGGCGAGTGGCCGAGCTAGACGCGTTAAAATAACGAGAGTTTAACGAATCGTTAATCTTAACAGACGTTGGTGGAACAACGGTTTGCGCTAACGAATCGTTAAAGTACACTAACGGCTCGTTAAATCCTTAACGAAGTTTGGTGAAACCGGCCACTACAGTTATTGGCACCTTTTCTTTCTTTTGTGGTGTAATAAGGTTTTCATTAGCAATCGCGCCATCTCTTAGTCATCGTCTCACTCATGCGTGTTTGGTCTTTCACGTAGTACCTGAGTTGACCACCAGAAGTGCTTTGCTTAGTGTCATAGTTGCCTGATACCAGATGCTGTTAGTGACTTGAGCAGGAAAAGGCAATTTCTTAAGGTAAGGCTTAAGGAATCCAGGTTTTTTATTTTGGAATTATTTTTGTATGGGACATGAAAGTTTTATGACGATTATACAGATGTTTATCCTGAAGATTTTATCTGTATGAGTTGATGTTAATTTGCACACATTTGCCTGCGTTGCCACGAAAAGGCAGGGTGACAACGACTGTAGTGAAAAACAAAAAAAATCAGTCGTCTGCACCCTATGCCAATAACTGCGTAAAACCGTAATATTTTCTTATGATATTTTTTCTATCTTATAATACTTATTAATGGTTAACATATCACCAGATTAACTCTCATGCACTTACAATGAATTTTAACAGTAGTTGGCACGGGGTGCCAAGGCACTATCAGACATTCCAACTACTGTCATTCCTACAGTTATTGGCAGTGCCAAAACTGTAGCGTGATACTTTTTTCTATCCTTTTAGATAAATCACAACGACTAATGTTAATCAGTAAGGATTAAGAAGAAAAAAGGAAATGCAAAAATATCTTACAACCCTGCAGAATTAGAGCCAGCTTTAACTGAGATTCGAGGGGGTATGTCCAAGAAAGCAGCAGCAAAAAAGTACAATATTCCAAGGTCTACCTTTCAATTTTGATTAAGTAGCAAATTTTCAAAATCTTCTATGTGGCCTCCGCCAGTACTTAGTGAAGATGAAGAACAACATTTAGTGAAATGGATAATTAATTGCTCCTGAAAAGGATTTCCTCAAAGAAAGCTAGATGTATAACTTTCTGTTAAGGAGTTTATTGCTGTAAACAAAAGGAAAACACCTTTTAAGGATAATATGCCTGGAGATGGATGGTTTCGAGCATTTCTTCGCCGTCATCCTGAGTTGTCCACTCGCACTAGTGAAAGTGTGACATCACCAAGTGTCCATAACTGCAATGTTTGCTTTCTCTGCTTCTGGCGTTATGTGCCCGCCGATGGTGATATATCCATACCAAAGAATACCATCTGAAATCACCAAGAGGATTTCTGATGACTGGGGAGTAGGGCACAGCCCTAGTGGGTGTATGACAGCAGAAGTCTTTTACGAATATATTGGAAATGTTTTCACTCATCTTGTAAAATGCAATGTCAAGTTTCCTGTTATCCTTTTCGTAATGGGCACCGCACCCATTTAACGTATCAACTGAGTGAACTCTGCTCTGAACTGCAGATAATCCTGATCTCTCTCTACCCAAACGTCACAAGACTCCTTCAACCACTTGATGTTGCAATTTTCAGACCATTGAAGATGGGTTGGAAAACAGCAGTATTAGAGTGGCACAAACAAAATCCTGACAAAATATTAAACAAAGAATGGTTTGCCCCTGTTCTGGATGCAGCTCTGAAGAAATATGATTTGGATCGCTCTGCTTCTCAGGGTTTTCGAGCTTGCGGCTTATATCCGTGGGATCCAGGTAACCTCGACTTCTCAAAATGCCTTGGGAAAAAAACAACCAGAAAAACACCCACCAGAATACATAGCAAAGTCATTAGAAATGAAATGTTTGAAGAAATTGTGGGAAATCAGCTTATAACAGAGCTCAGGGTAGGAGAAGGAATGAATGAGGCAGAAGCAGCTCTCAAAAGGCTGATTGATGCATTAGAAGAAACATCAACAATAGAGCTAGAAATTACAGATAGTATCCCATGTGATAATGTAGAATCAACAAATACAGATCCTGAAGAAAGAGAAACAATCAGCATCCCGTGTGATAGTGCCAAATCAACCAATGTTGATATTGAAAAAAGAGAAACAAACAAATATTTTATGTTGACATGGCGGTTATTACTGCAGGTACTCTGAATGAATATCCTTGCACAAGTACGCCATTGGTACAGCATCTGAAAACTTGCCGATTGACAGAAATATATCTCCCCTCCAAGATATGTTGCAATGGCCAAACACACCGAAAAGAAAGTTTAAGAGAAATACAGAGAGGGTACCTTTTGTAATAACATGTAAATCGTGGAAAGCTTTATTTCAGGAAAAGGACAAAAAGAAGAAAGAAGAAGAGCTTGCTAAACTGGAAACGAAAAGAGATGAGAAAAAAGAAATGAAGAAAAAGGAGGCAGAAAAAAAACTCGTGTTATAAGAATGGATGATAAAAGGGGAATGTGTTATAATTGCACAATGAGTGTTAGATCAACAGACTTAGTGTGCTCATTATGTAGCAAAGTTTTTCATAAGAAAAGTGTTCCACAAAACCACAAAATACACATACCCGATAAGGATGATTTGTATGTATGCCACAAGTGTTTCCGGTACGAAGATAGTTCATCCGACAGGGATATGGATGATTCTGAATGGCCATAACAGACTAAACCACCAAAAAAAGGTTTTTTTGAGGCTCTTTAAAAGTTAAATATGCAATCAGATGATTTAAAACCATATTGAATGGTCCTATGTTTCCATTACTAGCTTATTAATAATATTTTGTTTAATCAAGATAATTGAATTAGATTATAATAATGAGTGGCAATAACTGTGCAGCGTGGTGTCAATAACTATTCATGTCAGTGCCAACAACTGTGTTTTTCACTATATTTTTATTTAACATTTTCTATGAAATTAATAAAAGTAACAGGAAATTGCAAAAACATATTATTAATATTCTCCAACTATACTTATTCAAATTCCATCGTAAAAATAACACAAAATTAAATACTTGTTTGTACAACGATAAAATAGTCATGGAAGGTGTCTTAAGGGTACCAACGACTATACAGTTTACTAACACGATCAAGAATGAAGAAAAAAGTTCAAAATTGGTAGAAATAAAAGATTCAAATATAAAAACGCTTTCCCGAAAGAAGATTTTAAAATATTCAAAATTTCGTACAGGAAATGGGAGAAACGGTGGAGATAAAAAGGAGAATAAAGGAGTAAGAGAGAAAAGAGAGAGGAATGAAGGATGGAGAGAGGAGGAAGATAGTGAGTAAGCAGAGAAGAAATGAGGAAGGAGAAAGAATTGAAGAGGGAGTGAGAAATGTGGCTGAGGGAAGGAGAAGAGTAGCATGGTGAAGAAAGGAGGGGAAAAGCGTGCTGTGGGAGAGAGGGGGAAAAGAAGAGGTATGGAGAGAGAGGGGAAAGATGGAGGGAAAGAGGAAGGATGGAGGGAGTGAGTTAGGATACAGAAAGAGAGAAAGATGGAGATAGAGGGAAGGTCGAAGGGAGAGAAGAAGGATGGAGGGAGAGAGTAAGGGTGGAGGGAGTGGATAATGATGCAGGGAGAGGGGAATTTGGAGGGAGAGAGTAAGGATGAAGGGGGAGAGGAAGGATGGAGGGAGAGAGGGATGAGGTAAGGAAAGTGGTAAAGGGAGAGTGGAGGAATAATAATGGAATAATAATTTGTAATTATTACCATGTAATAGTTTTAAAAATTGCCAATTTAATAATACAATTGATATCTTAAACGAGATTAACTAAATAGAATAAAATTAATTAATACTATAAAAAAATCTGAACATTAGGAGGGAAAAAGAAAATTAAGGAGTGAAGAGGGAGTAGTGAGAAGGTATGGATGAATGAAAGTAAGAGGGCGTGAAATTGAAAAGAGGGAGTACCGAGTGAGACTGATGGAGGGAAGATGAAAGAAAAAGGAGGGTACAGAGAGGAAGGAGGGAGGGAAGAGAAAGGGAGGATAGAGGGAGGGAATATGGAGGGCGGAGCTTAGAGGGAAGGAGAATGGAAGGAGGAAGTGGGCACTATAATGTACATACTCCACCGAATCTTCAGAAAGTTTTGTGTTTTCACGAGAGGTAGAGTGCACTCAGTGTCGTATTCTTTGCAGATATATATAAGGACTTCGCCATTTACAAGGTTTGTCACAATTTACGTATGATGTAGAGGTTTATTTCTCTCGCGGTAATATCTGTGCGTCTTTCTCTTACGTCATTTTTACAGTCGTATCAATATATGTGTATTTTATGCACAGTGCTATAAGATATTACACGTTATATGAACGTGATAATACAATCTTCACGAATGATTTAGTAATTTTCGAAATACTATAATTTTCTTACTCATTTACATTGGCTGAAAAGGAACGAATATATATTCAATTTAAATAGCAAGTGTACGTTAATTACTCGATCTTACCACAGTAGAGTTATTATACAGTGAAATCTATTTGCAAGGAATACAATTACGGCGATTATTATGGCGAAGAGATGTTTTTAAGCCTCATATTGTAAAATTACTTCGATAGACCTCAATTAAATAAGCGGCACTCCGAAGTTTCATTCGCGATTTTTTAAACTTTAAGATCACTTTAACTTACAGTAAGGTAGAATCGGTTCTTTGGGATAATATTATTAAATTGTATTAAAAGTAATTAATTAATGTGAAAATTACAACAAAAAATATCATCTAAAATAACATCTGCTTTGGAAATTCGCAACTGATTAAGATTACCAGATGATAAACACCCAGTGATAGAAACAAGCAACACCTAATGTATAAATCTAGCGGTTTTTAAATTCATTTACTTTTTTAATAGTTTAAAGTTTATCGGGTATGCTGTTTGTAGCTTTTTGATATTATATTCTAATAGGGATATATAACGTTTATTACGTTTTTTGTTGTATTATATAGACACTATTTAATGATCCTTCCAAGTGTTTACTTTTTAAAATTGGATATTTTTTTCTGAAATTTAGGATCGTCATGGATAAACATGCTAAATTCCAGTCCAATGTTGCGCGAGCCAAGAAAGCTCAACAGAAAAATCCCAACAACAAAAAATCAGTGGAAATGGGAGCCAATAAAAAGGATATTACTAACCCATCCGCCAAGGGAGAAGGTATGTAGAAATTGTGAATTAGAAAGAATATTGCCCTGACCGAGGTCGAACCAGTGTGATCCGCTTGCACTGTAGTGCTAACTCACCCGGGAAGCCAAAATTCCTCGAGCCACCCGTGTCTCATAGAAATTATAACTTCTCGATTATATTTCTTTATGCAATATTACTGGATTTAAATGTTTCAATTGAATAGCAACCGTGATGCATGAAATTAAGTAAGTTGAAATCACTTTAAGTACTTGGTAATCATTTGTTGAAATCCCGTCATAAGCTCTATTATTCATTATTTAAATTGATTTTATCGTGTTTTGAGTAATCCTATGTGCTATATATCGATCTGTATAGTTTAATTTTTCCTTAACTGTTTGTTGTGCAGATATCAAGCCGCGAGTTGTGGCCATGGAGTTAAAAGACAAACAACCAGAAACTCCCAAATGAAGATAATGCTCGAATAATGAAGCTCCTATAAAAGTTTCCTGATGTAGTTTACAGTAAAAAAGATAAATAAAATGTTTTTAAACAGTTATAAGCTCTTTTCTTATTTATATCCAATAAGTGCCACCGATAATACTTATTACGCGCGGAAATATTTATAGCGGCCTTTTGCTTATTTTTTATTTTAATCTTAAATGGACATAATATCATCAAAGATAGTTGATATATAAATTAAAAACGCCTATAAGAATCTTATAAACCTGCGATATCAGCGTAGGGAAGCTTACGGTTCGTAATAACAGGCTATGAGTGTCAGTTTCAGCATTTATAAAATTGGAGACTCGACTGTATATGGTAAAAAGCCATTCAAATAAATACACATGGGGAACGGTGAATATATCTAGATTTTTAATGGAAAAAAGATATAAAATATTAAAGTTTTATAATCTGAATGACGGTATGCATGCAAAGCATCCGTGTTGAATAAGGAAATACTTTTTTCCAAAAATACTACACGGCAGATTACCAGCCGCTTAAACGGTAGAAGTATACCGAGGAAATTGGTTGACAGAAACTATCCCGTATAAGATAAAAACATTAAAAAGTAAATCCTTATAATAATCGACAAATATATCTCGCATTCTCAAACGGAGAAAAACTGATATGGAAACCACATTAGCCGGTTTTGTTTTTTTTTTTCACCGATTCTTAGTCATTCCTACATTTGGTTAAGTCGCATTGAGAACGGAGTAAAAATTCTAACACCACTTTTTTCATCCCCTTCCCCTTCAACGTTTCTTACACCCTGACATATCTCATTGGTGACATCGATATAGACCAGTTTGATCGAATTAGTTTCAATACGTCCATCGCTGTGGAAACGTCATTGGAATGGTTTGCGTCTTCTAGTGTTAAAAGAAACTATTATACCGTTTCTTAAAATAATCTTCGCCAAGTTGCTTTGTCTATTGGTTTTTTTTTCCTTTAAATTTGAGGTAGTGAACTCTATTGCTAGGAAATTTTATTTCCCTTTAGGAAGTTCGCCCGGGTACATTGTTTTAATTTCCAATTTTAAATTTATTACAACTTTTTCAAATTTTAAGGGATAGCTTATTTGTATTATTCATTTCGTAATAATAATTATAATAGGAAAGAGAGACATAATCAGAAATAACTATTCAAAGGAATGTGCTATAGTGTATCACAAAATAAATACGTTTTATGCAATAATGTACTTCAATTAATTGCTGATATGAAAAACATCTATTATAGAAGACAGCCCTCAATTTCAATAAGTTGTACTCTTTAAACATCTGATCGCGTCAATAATACAATGTTTCAATCAAACATTATGTACGACATTAAAGTAAGGAAACAAAACGACTAACAATCTGATTTTTAATAATCCTGCACGACAGTTAAACAAGAACCAGACCTATATGCTCGAGACTTGCTACAAAACGACAAATCCCGTCGCTCGACAGCCGGCCAGGCTTCATCCTTGGGGGAGGGCGGTGATCAAAGATGATAATTAAAAAAACTATTTGTAAATCTCCTCGAAATGAGGCGGATTTTAATATTTGAAAAGGAAACAAGAATTTATTACTAATATATAGGTACTAGTAGTTGGTGCTTGCATTCTGCAACATAAAAAAACATTCATTTTTCATATTTCATCATTACAAATATTTTTTTAATTTCAAATATTTCACCTCCGGAGCGATTTTTGTTTTTCCCTTATGTAAAAATAATAGATTAAAACAATCCCAAAACTTTGCAATTTTAAAAAATTTATATTTTTTCCATTATGAGATATTAATGCTACACATTTTTGCAGAATTTTAAAGTTGTAGTACTTCTATGAGTGAAATAATATTTTTCCAATTGTTAAAAGTTTAAACATTTTTAACAGCCGCCCTAATATATTTATGAAAAATTAAAATCTTTATTTATGCAAATATGCTATTCTGTAAATAACTTGAAAACTTCAGCATCCTAGCTCATTCCGTAGTACTTAAAGAGTTATGTATTTGTTTAAAATTTAAGAATTTTTAACCGCCAAACAAATTAAAATATCAAAATTTGTATAATCCTAATTTCGTTTTTTTTTAAGAGTTCAACTTTTAAAAAAATTTCAACCACGTAGCAAATGCGGAAATACATAAACCTTGAAAATTTGTTCAAACAATTGCGAATTTTTAGCGGCCGCATTGTTGCACTTTTTCAAGATTTTCGTTTATTCTGGTCGGTTTTGCACAAAATCCTAGCTAAGAAAAAAATTTCGAATCTCCAGTTTATCTGGAAGTGCCTAAACATTAGTATCCTCCTATATGTTATATATCATTACATATCGACGTTTCTTGCAGAGGAGGATATAATTATACTAGTAAAAGGCGCTTGCATTCTGCAAGCATTTAATCTCACCTTGAAAATACATCAATTTTTCAGAGAGATATTTCATCATAAGAAATATTTCTTTAATTCAAAAGATTTTTCCTCGAGACCGATTTTCGTTTTTCCCTATGGAACAATAATGAAGTAAAACAATCGCTAATTTTTGCAATTTTAGAAATACTATACGTTTTCCACATTGGGTTAATAATACCACACATTTATGCCAAATTTTAACATTGTAGAACAATAAGAAGTGAAATAACATTTATCTAATTGTTTAAAATTAAACAATTTTTAACGGCCGCAATAAAAAATTTATAACTACTCTGAGATGTTTATTTGTTTAAAAAGACTAAATTTTATATAACTTGAAAATTTCAGCACACTACCTCGCCCGGTAGTACCTAAATAGTTATCTATTTGTTTAAAATTTAAGAAATTTTAACTGCCAAACAAGTTCAAATATCAAAATTTGTATAATCCCTATTTTGTTTTTTTACAAATTCTACCTCTAAAAAAACATTTCAGCACCGTAGCTCATTCGGAAATACATAAACCATAAAAATTTGTTTAAACAAGTGCGAATTTTTAACGGCCGCATTGTTGCTCTTTTTCAAGATTTTCGTTTTTTCTGGTCGGTTTTGCACAATATACTACACATGAAAAAAATTTTAAGTTTCCATCACTTCTGGAAGTGCCTAAACATTAGTAACCTCCTATATGTTATATATCATTATATATCGACGACTCTTACAGAGGAGGAGGAGAATATAACATACTAGTAGAAGGTGCTTGCATACTGCAAGCATTTCATCTCACCTTGAAAAAACATTGATTTTTCAGACGGATATTTCATCATTACAAATATTCTATTAATTCTAAAAATTTCACCTCCGCAGCGATATTCGTTTTTCCCACATATAAAAATAATAGTTTAAAACAATCCCCAAATGTTGCAATTTTATACATTTCACATTTTCTCTATTATGGGGTAATAATTCTACACATTTCAGCCAATTTTTAAAGTTGTAGCACTTCTAGAAATAAAATAATTTTTTTCTAATTGTTTAAAATTTAAACATTTTTAACAGTTGCCGCAATATATATATGGAGAGATTGAAATGTTTATTTGTGCAAATGCACTGTTCTGTAATTAATTTCAAAATTGCAGATTCCTAGCTCAACCCTAAAAAATTATTAAACTTAAATGTCCAAATGGGGTTAAAAAACCCCCTAAAATTTACAATTTTAAAATTTTCTATTTTTATAGATAATTATGAGAAATGTTCTATAATCTTGCAAAATTTAAGCATCCTAAACTTATTAGTGTACACACTGGATGGCGTTTTCCCATGCTAACTTATGGGAGATATTCCGGGGTCTCCGGAGTCGAACCCAAGACACTGTAAGCAAAATTTACATTATTTCCTAATAGATATTGCGGCCATCTAAAAACACTGAAAATTTCATCTTTCTACCTTACGGGCAAGTGCCCAAAATTAATTTACAAAAATGGCGCAATGCTTTTCTTATGGGAAAAAACGCAAATTTTGGAATTTCTGGAGTCAAACACATGTCACTTAGGTAAGAACTCTCATCTACAACACCTAGTTCGTTTAGTTCATCTTTGTTGAACCCCAGGTCCGTCCCCTCATCCAGCCCTTTTATCAGGTACCTGACGGTTGTGTTCTTTGCTATCATTTCCCCTGTTACCCAGGGTTTCTTTGATCTCTTGCATTTCCTGTATCCTATTTCCCTTTCCGCCACATTTACT
Organism: Tanypteryx hageni; assembly: GCA_028673005.1. Taxonomy (NCBI): domain Eukaryota; kingdom Metazoa; phylum Arthropoda; class Insecta; order Odonata; family Petaluridae; genus Tanypteryx; species Tanypteryx hageni. Next base: position 57,477,565 of record CM054120.1, on the reverse strand, counting down.
ATTCCATTCTTAATTCTCCACCATTTTTCCTCTACTCCTTCGTTCTGTGTATTTCCTCTCTTCCAACTCCCAAGTTGATCATCACTCTATATAACCAATAGATGAATCTGGAAAAAAGAGTTGTGAGGAGAATGATACGTGCAATCGGGCGGCCAGAGTGTAAAAGGATAATGAAATAGGGATGAAAAAACATTAAGATGATGATTTGTGTTTTAATTAAGAGAAAATATAGTGAGAGATCTTGCCATTTTGAGTCGCATCCACGATATCAACATAAAAATAGTTCTCTCACATTTCTATTAAAAAGATCTGATGTATCCATCTCATCATTCTCTCCATACATGGAATGTTTCTAATACAAATATTTAAATTATATCAAATCATATAATGAATTGCGTGAAAAAATCAACGAAATTACCAAGGACAAAATTTTATACTGTAAACTTCTGATATTGGGTATAGCCAGGAAGCCGGAACTATTAAGACTAAGAAGTGTTACTAAGACGCAAACTGTTCACAAAAGTTGATTCCATGTAGTATATTAGTGGTAGCTGAAACAAATTTTAAAAAGGATTTTTACAATATCTCTTAAAATGCATTCTACGGAAAACAGCTTCAAACAAACATCGTAGAAAATATCATTTTCTAAAATTTTTAAATTAGATGTTATTTTAATTATAGAGTTTTAAGGAAGAAAAATGGTAAAAACGAAAAAGAGAACTAATGTAAGGCTGAGGAAAAGAGAAGGGAAGCATGGTGAAAGGAGGTATGAAAGAGAGGGCTGAGGTAGGGAGGGAAAAGAGAGGAAAGATGGAGGGCGAGAGTAAGGATGGAGGGAAAGATAAAGGATGGAAGGCGTGGGGGAGGAAGGTTGAAGAGGGAATAAAGGAGGGAGATAGGAATGGCGGACGGAAAGTGGAGAAAAGGAGGGTCAAGGGAATCTTCAGAGAGTTTTGTGTGTTTCCCCGAATACTAGTGTGCAGTGTCAAATTCACCACATATTATTATCACGTCTTTGGCATCTAAAAGATTTGTCACATTTTTTCCAAGTAGAAAGTGCTTTATTTCTCTCGCAATAATATCTGTTCATCTTTCCATTGCGTCTATTTCCTGAGAGCGATAAGAGATCGACGTATCTGTCCTGTGTACGGCATAGAAAAAAGTTTGGCATCGGTTCAAATACGGGTTCCACAATGATACTTTGTCGCTGTGAATCGCACTTTTTCTTCCGCACTTACACTGACTGATAAGGAACGAATATATATTCCATTTAAATAGCAAGTTTACATTGATTATTCGCGCATTCAACAGTGCACTTATTATAGAGTGAAATCCCCCTAACGACGAATACCCTTTGGGGGATATTTATGGCGAAGAGATGTATTTAAGCTTCACGTTATAAAATTTCCTAGAACGCGTCCAATTAAATAAATGCGTACTCCGTTGGTTTATACGCGATTTATTAAACTTAAAGATTACATTAACTTGCAATAAGGTCGAATCGGTTCTTTGGTATAATATTATAAAGTTGTATTCAAAATTAGTAATTGGTACTTGTAGGAATTATAGCATTTTCGACGCTGTGAAATGATTTACGCTACTCCAACAAGTTCGATAATGAGAGATTTAGCAGTACGAATTGCACTTCATTACCAGTTTCTCTGCTCAATATCCCAACTTCGTCTAACGGCACGCTTCGCTCGCCCATTTTTTATTAAATTAATTTAAATTTCATTCATGAATTTAATGGATAGGTTTTTGAGTTATTAAACACACCTTCACATATTCAAATTTATTTCTTCGTTTCAAATACAGTGGGAGACGATTAATGTGACAATTACAATAAACAAAATATTCAAAACAAGATATGCTTTTTCAATTCCGCGGCTGATTGCAATAGACAGTTGATAACAATAACCAGTGATAGTAATAAGCTGCACCTAATGTATAAATCAATCTTCTTTTTACTTCATTCGTTTTTTATAGTTTTAAGTTTTTCGGGTATAGGGAATGTCGTTTTTTGTTAATATATTCTAATAGGAATATATGTCTTTTGGTCTATATTTTATTGTATTATGTAGATGCTTTTTAATGATACTTCTAAATGTTTGATTTTATCAATTGGATATTTTTTTCTGAAATTTTAATATAGTCATGGATAAACAAAATAAATCCAAGTGCAATGGTGTACCACTAAAAGGAGCACCACAGCGCAATCCGCACAACGAAAAGGCAGTGGACAATAAACCAGACACAAAGAATCCGAATCACTTACCCGCAGAGTGGAAAGGTATGTAGAAATTGAGAATAAGTAAATATACTGCCTTGACCGAGATCGAACTCGTGTGATCCGCTTGTATTATTGGTATACTATCACTGAACTATCGTGGAGAACGAAGTGAGTCGACGACATAAAACTATACAAATATTAGCGCGAAAAGCGCCTGTTAAAAACATTTAATGCGAAAAAATTCCTAAAATGAAATTTTGCTTTTTAATATATCAGAATCAACAATTCTTGCAGAACATTCAACGTTTGCCGAGTCTCCTAAGAGACCCGGAGCGACGTACGGGAGAGCCGGGCGGATACCCGGGCCGTCTAAGTCTCGGGGTCCCTATCACGATCATCTACCTTTGCATTACTTGCAAGTGAACAAATATTGGATACCAATTTACATCGCGAAACAGGCTATAATCCCGATATCATTCCTTTTATTTTTAATTTCAGTAGTTTTTACAGACTGCATAATTAATTATCATTTACTCATATCTCAAAAAACTTATACGGAGAGAGGCGATGGAGTGTTATCTCTCCCGGGGACACAAAATTCCTCGAGTTGCACGTGTTCTACAATTGGAAAACGCTGGTTTAGTTTTGAATTTATTTCTATATGCAACATTACTGGATTAAATTTTTTAAATTGAATACCAATCGTGATACATGAAAATAAAGAAGTTGAAATCACTGTAAGGTACTTGGAATCATTTGTTGAAATCCAACCATAGGCTCTATTATTCATTATTTAAATGGTTTATATGGAGTTATTAGTAACCCTATTCGCCATATATCGATTTCTATACTTTAATTTTTCTATATCTTTTTGTTGTGCAGATATCAAGCAGCCAGATGTGGCCAAGGAGGTCAAAGCAAAACAACCTCTAACCCGCAAATGAAGCTACTGCTCCAATAATGAAGCTCTTATAAAGGTTCCCTGATGTAGTTTACAGTAAAAAAAGTTAAATAAAATGTTTTTAAACAGTTATAAGCTCTTTTCTTATTTCAATCTAGTAAATTCAATCGATAATATTTATTACGCGCGAAAATATTTACTCGCTGTCTTCGGCGTATTTATATTTGCATCATAAATGTTCCTGGTCCAGTATGGCACTTATTCTCTCATACACTTCCTCCACTTCCCCATCGTCACGGTCGCCGGTTGGCATGTATACTTGGACATCAAGCCTGTTCTTTGGTTTAGCATTTAATATCAGTCCAATAAATCTATCATGGTCATAAATGACCCTGGTAACACTCGGTTCAATCTTCTTATTAACTATCATTCCTACCCAGTTTCTCCGCCTGTTATTCCCCGAGTAGTATAACTTGGTATCGTCACTCCTCAACTCACCATTTCCCTCCCATCTCACCTCACTTATCCCAATAATGTCCATCTTGTTTATCTCCATCTCTCACTTGTGATTTTCCAATTTTCCATCTCCCAATAACGTCCTTACATTCCAGGTTCCTAACCTTAATCTTCTTCCTTCCCCTGACTTCGCTTTATTCTCTAGACTTTTCGTAAACTGTCTCCCCCGGAGATCCGATCGGGAGACTATTTTAACTCCATAATATTTAATTTGCGAAGAACCCATGATATTTCTAACTCCTCCGCACCATAACATGTGATAATTCCAGCGGTGGTTTCCCGTTGCCTTCCGCTGTCTAGAGAGGCCGCCCCTAACCTGGGGTACAGACGCCTTTTGTAGCCGCCTCTAACATGGGGTACAGACGCTACTAGATGGGTTCCAGAGGCATTTCCTCCACCTGAGGGACCATCACCCTCCCTAAGAGGTTCATCCGCCCGAAGCCGTTGGCCCCCTAGGGTCGTCAAGTTATTTTCCGCCGCCTGGCACTAGGCGTTGGGTCCCTGGCTGCACGGTCTACCCAATTACCGTGGCAGAATAACCTGGCCGTACACTCGACATATAAGTAAGAGATCAACACCACTCGCAATAAGATTTTTTCGAAACAATAATCCTGCACGACTGTTACAGAACAACCATACCTATAAGCTCGAGACTTGCTACGAAACCCCAAATCCCGTCGCTCGGCAACAGGCCAGGTTTCATCCTTGGGGGAGGGGTGGAGGTGATCAAATATTAGAATAAATAACTATTTGAAAATGTCTTCGAAATTATGCAGATTTTATTTTTTAAAAAAGGTTTTGTTCAGCAATATATATAGAGAAAAACCGTAACATTTCTCCGATGGAATTTTTTATATTTTATTATCTTTTCGATTTATATTGGGAGAGGAGGGTAATTACCTAAATACCTAAAAATCAGAAATACTATTCAAAGACATTAAATATCGTAATATGAGCTAAATTCAATATCATTGCAATAGAAACGGTATGAAAATCTGAGGAGCGTGCTGAACGTTTTAATAAACAAACCAAGCATGTAAAAATCTTTGGGGTGAAGGATTGTGCGATAGGTAACGGGAGTTAGGTAAAAGAATGGGACGGTATGGACGGTTTTGGAAAATCGGGAGAGAAAGAGAGGTTTAAAAGAACCACAAAAACAACAATAAAAGGCTACGTTATCCGTCCGTTTATCTGAGTGTCAAGCTATTAAAACTCGAATAACTTAATCAAGGATGTAGATTGATAATTGAAAATTGGCAGAAATCATTTATTCAAATATAAAAATGCTTTGCCGAAAGAAAATTCACGAAAAAATTCCAGACTTCGACTCCGGGGGGGTATTTCCTTTCTGCATAAAATAACACTAAAAAAATTTACTTTTTTCGTGCAGGCTTTTCTTCTTTTGGAGATTAAAATAGGAAAAATCTGACCTACGATCATCCGATTTGAGCTATTTTAAAGAAATGTTAATAAAGTCACTTATTCTATTCATTATTTTCCGAAATCGCTCATTTGTTTATCTTGACAAACGACTGCTGTGGGAGACAAAAGCAATATAAATAATGATTGTTAAAATAATTTATTTAAAGTTAAAATTTTTAATTCAGCTTTTATTATTTTGAACCCGTCATTTTTGACTGGCAATTGCGTTAGTATTAATATATTTTCTCATGTCAAGTATTGGATTATAAATTTTCGTATATTCACATAAAATTATTTTTATCTGTCATACATTTATTCATATCATAAAAAGTCTGAGATATTTACTCGAGTGTTAGAATAATTGGCCACGCAAAGTTTTCTCGATTTTAGAGTGACTTATTTAAAACTCATTGTTATGTGGCCACAAGAAATTTTAGCGTTTTTTTCAGTTTGTCTGTGCAGCGAAGTATAATTTTCGGTGCAAAAACATCCACTGATATGCTAAGTGCTAATGACAAAATATAGATAGAATATAGAAATATAGAAAATAACAATCCAACAGGTTAGATTTGACCAGATTTAAGTAATACCACAATACAGAAATACACCTCATAGGTGAAGGCGATTCGAAACGAATCTTAGTTAATGTCAGTTAAATCACATCCAATAGTTACTATCACTCTTCCGGCTCCCGGTAGGTCAATGTCCACTCAACACTGAATAGTTTCTCTCTGAGCCGGGTAGAATTGGGATGGAATGGCATACACCTGCGTCGACTTCTCCTCTCGGTGCTCCGCTGTGCGTCTCGTCGCTCGGGAGGCCACTATCGGAATGGGCTGTCACGTGACTCCGGTGGTGAAGGAGGGAGGTAATGACGTCAGCCGGGTAATTCGAAATGGTTGAATTATTCCCGATGATTGGTCGCTTTTCTACTGTTCTTGCATAACCATGGGAAAGAGGGAAGGTTACAGAGGTGAGGGGTAATTAGGGTATATAAAGAAGAGAGGCACCACGGGAGGGCGTGTCGACCGTGGCGTGGCGTTCGTGGGCGTGGTGTTCAGTCCGGCGATATCACGAATATCGGTTATCGTATAAGTGCGGGAGTAAAAAGGGAGGGGAGGAAAAAATCGCCACATCTGACGCACTACCTCGTCCTAGACGATAGAAGACACTTCGTTTTTACGCCAATCTATCTAGTATTCCATTCCGTTGTGCACGCTGTGTGGAGATTCTAGCGGCCAGAAGAATGGGGATAAAAAACTCATTTAAATTTCGTAGTTTTTGAAAAATTAAAAAAATTAAATCAAATAAATTTTAGGTTTTATACAACCAAAATAATTATGATTTTTGCAATGTCATTTTATACTAATCACAGTAAAATTAATAAATTTTTACATTCTGTATTAAAAGTTTTCTTGAACGCTATTTACTCTCAGCTTCAGCAGCTCGATCCTTTTTTGTTTTCTATGATGTTATCACCCTAGAGGAGAATCTATGCTCTGAAAATCTTTAAGATATCTTCCGCAAACCCACACAGCCGTTCCTACATTCAAGCTCTTGGGACCCATTTCCAGGGAACAGAATCAGAAGGTAGGTAGGTCTCTATTCTGTGTCCAGGGTTAAACTCGGACCCAGTTTGATGGCTTTTTCGAGGAGAGAAAACCAACAGCAAACAATCAGTCTCGCTAAGTTCATATTTTTCATAAATCACGCCCTAAAGCGGAAAAGAGATCATGAAAGGGATAATTTACGACCTGCGTTAATGAGCATTCCTCAAAAACTCATTCGTCGCTATAACAAATAAAAATCTAAAATAGAAAAGGACCGAGTTAATATAACGCGATCTGACTGCCCGAGAGAGAGAAAAGTGGGAGGGAACGAGTGAGATATATGGTGCACGCTTTCTAGCGAACTAAAGAACTCCTCGTCCAATCTGTACTTGCCAACGCCGCTGCGATGAGCCGTCGTGTTTCACGACCTCGGAGGCTCTGTTTCCACCCCACCTCCCCCTTTTGGGTCCTCCCAGTCCTTCCTCTTCTCGCACGCATGCAATCCTCCCCGACTCTTTTCCTCCGAGAATCCTCCATCTGCCATCTCCCCTTTTCTCTCCCTTCGTTTTCTACTCTCGCCCACCTCACTTCCCTTCTCAAGGCTGGCTTTCATTCGTGCCGTCCTCTTCCACCCTCCCTCTCCCATCCTCTCCTTATTACGTCCTCTCCTCCTTTTCTACCGACCTTTGTTTTTCTCCGCTCCTAACACTGCCTTTCTCTTTCCTTTCTCTCCCTCCGTTCCCACTTCCCTTCTCCTCAACCAAATCACATTTTCCCGACGCCTCGTGAAGTAGTTGTAGGCCGTTCTCTTTCGTCCACAAAAAAATGTCTGACTCGCCACAACACGGCTTTCTAAGGATAGTGACTATTAGAGGGATGATAAATTCAAATGAAATTACTTCAGTCATCCTTCGAGCAAATGTTCGATAATATCGTTTAAAATTCGGATTATGAAAAGTGCACATTTTGAGAACCAGCTTATATACCACATAATACCCACGAGTTTTATCATTAATGTTGAATTCATCTGTCGTTAATTTTTCGGATAAAAAATAAATTAGCGTAATTCCATTTGATTCTTTGTTTCAAATAATTCCTTCTCAGGCACTTCCGCTGTCATTGACGCTTTCATAATCAGTGAGGTGGAATGTTATTCCTTCGTCGGATTCGGAAGAAAGGTACAATTTTACAATTTAGATTTTATTCAAACATACTTAAGACCAAAGCTTATTTTCGCCGAATTTTTGAGTTGGCACCTCGTGACGATAACGTTGTGCGTCACAAGAAGTGTAAAGAAATGGGCAATGATATGGGACGGTTTAAAAGTGAGGGAAGAAATCTCGCGACAAAAGGTTCACGATTGGCTCAAAAGAAATTAAGAGAAGAAGACGTGTCCCCTCGATTGTTATCGCCGAGGCGCGCCAAAGCGAAGGTTGTGCCTTTATCAAGCCCCGCTTCGAGTAACAACTCTCCTCACGTTGCGCTGGTAAGTACCAGTAAAATGTTAACAATCCATGAAATTTACTCACCGAATATCTCGTTCGATTGCGTCCGAAAGAGAAAACGTTAACGGCTGCGAGTCAGCTCGACGAAAGAAAATAAAGTAATTTTCGAGGAAAATTTATCCAAGTTTATACGTATTGTTTCCAGTGTATGTACATACATTACTATTTCGCATATCTCAACCGCGCAAAAGATTAAAACTGACCAATTAAACATTTATAGAAATCAATTTCCTCTCAAATTTTGGTATAGAGTTTAATTGGCAATGTCATTGATTTTCAGTCGGCCATGGGAATTTGTAATACGTTCGCAGAAATGATCTCCACATCAAAAATGAAATGTGTGACAATTTTCGACACAATCATGAAGATTTGTCCTAGAAAAATTTACGGTGAGTTCTGTGTGTTATGGGTACAACTAGCTTAATCGTGGAATATATAGTGTGCGCTGTTGTATTATCACCGTCTGTAGTTGTGTCGGAATTTCTGCCTATGACTTTTGAGATACATACTATTCTCACCCATGCGCTAATTAAGTTAGAATTCTCTTTGATGCATTAACGCCAATTTCATCGATAGTCATCCATTATATACCTTTTTACACTTCACCGTTGAGAACGAATGATGCCACACAATACTTTTCTGGTTCATTTTACTCATGCTTTAGTCGCGCGATACTCGGAAGGATCACGCAACACGCTTATTTCTGTCAAATTTTACGTACAACCATCTCTCCGAGTACCGTAAATATTTGGCCTCCTCTCTTAAAATTCCTTCTCTAGTCTCTCGAATTAATTATTTTTATGTTATTGGATGAAATACAGATGAAACGAAATCAAACATCCACTTGTCATTCATTTTACTTGTGAAACCAAGCCTACAGATCATGGTCGTCCATGGACATTTGCAGGACTGTAAAGTTTTTAACTGAAAACGCTTTCGCACGAACCCACACGCACACAACAATGGGCCTCGGCGTGAGTTGGGTTTGAGAGGCGAGAGCCGGCAGTTTCTAAGTGCGTCATTATAGCAACGCCGCTGCTATGAGTCGTGATCTGAGGAGGTTGTTGTTTTTGCGTCTCAGGCGGTAGACTTCCTCGCCACGGTCCCACGGTCTTGCACATGCAGACACACACGCACACCACACAATTATGCGCACTTCTCTCAGCAGTGCCTCGTGTTAAGTGCGGAAGAATGACGAAACGGTAAAATGTTAAACATGAAATGGTAAATCATTCTGTTGATTTAAGATATATTTTATTATAAATTCTCCACGGAAAATTATTATTGCATATACAGTATTTATCATTACTTTTTCTAGTGTGCTTGAAGAAATGTTTCGCGCATGAAACTTATTCTGAGGTTGAAACGGAATAAATGCTTTTATTACATTAATATACATGCACAGGAAAATCTCTTTGACTACGAGGACGTTTTCTCACTAGCTTTCCTACTAAATTGATCAAAAATATCGAATTTTTTTACCTTCTCTTAAAGTTCGAGTTTTATTACAATATGGGTGGTGTTAAAATCACATTTTTCACCGTCGCCTTAAAATAATTATTTGAAACGTGATTGTTATTAGCCTTTACGAAATCCCTTATTAACTATTACATATTTGTAAGCATATGGTCTCCATTAACTAAGGACATATTTGTATATTTATCCCATTTTTTTCTTCCGAAGACGAATTTGATATATATGAAAATTGGGACACGAGCGGCAAGTACTTCCACATACGTCAGTTGGAGAGTTTGGAGTATGATAGTTATTTCCTGGATGATTCGCCACAAAAGCAACCGCCTGACATATTTTCAGGTAATTTTCTTAATATCTCCATCACAAATTAATACTCATTAACGGCACATATATGATAGTAACTCGAGTTCTATCCCTCGATTTAAACAGTTTTGGCACATCAGTGGCGTAACTACAAATCCTGCCCCTCCCCCCTGCGAAAATGTTGAACAACTATATATTAAATCGTTCTACATTTGCTTCGAAAATGTTGATATGAATTTAAAAAATGCACTATTTAATATATAGTTTTATTTACAAGTAATTGGGCATTTTCAATGGGGTGATTTTGTGTTCCTCTTCTCAAGTTTTTCTTCTTCTAATTTTCTTTCCGTCTTTTTCGCAGCTGCTAGTCGCACTTTAATTATCCTTTTCCATCTAAATAAATACGTAAAACAATAAATATGACTGCAGGTTGTCTTGATACGCAATTAATAAACTAAATATTATCTTACTTAGGAATTTCCCAATTTCCCCGTTTTTATGAAAGCATTGTCTTCTATAACGCAGATATGTATGTACAGGGACGGATTTCCCATTTGGTATAAATATGCTTAGGGACGTTCGAGTTCTAGTAATACGATGATTATTGTTCATCTACATCACCATGATACCCTGCAAGTCATCTTATTAGTGGATGGCAGGGTATGTTCATGTAGTAAAAAGAATTTATATTATGTTTCTCTTAACCATCCGTGAGAAATCCTAACATTCGCAAATGACATATATTTAAGTACGTATAGCTTAATACTTTATTTTTACGGAAAACACGAAATTCGAGATGCTTTGTAAAGGGGCGCGTAATTTTTAAATCCGGCCCTGCATGTCTAACAATATATAATAATATGAATGAATAAATACATTATAATGTAATAAGATAAAGACTAAGTTGTATTTTGTTTCTCTCCTCAAACGCACCGAAAAATACTGGAAGTTTTCTGGTAAGCTTCACACTTCAAGAGTTATACTCCAACTACGGGGATAAGTTTCCACATCCACAGTGCTAAACTCAGTCTCCTTCCTTTCGTTTTGCTTAATGAACACAGCACGCAAGACCCCCCTTTTGTTTTTCATATGGGTCTGATGGATCCAGATGGATCTCAAGGAATAATTTTTAACTTCATAAGGCCAAGCGGCCTGATATGCTCTGTTTACAGTGGGTGGAAAAAAAAGCAATGCTGAGTCCTACGTCGCCAGACTCTTCGGGGCCCCCAGACCCTTTGCCCCCGCCCCCTCCCGCTGTGGCGGACCTGGCAGCATAGTGGGGCACATATTTATATAATGTATTTTCATTGTCACAACTGATTGAAAATAATATTTTTCCAAGGCTGCGATAGGAAAACATTTAAAACTACAGAATGACTCAATATATGAAACAACAATTAAAATAGCTAATTTTTATTCGGAGAGATTATTTTTCATTCGTAAACGCATTATTAATTTAAAAAGTATTATTGAATGCGATAGAGATTATATTTCCACAAAAGATAACAAACCGTTCAAGAAAATTAAGTCTACGATTATTTTTTTTAAATCATTGGATTTTTATGTAAGCACCTCGGTTTTATTTTTGATGAATCCAGTTAGCCGAATAATCCGTAACTTTTTGGTATTACATGATCACAGTGTTATAAAAATAAACCACAGTGATTTTGCTTTTTTGGAATTTCAAGGTTTTGATTCTCATTCCGACGCGTGATGACGACGTTCTACGTTAAAACTGGGTAGCATTATGGTTAAATAAAATCCAGTGGCAGAGCCGTCCCTAGGGTAGGGTGAATTGGGGCGACCGCCCCGGGCCCCGCACTTTGGGGTGGGGGGGTCGCTTCTCTATCACCGCAAGGAAACCCGCACAAGTCGATTTGCCCCGGGCCCCGCACCGCTATAGGGGCGACCCTGTCCAGCGGTTACAAAAAACTGTGTCATTATTGTTTATTTTCATGAATCTTTTGTTTATTTTTGCCTCATAAATTTTATCTTTTTCTCTTTTTTTGTATAAAAACGATCTTCTTTTGCTTCGTTTTAGTTTTCTGAAGATCTTCATCTAAAACGGATGGGTAAGAATATTAAGTTTTGACTGCAAAGACTCCATTAGGGATGCAAATAAAATTTAAAATGGTACTGAAATGGAATTGCGATTAGCTTAGCTAAATAAAACTTTTCTAAATTAAAAATGGAATATCATTCGATAAAGTCAATGCTTCGTAACAATAATACAAGACAGGATGAAAAAATGTTGTTTATATACCCATTCCTACGGTGAAACCTCATTTAGCGACCGCCCCTAGAAACGACCATTTAGGAGCCGTCGGTTTACGCATAACAAAAGTGGCTAATGTTGACATCAACCACTAACCTATAATAAAAGCAATGTTGGCATTATGAGGGTCGACTTGGCTAATATTGTTTAATAAAATTTTATAATTTATTATATTATATTTTATTTATCTGCTAAAAATAATACACTTATTGGGTAAATACGCCTATAAAAGAAACTACCGCATTACTTAGCACTACTCATCGCACTATCAATTTGCAACGCTATCCGACGTATTCTTCCATTTGAAATTTTGCTGACGGAGGGTTCGGACCACACTCAAATTGAGCCTATGCAGAACAAGCTATGGTGCGCAATCCTACGCGTGGGTGACTGCAAGAGTGCGCGTTTCTTTCTTTCGTAATTACCTAGGAAAAAGTAATTTTCTGTAAGCCGCCGCAAGGGCATAAGAAACGTGCCTTTTCAGCAGTCGAGAAATATCGTCTAGACGGAGTCGGATTTATTAACGTCCCGTGACAGGGCGCGTCCGCCTCGCACGTAGTGTTTGTCGAAAGGCGCTCAAAGAGATACCACACGCACTGACATGCCTCGAGAACCACTTGTTCGGAACTCAACTGTCTAACTCGGCTCCGCAAAATTCAAAATAAATTAAAAATAAAAAGCACGTCATTTCCTCCTTAGGGGAACAAAGGAGTAGGGCTACATACGCCTTACATCTGTCTTCGCTGGCAATGTTTTAGAAAGAAGTATTAATTTGAAAAAGGTCTAAGTAAAAAAATGGCGGCGTGGTGTAATAAAAACGAAATAAGCCTCTATTATTTTTAATTTTTGAGGCAACGCTAAAGTCGGCGAGAAAATGTGATTTGGTGCAGCTCTGAGGCGTACCGGAAGCCCACGTGCGGCTTGGGGTGGGGCGACCTATGCCAAAGAGAACCCATGTTTTTGTGAGGGCGCTAAATTTTTTCAGGGGCTTCAAATTCGTTCCGGCGGGATTAAGCGAGATTAAGCGGGATTAAGCTGGATTAAGCGGGATTAAGAAGGATTAAGGGGGATTAATCGGTACGCAAAACACGCAAGTGCGTGGGTCCCAAAGAAAAGGGGACCCAGAGTGGGCAGACTCTTTTATGCATTCGATTAAAGTTTCTGAGTTGAAAGGGCCGCCAAGAAGAACGATACTTGCAATCGTGAATTGCGGGACCACCCTGCGTATCGGAAGCAGTGGCGGATTACCGCAAAGGCGCATGAGGCGCTCGCCTGGGGCCCCGACACTCATGGGGGCGTCGAAATAGCCAAAACTCGACTATTTTCACTATTTTATTTATTAAAATATTTCACAAATAAAATAATATAATATTTACGTACACAACTCGTGTTTTTACTTAGGTTTTATTACAATGTAACGGTTATATTGTAACATCCTTTGCGTAATTCGCAAATACATCTCACGGTTTCCACTGTCGGGTGCTATTGGCTATTGTCGTTCCTCGTCCAGCTGCATAGAGATACTAAGCGCCACAAGACTTTTGATGGAGGATTGAATAAATACTTAAAGGAACAACTTAATGATGAAAAAGTTATTGGAAAAAACGAGTTCCAAGGATCAAGTTTTTTACAATTTAAGGATATGGTTGTAGTTTCAACGTGCTAAGCTTGTGGACTATGTGTCTTAAATACGTGGAGGGCAAGGATCCCACATACGTGAGGCCCATGTGTCTCTTGATACGGCCTTGAGTGTATTCTAATTTATGCATCAACATAAGGATTGCGGAAGTAACTTTAAAATGGTGACGTAACGCTAAGTCAGTCACACATTTGACCATAGATCAAATAGTTCATGTCGACTCTACAAACACAAAAAATCTAAATACGTAAATTAATCTTTTTGTTCATCTTCTTTAAGCAATATCTAATAATAATGGATTCATTATATTCATTTAACGCTTCAGTAAATAAGTGATTTTTTCTCTTGAGTATATACCTTCTTTATCTTCCAAAAATACGTTCCTTAGCATTTGATTCGATTTAACTATCACACAGAAGTAGTATTTTAATCAAGAATTTACATGTATACTGCAAATAAATTCAAAACAGCTTTTAAAATTATAATGCAATTAAATGTTTCACTCTGGGAAAGAAATAAATTACTTTTCTCAAAAAGTCTCTCTAGCATTAATTTATTTTTTGCTTGTAAGGCTTCCCTTATTTATAGAAATGGTGATGGTTTCTTTTTGCTGTTGATTTATGCTTTTTGTTTATTGGAATCATCTCTAGATAGGAGCAAGGGACACCCACTCGGGGTATTTCTTCTCCCCGCTTGACCCTGCTGGGAAGAGCGTGCAGCCGGTCATGTCCTTCATTCGAGTCAACCATACGGGTAATCCCCTATACTGATAAAGAATTACTCATTCCGTGAACAAATAAAGCGACAGGATATTTTCATAGGTCCAATGTCACAAGAACCTAGTGAATTCTAACAACAGAAAAAAAGCATTTATTTCTCCCAGCATTCCACTGTAGTCATTTTTCTCGTAGAGTTTGATGGTCTTCGCGTACGACATTGAACATCACATATCTTTGAAAGGTGAGTTTCCGAATGGTGCAGATATAGTATACAATTATAGAAATATGTGCCAGTCAATTTAAAAAGGATCGGATAAAAAAATTGATGGAAAATGCGATTCTGGGTTGAAAATATGCATCAAATTTGTTTAACTAAATGTGCATATATTTTAACGATATTTAGATCCGATAACCGTGTCACACGAAAGTTCATTAAAACTTAAAAGTAAACCATTCATATTACAATAAGATACAATAAAATTATAATAAAATAGATACATTGGCCGAAAAGAAGGAGAAAAAATCCGAAGTCGTTATTTAAGTAGGCGCGTGGGGTCTTAAATGGCCCCAACGATAAAAAAATTCAATTTTACTGTGCAATTAAGTACAGAAAAACTATAGCATATTTTAAAGCTGTGGGGACTTTAAAGACCCTACTCGCCTACTTAAGGGTTAAAATTTATTCTGAAACGTACGCGTTCCTCAAAATGCCCTTTTCAAATACCGCCAACTAGAACTTCGGCCACACCCAAGCTCCGCGTTGTAAGCTTATCTCGGCGAAGAATTCTAACGTACTTTCCGTGTGTGACTCTGCGCGTGGGTAACTGCGGAAGTCGATGTTTTCACTGCCGGGAATGGCGGTTATGGTCGGTTTTATCCTCGAGCGTGCTCAGTTTATCGCTCGAATGGAAAACGGCGAGGACTCTCCACGCTTACGTTTCACAATATGGACGACCATCAGATGGAAAAGATTTTCGACTAAGAGATCCTGAAAAAAGAACATAATATATTTATATCTATGTTCAATTCAATTCAAAATTATAGATATAAATATATTATGCTCTTTTTTCAGGATCGCTTATTAGAAAATCTTTTCCATCTGGTGATCGTCCGATATTGTAGGGTACGTTGTGGCGGTTTTCAAGCCCAAGCAAGTTAATAGAACTGTAATTATCGTATCAAGGAATAAGAGCTTAAGCTTCA
Organism: Tanypteryx hageni; assembly: GCA_028673005.1. Lineage (NCBI taxonomy): Eukaryota > Metazoa > Arthropoda > Insecta > Odonata > Petaluridae > Tanypteryx > Tanypteryx hageni. The sequence continues at coordinate 57,461,826 of CM054120.1, read as the reverse complement.
AAAGAGAAAATTTTAAATAAGAAATGCTTACGTAAGGTATCTCCAATAGCAATAACAAGGTTATGAAGAACCAGATACGCATGTACGCTACAATGGAGCCATCTTTAGCGATAATTCACCTAAAATAAATTCTAGTAAATAAATTTGATACTTAAGTTGTTATTCTTGAATGTGATTTCTGCCATAAGACAAACTCGATAATTCTCTAGTGCATTATAATATCTTGTTATTATCCTCATTAGTTACATAAATCTCGAGTAATTGTGGAGCGATGATAGTAATTAAGGATATGGGAACCGTTTTTGGGGACATAGTGAATGGGAACGAGGAGTCCTGAATTATTCTTTTCTGCCTTTGTAGCTGTTAAATGGATGAAGAAATAAACCCTCTTTTGTTAAATCGTAATTTTAACCCAATACGTCACAATACATTACATCACATCATAATTCGTGATTAAGTTTTTGTAGAAGAAACGAGCTTTCCACCAAAATTATCCAAAAATAAAATGTAACGACCTCGATTTTTCTTGAACTTTGATAACAAGGTTTATCGAATCTTAAATGAATAATTTCATCAAATATAAATTCAAAAAATTTTACCCTGATATTATTACTTTAGTTTTTTCATTCTTCATAAAAGAGAATTTATCAATTTATAAAAATGGCAAGTAATTACTTAGGAAAATAATTAGTTTGAATGGCTATTAAGTGCCGTATCCTTGATCGTATGCAACCACAATATCATCATATATACGGTCTTATAACGTGCGTGAAGTTTTAGCACCGTGATTCGGGCAGCGTTTGGAAGCCGGACGTTTGGGAGACAGACGATTGAGAAGCGGACGTTTGACAGCAGACTTTATACGAGCAGACTTTTGAAGCGTCGGTTTTTCGGGGTCGGTTTATTGTAAAAAATTACGGTTAACATTTAGCGGTCGAACGGTTACTAAAGGGACGACAGTGCATTTGCTGTTGTCCAAGGGGTCCCTCATGGCTGTGCTCTCCAACCGGTGTGCGGTGACTAAGTACTAAGTGTGCCGCGGGAGGTTCAGAGTTTGTCCAAGGGAAAATCCGAATTTGTAAATCTCAAGCTACAAACGAGCGTAACAAGTTGGCCCTCTGAGTTTTGACAATGCGTCACACTCTCTCGACAAAGCTCCACGAAGTAGGAAACATACGTAAAAACCTGAAAAATACATACCCTTCTAAAGGTTCCATCTGTTCCCACTGATAGGTTTATTTATTTCTTACAGTGATAGCAAACGAGAAAAAAATCGTTTCGTTAAGTTTCTCGTTACGACCAAAAAAATTATATCGTTTTTGTTACGTTTTTTGTTACACTCAAATTTTAATTTCGCTTTTCATTACGTTTAACTTTATAACGAAAAATGTTACTACAAATTAATGAAATTGATTTATTTGCTCTTTCATGTATATAAATATATATATATATATATTTTTTTAATTTATATTTGTAACCCACATCGGAATTCATACAAATTCTAACCGAATGAAACTGCTGATCAGTTGTTTAAAAAATAAGATATTTCTAACTAAAGAGACTTACATCCTCTGCAACATTAATGACAACATAACCTTTATTTTACGAGTCCTTAGGCAGTGATATTCGGCACAAATTGAGATGACATGAGTAAATCCCCATATATGGTTTGATGTTTTAGCCTAGCTAAAACATCAAGCATCAAAATCAATGGAAATAATTATAATTTTTGGGTTGCATCGTCGATTGTTCACATCCGACTAATACTTGCCGAATTTCAGATTCCCGTCTCGTCTACGTCCGCGGAGTGATGTCTCCTTTTGGATAACTCATCATCTCCTTAACAATGCGCATCAAGAAAAAAAATTAAAACAAATGTAGAAGGTACAACTTTTATTAATATGACAATCATAACCAAATTATTTCATTCCAACAAAAATTTGAAAAGCTGATAAATTACAAAAATAATCTCTTACTTCCACTGGAATTATTACAGCCAAAAACTAATCATCTCTTGACAATTTAATGAAAATACTTTATATAAAATTTCTAATTGACACTGTAATATTTCCAGCATAAATGCTGACAATGATGAATATGTTGATTTTATTGTATTTAAAAAAATTATAACAGGATTTTACAGGACATTTTGATGCTAGAAACACGACATTGAAAATAAATAGTTTGAGTCTATGACCTACATATGTTATCAAAATATGCAGAAAATAATAACACCAAACTGAGGGATGGAATATTTTTATTATCCAAGGAAATAACTTAAAATTTGTTCTCATTTTTATTTGCTTATATGTTTAAAGGAATTAAACACTAATTTAAAGTATAATTTTTTAAAAATTGATATTTTTTACAATCTCATTTTATAGACTAAGATTATTTAAAAAATTTTTAGTTTTGGCATTTCTGATGAACTTTTTTTTAACTTTGCATTTTTACATTTTCTCTATTTTTTTCGCAATTTTCGCACTATACACCTTTAAAATATGCCTCCTGAATTTTATACTATTATTATATAGTACAAAGAAATATTTAAATCAGTTTCTCATTTCATATCGTTCAAACCATTTTTATACGATGAGTATTTTTTTAAATACGCCACGGGATTTATTAGGGACATTTGTTTTTAATTAGTCCCGCTTGACAACAGCTAAAAAAAGTATTACTACAGGTTTTGTAGCGAAAAATGTTTTTCTTATCACATTTCTACGGAAATAAAAAATAATTGCAAAAATCGTCAAAAATTAGGTGGGCCCTGCTTAGTACACCTGCATTACTAAGAAAAAAATGTGCTCCATATAAAATAGAAAATACATGCATTATAAATAGAAAATTATTAGGTCGTTTAACACTTACTTTTACAAATATAAATAATATGATAACAAAAATATATAAGAAATAAGGGTAAGATCAAATAAGAAGAGAAAGATATGAGAAGAAAGAAATAATAAAAATGAATGATTGAAGAACCGAAAAAAAAAATAATTTTACCGGAATCAAACCCAAACACCTCATCACGCGAACCCTTCCCTCTAAACACCCACGTAATCAATAACAATTCATTCAACCAAGAAAACATCCGCGTTCAGAAACGAGAAAAATGATCTGCTACGATAGTTCAATGGTAGAATATCCGCCCGGCAAGTGGAAGACCCGGGTTCGATTCCCGGTCATAGCTGACTTTTTCTCGCTTCAAAATTATTCCCAGCTTTAAAGTTGCTTAACTTGCATACGCGGTTCTTCCTAGCTCAAGAAGTCGGCAACAATTGGATATACATGACAACCATAAAAAAAATTCGAAATTTTGCTGTTAAAAGTGTCATTTAGGAACTCTTTGGTCCGTATTTGAAATTCGACGGTTAGGAAACAAAACTTCATTCATTTCTGCGTTCCTGGGTTCAAGTCTGGAACTCGTACTATGGTTATTAGTAATTTTTAAGTCCAAATTAAAATTTGTCTACACTCATTCCCGTGTTATTAAAATGGGAAAAATTAGAAGAGATTATGTTTTTAAAAATTAAAAGGGTCAACCAAATCGGTTTAAAAACCCTACTACACCACTTTTCTCTGCACTGCAATTAAAATGATGCCCTTATCTTGCATCTACGTTCTGTAGTTCTCGAGTTATAGAATCACACACACACACATGCATGCATACATACATACCTACATACATACATACATACATACACACATACATACATACTAGATATTGACATGTTAACCTCAAAGCGTTACGTCATTAATAGGAAATCTGAAATGTGCTTCGTTAGAGGAACGTAGGCTGCAGGCTGAGTTTAAACTGCCGGATAAATATGTCGGAGGGACTAGCAAAGAAGGTGGTAGATCAGAAGCCCGAGAATCTTGGAAGGCAGGACAGCGAGGATAAGATTTGCGAGATGACTGTAGGACGGAGCGATATAGAGGAACGTTTTCCCTAGGACGATATGAGAGCATAGCAGGAAAAGGTAACGTAGGAAAACTAGGAAACTTTGGTGTACTGCACCCCCTGACATCCACCAAAAAGTTGATTTGCAGGTTATCATGTAGATATAGATGTAAAGCATCCCTGCCAAATTTCAATCTTCTACCTATTCGGGATGATTATTAAAGACACGTTAAATGCAAAAACGTCTACATGGAGGATAATGTTAATAATTTATATTTTCAGAACAAAATAAATACCGAAAACTGTTAAAGGCGTTATAATTAAGCATCTGACCGATTTTGAAGTTTACCAATATCGGAGAGGGAATAATTAATACGTATTCTGGTGCGTAGTGGCATTTAGTCCTACCTTGCGTTCGGGAGCATTTTGTCCTGGGCCATTATGCACGAGGACATTTTGTCCAGGGACATATTTTTCGGTTGCCGCATATTAATATATATGTTGGTAGCCCGCAGAAAATTTCTTGGAATTTAAGTGTGCCGCGGATAATTTCCTGTAGCTTAGGTGGGCCGTATTACCAAAAAGGTTGAGAAACGCTGGTGTAATGCGTATTTATACGAACAATTTAGCAAAACTCTGGGCTTTGACTTCATGTCACCACGGGCTATGGGAAATTTAAACGCCACCCGTTAAAGAATAATTCATAAAATATTCCGACCAGGATAACCGAGGCATAAAAATCTTCCAAATCACTCTCCCCGTATACTTCATCATTCTCTTTTCGAGCGATCAGGTGACGCTTGGTGTCGCAGTAGATATTCTCCGAACAATGGCAATAAACCCTGACAGCGGGGGTCACTTTTCCGAAGAAAAGGTTGGTGGACGTCGGGTGTGGCTGTTCCAGGAGAAAGGGTCGTGGAGATAGGGGGGAGGTAGGAGGAAGGGGGCTTCTTTGATTGCTCTTTGGAAGGTTCTTGTCGTCCTCTGGGTTTCGCAATATCATAAAACCACTGGCAAGAGATTTAAGGAAATTAAAAAAACTGATTTTAACTTTATCAACTCCAGAATGTATAAAACTTTTAATAGTTCGTCGCACTTCCAACGCTTCGATTGGATATCTAGATAAATGTATGTTAACTGCGAGATCATACATCTCTACAATAATATTTGCTTGCGACTTTTTTATTCGAACTGTTTTGAAAGGCTGTATAAAGTTTTGTAAACTAGGTAAATTTTACGTGGCAATATTATAAATTATTATTCCCCAAAAGATTATGATTAAACATTTTTGAGACCAAAAGAAAATAAAATAATGAAGTTGTTTCCAAAACTCGCATAGAAACGGAGAGAATACCACTCGATCGGTGTTACAGAATAGTCACTTAACTAACAGTTTAAAAGATAACACACCATTTACTTCGTGGCGTTATGAACTACAACGTTAAAGATATGCTGAATAATAAATACGACAGAATATATACATAAGTTAATTAATGTTCGTGATAGAGAGGAATTTCATTCCAACGTACACACAATACCTCGAGCGTCAGTAAATTATACGCAAGTTAACATTTAACATGGAACAGATTTCCAACAAGTAACGAATACATAGGATAAACAACTCTCTCCAAAAGGCAGTGTGGAAATGTTTGAATTTTTTACTCACTATTTCCTGGTGAGCAGGGGTAAGATGCGCAGTAGTTGCGGGGATGAGGTCAGTTAAGACGAGTTTTCTCACACCTGTTGATCCTGCAGTTGATTTCCATGCTCATCTGCGGCTTTTACACTTTTAGTTATAATGGAGAACTGTTAAGTCGACCACACTTCTAGGCACAGGGGCCTTCGTTCCACTAGCTCCTTCACCGTAAGTAAATTTACGACCTCTCTGCGGTGTTGCCACGGACGAAAGCTAGGGGCCTCCCCTCGCTCCGAAATCCGAGCTTCGCCCAACCTCAAAGATGCCGGCATCGTTCAAATATTCCAAGGCACTTCAGTTTTCGTCTCAGAAATGAATGAATGAAGCAGTTATTTTTGAATGACGCATAACTAAGTAAGGGAGCAACAAAGGAGCATAAAAATAATGTTATACTAGCTGCAATTCAATTTTAATAATATTGTTGTAATTATTTGAGTTACAATTGCTCATTTGAATTCTACCGGACTCGGAGAGGAAAAAAATAGTTAGACCAAAAACCATAATAAAAATAATTGGCCATGATAATATTTGAAGTAAGATGTTACGGTGGGATTCCCTAACGCTATATAGCAACGTTTGTCTTTATAATCAAGATGGTACAATTTCCCAGCCATCACCTTTTAAAACAACATCGTATGTTATTGCAAGTATAATTTTCAAAAAAAGAAATTTTTTCTATCATAGTAGCTTCGAAAATCCTTCACCTATCATCTCATTGTAATTGAATTTCATTAAAGTTGCGAAAAATAAATGCCTTAGCAACTAAAATAAGTACTGCAATTTCACTGAATGCTTATACTGTTCGAGCTTCCACATGTTATGGGAGTTTAGTCCACTACCTGTTAATGCATATTCGTAACTGACCGCATAAATGAAGAATAAATTGATATGCAAAAACAAAAAATTATGGCTCTCAATAGTTTAATAAATTTTGAGATTCTTAACTTAATCATTTGAGTTATAAAGACAATTGAGAAAATCCTCACCCAATCGAGGATTCATTGACTGCTTATTTTTTCCTGCCATTGCATCATCAGGTTATAGAATGAGTTCCATTGGCTGATTTTTTAAAAAGAGACAGAGCAGGATAGAGAAAAATTGTAATGCTTTCCTCCTTTCAATCCTATCACTTTTTCTTGCCAAAGGCAACTTATATTCAACTCTCTAACCAAACTTATTTTAGTAAAACATCCTGTTTTCATATTTTAAGCAAATGCTCATCGTAATATCCTCAAGATTCCAACTGCTTTTCTCTCCAACAATTTATTATTTCAACAATTAATTATTCTAAACTCTATAGATGCCACATCGAAACTTAGCAGTGTTATTAATTTTAGCTAGATAGTTCCTATTGTGAACTGTGTTGATTGCTAGCAAAATTATTATCGTTTTTACTTCTTGGATTATAATGAAAGAAAAAATTTTTTTCATCAAAGATTTTACGATAATTACATCGTTACTAATAATTCCCACTAATGCATCAAGTTAAGAATTTTCTTTTTCAAAACTTCACTTCATTAAAAATTATTTAAGGAGAACATAAACACAATGAAAATTAAGTGTACTTTCAATTATAGCAATGGAGTATTAAAGAGCTAGAAACTATTAATTAAAGAAATGATGGCCAAAGTTGGGGGAGAGAAAGTCTGAAAGTTTGATGTATGGGACCAATCAGTATGTATATATTACTTGGCAGCAACAAAGGTTCTTCCACAAATAGTTCCCAAAATTGTTTCTCAAGCAATTAAACGTTCATACCCACCTTTGAATAACATGAGAGCATATAGGATAGAAGTAAAAGTAGAAAAATCAAAGGTTATTGAGTGACAAAAAAGAAGAGGACTTGAATTGTAAGCAACTAAATGAAATTGAATGGCATAAAAATCTTAGAAACATTATAACAAGAGATGCATAACTCTCAAATGAAAACGGGCCATGAATAACCAAAGCAAACATTAGGTGCAGATGAAAGAGATGTATTTCAATATGTAAGCAAGAATGAAGAGCTAAGGAAGAAGTTGGTGAAATGTTGTGTATGGAATATTGGTTTGTCTGGAGGGTTTCAACATTTGAATCGCTAGAAAAGGAGAGAATTATGAAAAAATCTGTGAATAAATGGATCATTTGGAGAGCCTGGTTTTGTCTATAATCACAAACCTTTTATAAAACAAAAGTTGTAAACCACAGCCAGAAATTTAAAGCTGAAGGGATATTTTTATCCAACAATACTCCTTTGAAACATGGCATGAATTCTCTTGAGGCATCACAGGCATTCATTTTCATTTTCAGTTGATTATTATTTCATCTCTTCAAATTTGCCCTCCCACACAACCTTCCAACAAAATATACAAATGACCATAATATGAACATTTTCATTATTATTTCTTATCATATAGGATTAATTAAACTTTTTTTTACAGAGAATTGATAAGTTAAAATCGAAAATGTTAATATCAATGATACTGATAAATTTCAATACCAATTAGAGACAGGTATCATGTTGATTTACCCTTTTGCTGCCAGTGAGCTGAATCAGCACACCATGCTAAGACTGCCACAAGCCGATTTAGCCTACCCAATGTGGACTTTTTTGTTTTCACCCAACTTCTTTTTTGGTGACAGATTGATTAATCATTTATTCTGAATGATTCTCAATGTTTTCAACCCCTTAGCTTCAAAAATAGCTTTAATATGTATAAATTACCAATTGATTATATTATTAGAAAAGTCAGTCAGGCATTTCTAGCATGGTATACAGCTCTAGGCTTGGCAGTAAAACGCTTAGTATACATACTGCAATTATCTGAATATAAGTTTTTTTTCTATTTTAACATTTGGAAAGCCAAGATTCATCTAATATAAGTATATACTAAGTAAATCTAATGTTTTTATATCAAGTTGCCAAGTAGCTGCACCATAAAAATCAGCATTATCAAAGTGAACGTCCTAAAATATAGAATAACTGCTGTATGCAATTCAAATGAAGAAAGTATTTTGAATTCCTTATGGCAAGGGCACCCAAACTACGGCCCATGGGCCAAATGCAGCCCACAAAGGGTTTTTGTGTGGCCTGCGAAGCTATGGCAAAAAAGCAATTAAAAAAATTTAACACAAATTCATACATTTTTATAATAAAACTTTTAAATAATGAAATGTTAGCCATGAAAACCTTATTTATACTTGAGTTTCACTTATATGGCACCTCAGAATATATAGAAAACTTCCGATTTAAACTCAATCCGGCCCACGGAAGAATTGGCAACTTCCAATGGGGCCCGCCAAGGGATTCACAACCACTGATGTGGCTCACCATTAGAAAAGTTTGGGCAACACTGCCTTAGGGTATTATTGGCACTGGTGAAATTTTATTGTTAATGTTTTAGGAGGAGTTCACCTCTTTTCAGGTAACTACAGTCAAACTCGGCTATAACGAACGCCACGGGACCGTTCAGTTTTGCTCGTTATAAACTTAATATCCGTGAAGGCAAAAGCATGCATGCGTATGGTGAAATAAGACATATGAAGTAAAAGTGAATATATAAACAGAAAGGTTATTTAGTAAATTTATGAAAAAACCTAAAAATGAGAATAAACTAGAAAATTTAAAGTAAACATACGTACATATAAAATTTACTCACAGCTGTATCCTTAATCACTCCCCTTTTTACAAAAATAACTTTGAATAGTAGCCTGTTTCATAGATTTCACTTTGAAGTTTCCTCTTATTACACTTAGTGCACTAAAAAAACCATCGGAAATGTCAATGTTTTCAAAAAAATCATTTAATGTTTCCACGGCATCCTGAGTATGGATTGTGTTTTCGACACATTCAACATTGTCTTCATCACTGTCTGCTGTGCTTTATACTATCTCTATCATTTCACTCTCCATAGGAATTCCACTGGTAATCAAATCATCATCAACATGAACAAAATTGTCAATGTCATTTTCTTTAGGCCATTCTGATCTTCATCAACGTTATGGTTATCAATCGAAAATTCTCCCGATATTAAACCAGACTTTCGAAAACTGTTTATGATCGTTGTAGTTGAAACATGCATCTGTCATCAAATGAATTGCATCCAATACAGACTCGTTGCCATCTAAACCTCTTTCCCTACTTTCAATCAACTATAGAACAAAAAATCACTTGAAATGGCATTTAAAACTTTAAATTATCCCCATGTCCATTGGCTGCAAAATAGAAGTCGCATTTGGAGGCAAAACACCAGTTTTACATTGGATAACTCCTGCATATGTGGGTGCGCAGGACAGTTATCGACAAGGAGTAGAATGTTTTTATTTTTCCTCCGTAACTCGTTGTTCCACTGACTTACATATTTCTGAAAAATATTGGAAGTCATCCATGCCTTTTTATTAGCTGCATATTCAACGGGAAGCTTCTTTACATTTTTGAAACAACATGGTTTTTGTGACTTACCAATAACAAAAAGTTTTTTTTTTGTCAGTCCCATTCATGTTTGCGCACATTAAAACTGTTAAACGATTATTAGGTCTTTTGCCACCAACACATTTGTCACCTTTGAATTTAAACGTTGCATCAGGCATCATGTTGTAAAACAGTCCAGTTTCGTCGGCATTGTAGATGTCTTCTTCTCTGTAACCTTTTCGACACTCCTCCCAAACACTTTTCACCCATTCACTTGCCGTTTTTGAATCTGCTGACAGGGCCTTTCGCATAAACAATGTTATTGCATGTGAAGTTCTCATGTCTTAACTGTTTTGCAAATTTATCTGCCTGTACCTTGATGGGGAAACCAGCATTTCTCTGCCTCTTAAACCACTCCAGAAGTGCTTGATCAACAGTACCCAAGTCACACTTCCTCATTTTCTTGTTCATTGTTAGGTTGTTCTCTAGTGCAGATAAAATCGCTTCTTTGTTTTGCCATAAGGTTGAAACCGTAGACAACGATAAATTAAATTTTTTACACACTTCAACATTTTACCACGTTCTAACTCTCGAATAATATCAACCTTTTCACGAATAGACAAACACTTCCTTTTATGTACGGACATGTTACTCGTTCAAGGGCAAAATCTCAACTGATTTTTGTGATCAACGCTACGAACTTTCTTTGCAAACTGTGAGCATACCAATTCCAGGAAGAGTTAATGAGGAGACGGATTAAACGTGGGATTTCCCATCTTTATGTGGGAAAGGGTGTTGGGTGCATTTGGCTGAGCGACGGGGGTGGGCGCCATTGTACATGCCCTTACCCCCTTCCAAACACAACCTCCTGGCTGTAAAAGAGCTGGGGTTGGGAGGAGAGGACAATGGATCTCTGCGAGTGCCACTGTACCTGCAAGTTGGGAATTCTTGGTTTGGACAAAAGGATTATTTTTTAACAACAATGCCGCGGTCTTTAACCTCCCCGAGGGATAGGGTGTAGAGGCTAGACTCGAGAACACATATTTTGAGTCACTATGAGGATTGAAGGGGCTGACCGCCGCCGCGTTTGAGACAGTGAGAAGTGGTCAAAGTTTGCTCGATATATCCGTGAAGCGTGCTCATTATATACGTGAAATATTTGTATGTAAATGCTTGTAAACTTATCTTGGAGGTAGCATTTGCTCACTATAGCCGTGAACTTGTTACAACCGTGCTCGTTATAAACGAGTTTGACTCTAACATAATAAGCATAACAATAGGATCTCAAGCAATCAAAAGCTATGTCAATTTCAACACAACACAGGAATGCAAAGTTCAAAATTTCTCTCATTTCCTCATATCATCAGAACAATTCTTTAAAATTAGATGGAATGATTCTATAAGGGAGGATTTCTTCACCCTCACTTTTTGGAATTTATTATTATGATTTAATTCCATAGTCCACTTAGGTTAAAAATGTCTCTATATAAAGGTATACAGTTCATTCTTATTATTAATCATTCCATGTTTCTTTTAACAAATTAAATTCTTTGCAAAACTATAGATAGTTTGTGATTACACATCTAATAGCTTATGATTTATTTAACATAAAATTTCTATAGCTATTTAAGGTAAAGGAATAATAAAAATATTTTACAGTGTATACAATTTTTAATAACTTTTGATAACAGAGAATCAATTCATCAACTTGGATTCGCTAAAATTGAAAACAAAGCAAATTCAAATATTGTTGTTGTTGGAACTGCAACAAAGGTTGTCCACCATTTAGGAACTTTTGACCCATTCATTTAGAGAGAGCACTGTTGAGATGTTTATTTCCTCCAAGGTATTTCAATTCCCTCCTTCCTCTGAGTAGAACACTAAATATATTAAGTGTAATCTGTTGGCAGGGAAGAATACCTGAAATCACCTGTAAAATAAATCTACTCAGTATATAGCATTCTCATAGTGATTATGAATAAATAAAAACTCAAAACAAATATAGACGAATTTTCATGATATAATTAATTATATAATGGTCACAAATCTCTAGCTGCTCAAAATGCATGATTACTGCATTTTATTTTATTTTTTATTGCTTTCTAAATGCTTTTCCACTGAGTAAAATTGCCTTGGGACAGTCACAAGCAGCACCATAACCAAAATGGATCGCAACAAAAATGCTTCTCCTATTAACACTGGAATATTCTACATTAATACGCAAGGTTAAACATGGAATTTGATGATATTATTAGTTTTAGATAGGTATATATGTAGTATATGTTCTGTCAGTAATTCTCAACAGGCCAATACCATCCACATAACATGTCATGAAATGCATGAGGAGTATTAGTGGACCTGCAATAAGGCCAAAGTAGGCCAATGGCATAGAGGTGGCGAGACTTAAAGGTGGTCATATAAATGAGACTTCATGAAGGGAATGAAAAGAAAATTAATGATACTGAGACAAAATGAATTGCACTATTATGATCTGCATATGGACAGACAAGCAAAATGGATGAGTGAATTTTTAGGAAAAAAGTGCCATAAAGGGGGCCAAAAATAATTTGCCTTAGGGGAAGGAAATTTCCAAGTCTGCCACTGACGAGGAGTTTAGTTTTCATTTGTAAGAAGTGTTTTCAATAAGAAACTAAGTAACTTAAGAAATCAGACAGAATCAAGTAAAATACTGCATTAATTAGAAACAGGAAGATTTATAACGCGTGTTTTTCATTTTGAGCCTCAACAATTATTATATGGGAAACATAAAATGATAAACTAGTTAAAAAATTACATTTTATCTTTGCTGACAGTGAAATACCAATGAATATCTGAGAGACAAATGTGAAGAGAGCAAGAGGCAATATATGTAGTTCCAACAGTAATGCAGAAGCAAGTTTTAAGGTCATTATTAAAGTGACATGCATTGTGCAAAGAAGGACAATAGCACACAAACAATAAAATATATGCATACAAACATGACAAAATAGCTTTTTATAGATTAAATAGAATATATTTTGAATTTTAATACAATATTTTTCAGACAGGATGCAGAAACATGTTCTTTAAGTGCTAATGAATTTTTACCTCTATTTCCTACAAACAATGGTACGTGAATATTTCCAAGTTGATTCTCGGGCATTTTCTAAGCTGCAGAATTTCTACGAGTCACTAATACCTGATATTTGTTCAATATGAAAAAAAAGGCATAGCCACAGAGGTTGAGAAAAAATCAGGGCTGTACCCAGACAGTTTGCCACCTGAGGTGAGATAAAATATGATGCTCTTTTAAATTTTTTTTCTTAATGCACGCCAGTTGTCAAAAATGAAAAGTAGAAGTAAAATGAAAATTACCCGAGTTTTTAATATAAATAAACACAGAGAGTGGGTATAGTGTAGTCAAATAAAATTAAAAAATAAGCTGTTGTACATTCCTTGTTACACTATATACAAGAATGTTAATATTAGTGTTCTGGTTTCTCTGCCTCTTGTATACACACCGAAGAATTCTGCTACAATAAGACTACTATGTAGCCCAAGGTCAATTTGTTATAAACACTTAAAAGATGATTCATTGCAACTTTGTTGGTTGGTATTCTAAAAATGTTGAAAAATTATGGATATATATGGAAATAAATTTTTATTTTGGAACCTCTTTCGAGAGGCATCTGAGTTGGTCACTGAGCTGCCCCATCCATCAGTATGGCATGGCCATGGATATAATGCTAATTTATGTAACGTTCTACATTCTCTTGAGAGACCACGTAATTTAATTTTTAAGCAATGATATTTAACCAACTCATTTTTCATCTCTTCACTTTTGCCTCCCATATTAACTTAAAAAAATATAAAAGACCTTTACCGAAATAATTTCATTGGTACAGCTAAAAACTTTCTTTCTTCCTAGTTTACTACACACAGTAAACATATGTGAGAAATGATGCCTAAAATCGTTTATTACGTATGTTATTTACAAACAACATACCAACAAATAGTAGTATAACTGGATGTTTAATACCCAAGACAGGTTTTATCAATTGTGTCCCATTGCAGTAAAATGCTTTTTAACATACTATACTGTGGAGTAGGGGTCACCAAACCTTTTATTAAAAAGGTCCATAAGAGGCTTTATATACCACTGCATAGGCCACATAATAGCTCTCAAATGACTGATCAGGCTGTGTGTGGAGTTGAAAGAGCTAGATGAGAATTTTTTATTGTTTAATGAGTCACATTTATATTAAAAGTACCATATTTTTCACCATATAAGACACTTTTTCCAGAAAATCACTCCCAAAATCAGCCTGCATCTTATACGCCGAAGGTTTACTGACACTAATGAACACACTCATCCTCAAAATGGAATAATTGGCAGTCATTCATCACCATAAACATAAAACATTATCACTAATTATTGGTGAAAAAACTGTTAACACATTCAGTAATACCCTATGCAATGTGCATTCCAATGACGCATTTTCATTATTGTGCTTTAATACATGTCCACTCACAGTGATTACAATTTCTGTGTGTTTGCGATGCTTTAGTTCCTAATAAGCCCATTGAATAGTGCAATTAATGCCACGGATCAGTAGAATTTGTGGATAAATAATGTTACATACTTTGAGATCGCAATGGCTACAAGAATGAAAAGATATGCCTAAACTATTACCTATAAGCTTCAGGTGATTCAATATGCAAAAACACATGAAAACCAAGCAGCAGCATGTCATTTTGGTCCACATCCCAAAGAAAAAATGTTCCATGAATGGAGTAAACGAGGAAAAACTGAAGCTGACAGAATAAGAGAAACATAGTATTCATAAGGTTGGTCTTAAATGGCCACAACTAGAGGAGAAAGTGATGGATAGTAGAAAAGAAGAAGTTTGGTATTGCTATACCGATAAAAATCGGTATGTACGAGGCAAAAAGAGTTGCAGAAGAAAAAGCACTAGTTGAACTTATGTATCATTATTAAACATGCATCCCATTTGTTATTTATCCAATTAATTAAAATATCATTTTGCATTAAGTATAGTGCACTCCAACAGCTTAATTAATATGACTGCAGAGTTCACACAGGTCAAATTTAGCTATACCAGTCTTGAAGCAATTATTTATGTTTTAGATCATCCCCATTTATTTTACAAATTAAGTTTATCTAAAATATTATATTTAACTGCTATCTCACCATAATATTTTCAGTAAATGTTGCAAGATATGAACTTAATCAGGGGTGGAAATAATACATGATGCGGCCCTTCCTAAAGTCCTTGGTGAACCAAAATACTTTTTTTCCTGAAAAATCTTTTTTAAAACCGGGGTGCGCCATATACCCTGATGCATCTTATATGCCAAAAAATACAGTATATTGCATTGAAGTACTAGAAAAAATCATTTAGATTTTCTAATGACACTTCCTGTGGACAAATATACAAATTTGTATGTCTTAGAAGTTCAGGTAAGACGGGCCAGGTGAAATCCCCACATAGGTGGGATATGCCCCACAGGATGTAATTGGGAGACTTGTGCCATAGAGATTATGATTTTAAGATGTTACGTCTTCAATCATGAAATTATTATTGAAATTAGAAGTGAAAGGGAATATTGATTAGGTAACATCCATGACAGTGAAGATTATTTATCCTTCAGTGATATTGAGGCAAGTAAGGATGAAGATGTCACAATTAGTCAAAAATTGAGAGACCTAAAGATGATTGATGGAGAAAAATATGAAAAGTCAACAATCATCATTTTTTTAGAAGAATGATAGGAATTTTAATTTTCATCAACAATATAAACAAAACCATAGACTTTAAGAGTTACTTTTTCAAAGAAGTTTTGGTTGACATGTTTGTGATTAAAGCAAACCATTGCACTGTGCAGTATATTGATACTGTTATGCTAAATAAGTGATTTTGAGTTTTTATATGTAAACCAATGACTTCAGCACAAATAAGTTCTTTTAGCTCTTCTTTTGCTGTAAAGTATCATTAAGAAACCAGACACTCAAATGTATTGCTGGCATAATGAAGTGCTAAAAACACCAATCTTCTATGAAATCATGAATGAAGGTAATTTTTAAAAACTTTTACATTTAACATGTAATAAAGCTTGCATGACAGACCTTCATATATTACCAAAACTGTGTGATTCTACACAATGAAATGTTTGTTTTTTTTCAGATTTAACCAAATGACTGTGACAAATGGTGGTCCTTTTGTTATTTAAATGCCTAGCTGGCAGGGATAAAGAAAAAATATGTACTGAAATTCCTTTATTATTTATTTGCCATAATAAATATCTTCATCGAAAATCAACTGCAAAAGCAGGTATTTCAGAACAATATTAGTTAAAACGCATGCAAAATGCTAAGCACAAAACATTATGCAAAATTTTAAGTGAAAACATTAAATGAAGTATCTAGTATTTAAGTTCATGGAACATAATAATAACTTTCAATATAACTAATCATAATAAAATTTGAACAGTTAACAATTACTCTAGAAGGTAACATCCTCAGAAAAGAATTTATATGCTCAGTGAAAAAATACTTGATAAAACATTAAAGCAGAAAACTAAAAGAAAATGGAAATTGTCAACAAAAAAGAATATTCACTAATATAGGACCAAATGCCAAAACCGACCCAGAAAACCCACCTTGCATCAAAGTATCATCATTTTCATGCAAAAATTATTCATTGATCGAATTTTCATGAGCACAACTTAATGACGAAAATAAAATTTATCACTTCATATATCCTTTTATCTGATGAAGACCATTCATACATTTTTAAGAAGGAAAATAGAATCACAAGTAAAACTCCTGTCTATTAGATTCAGACATTAACAATAATCTATGTGCTAACATATTACCCAGTTTTATGCTGGTTCAGAGACAAGACTTGTTGCTTATACAAGATTATCAACTAATAGTATCCTTGATTGGAAAGCATTAGTAAAGGAAGAAGGGTAAAAGAATACATAACTATAACTAACATTTATATGTTCAAATGGGTTTTCATGAAAATTAAATTCAATGAACCACAGCAAAGTACCATGAAATTTCTTTGTTGCTTTTCTGGTCAACTTGAAAAATAAGAAAATCTGTCCAATTTCTGCAACATTTATTAAAAAGGCATATTAAACTTGACCATTTTTCATTAAGAGGCTATAAACATAAATGAACTAAAAAATCCGCATATAGGACAAAACGAAAAAGACCTAGAAAGAGGGTTTTGAGCTCCTACATATTAATTTAACAAATTGACTGCCAAATGTAATTTTTAAACCTGTCTTGGAGCCAACAATCGCGTGAAAGCTTTTGTGGTGTTCCTGGGTTAAAGGCTTCATGTTTCCAGGTAGTCAATGCATAGGTCAACTACTTTCTGCCAGAGCATTCAACCTGTTAACTTTAAGGGAATTTCCAAAAAAGCACTGCCAGTTTTATTTAACAAGACTAAATTATGAGAATGTATAAATATAAATAACATAATAAGCTATCTTGAAAATTAAATTCTTCATCAGAAAGATTAGATTTTTTGAAGGAGCAATCTGACCTAAAATACAGTACTATTTTTCTCCTTAAGCTGGGAAGGTGCAACATGCATTTTTATTAACTACATACCTTCACTATACGCTGACGGGGAGCTAGAACTTCCAAAGGTCATACTACCCAGCTATGTACGACTCCTAAAAGCAAATAAGATAAATTTCCTATATTAAATTTTTAAAATGAAAATACAAATATTAATTTGGAATGGAAATAAAAAAATTGAAGGAATTCAATGCACTGAGATTACTTTGAAACTAATATGATATTACTAATAGAAGATAAAATGATTTTTAAATAACTTTTTTAATTAAACAGTTGAATATACAAAAGTGAAAGAAGTGGTTCTCATGTGTCCTATAATCCTCAGGAAAGTAAAAACTACATAAGCTTATAAAATACTACATTTTAATCAAGTTCATGGATAACAATATGACCAAATGTCAAAATTGCTCATTTTTCATGAAAATGCCAATTCAGAAAAGAATTATCAAGAAAAACTTCCTTATGGCTGGAATACAAAAGAAAATTTAGATACAGTAAAATGAATAAAATGTTTAGTAAAGAATCCACTTTAATAACTCTCACACATTAAAGTGGATTCTTTACTAAACATTTTATTCATTTTCCTGAATATGGAGTTCCACCACATCAAGGCTGCATCCATCGAAAATTTACATAGCCTCAATAGCCGCCAAAATGTTTTATGAAGCACTTTGGCTAGAAAGCACTCACTGGTGATTCATCTATAACAGATTCTAAAATGAAGCATTATTAGCTGTATTTATTAAATTTTTTTGTGTACTCTGGAGAAAAGCTCTTTCAGTACTTCCTATGTATCTTTAGGATAAGATTGAATATCATGAGACAGTAAATAAAGGTTTCGATATTGCATTACGTTGCATATCCATATGAGGTCACAAGGCGATGAACAAAAAGCCTGATCCCATTTGG
The DNA here is from genome assembly GCA_028673005.1 of Tanypteryx hageni. NCBI lineage: Eukaryota > Metazoa > Arthropoda > Insecta > Odonata > Petaluridae > Tanypteryx > Tanypteryx hageni. The sequence goes on along the minus strand of CM054120.1, from coordinate 57,443,330 downwards.
GAATGCAAAAACGATAAAGGTTAAATCTTCCACACATCCTTAGGAAAAATATTGGATAAATGAAATAAAATATAAAAACATAAATAACCAAACAATAAAATGTATAAAACTTACACAACATTTTAGCATTCTTTCAGCCATCATTACTAATCTTTAGTACAATCAAATACAAGAGAGGGATAGAGAAAAATTCTATTCTTGATTAGGAATTTAACCTAGGACTTTCACTTAACATGTGGCCACTCTAAGCAATTGAGCTATATGGTAAGAATAATTTGCCACTCACTAAAGGTTCACTAAGTTACATTCCCAAACAAAACCATAATTTTTCTCCCCTCTCGCTCAGACCTTATATTGGGTATATATTCCCACACATCTAATATTAACCCTATAATGCCTGAATTTTGATCAGCGGGAAATTTAATTTATTGCTGGCTATTTCTGTTACTTTAATATAGTAAGTAAATTAAAAATGGAAAAGGTTGTATAAAAATCAAATTATTATTATTATTTTTTCAAACGTGACTAAAAAGTCACATTCGTCCAGAGGCACATAATTACAAAAAGTGGTAAAAAAGACATACAGTTAATTAACAAGATTTTATACATTATTATTTTCAGCAATTGATTATACAAAGGTAATAACATTTTATTAAAGTGAACTATAATCAATATTTACAAAAAAAAACAAAATTAAAATTAATTCTTGGAGCATTAGCACCTTATTATTTTAATTTCCCAGTTCCTTACAGTCCCTTCTGCAAAGCAACCAAGAATTTACAACAACAACATCTAAGAAGTGAAAAAAGAGTTTGTGGTAATACTTCTTGTGTGGATTCTGTAGCGAGCAAGAAGAGAATCAAGTAAGTCCACACCCCCCATAAACCTGTTGTAGGTTTTCACAATGGAAGGACAGGGAATCCTTAAATATACCTTTAACTTTTTGTCCCAGCGGATGCACTCATCCATGTGGTTTGCAGATGCAAATGTGGACATCAGTGTGACTGCTCTGTTGTCCATCCACTTCACTACTCTTACTTCCACATTATTTACCAAAGCACTCATCTCTTGATATGAACCTCTCCCTCTCTTTTGTAATTCCTTATCATAAATTGTTTCATTTCAGACTGACTCAAATTCAGACATTTATTTGGATTTTGCTGAACTGAATATAAGTTGGATTGTTCAACAATATGCTAGAGTATGCCGTCAGTAAAAAATTCCCTAAAATATTCAATGGGTTGTAGTTCAGACTCACAACTTACTTGTTCCCCTAACCATTCAGGTGTCTCACGTGCAGTATTTACACATGTTACAGTTTTCCATTGAAGAATTTCACCTCGTTTCCTTGACTGGGACTTTGGCTTGCCTTGAGGTATGGCTGAACTATGAGCTAAAGGTTCAGGTTGTCTACTATCTACAGGCTTGGTGACGACATTTAGAATTTCGTTCAACTCATCCTCATCAGGCTTATACTCGCTACCTATTATTTGAAGGGATACGAAAAACATTGAAATTATGCATAGTACATAAATAGGAAACACGCATAGTAAAAGGAGCAATAAAATAACTACGAATTGAAACAAAATATGGTATTTTTATAAAATAAAAATATCTAAAAATTATATAAAATGCATGCGAAATATCCATACCCAAGTCGTCAATTTCATCATCTAACTCATTACCTTCCTCGTTTTCATCGGCCAGGTCCTCTTCAATCTTAGAAAAACGATTAAAAATACGTTTCAATCCATAGAAACGAAAAGAATCCGTGTCTGCTGAAACGCTTTTCTTTGGTCCTACGGACGAAGTGTACGAAATCATCACATTTGAAAAAATGAAAAATTTATGTTTATTCGATCAAATTTATCATTAATCTATTTATAAAGAGTATTACTATACATAGGTCTCACAGTAAAAAAATATCAAGCTAAATCCTTACCTAGGAAATGAAATATAGATGCTCCAACAACAGTCAACGTAAACTACGGTGTTGCTAGTTCAGTTGTGAAGCACATGGCCAAATAGAAGGGACGCTATCGGAAGTATGCAGTGTTGCTAGCTCTAATTCTATAGAGAATCGAATAGCGAATTCGATAGTATCAGTTGTTGCTCGAAAATTGGCACGTAACTCAAAAAATTTACGTTTTATTCAAGTGTTACGAAATCGTCACACTAGGCGATATAGGGTTAATTGCTTTACTTTCCACCGTCTAGAATAATAAACCCCTCTTGGTTTAAAAATAATTCTAGATAAATAAGAGACTTGAGAAAATGAGGCGATCATTTATCATTGCCTTAGGCTTCAGAGATATTAAACACAGGTGAGTTCTCTTGCATTGATATATCTTCTCCAATTTCGTATCCTTAATAAATGTTTAAGTAAAAATATAAATTAAAAAACGCTTTAACATGATTTTCATAAAGATTTTATTAATTTTCGATAATAATGTAAAATACTCTAATGCAAAGTTCTCAAAAATAAAACACCAGAAAGAAATGTGGAAATTGCTATAAAAGTAGAATAAGGCTAAAAATTTAATTGTACAATTTCAATATGATGAGGAGACTGGTATGCACATAACAAATGTAACACTCTCGACGGTGGGCAAATCGGCAGTATCCTCTCAACCGTATGCATCCCTATTTTTGCTACCCATGAACAAACAAGTTGATCCAAATGGAACTTATGATGCATAATTTCCTTCTTAAATTAACTGTGGTGCATCAATTGCTTTTATTGACTTAAATAGCGTTAAAATCTCCGCGGATGAGTTGCTCGGTGCTCCCAAATTTCATAATTTAGCGTTATAAAATATTAAAAATACATTCGAACGGAAAACTAAATTAACCACGCGTATTTGTGTGGCAAAAATAACGTTGTGTGTGTGTGTGTGTGTGTGTGTGTGTGTGTGTGAGCATTATACTAGTCCAGCAATAGTCGTTGCAATGGCAACACCCGTAATGTGATAAAAATTGCAAAAACATGTTTTTACGCGAAATTCGAAGAAATACGATCGAAAAGCACAATTGTACGATAAAAATAAGAATCTCCATCCCTTTTTCAGAGAATAGTAGAAATCTCGCTCCGATATTACAATTCTAAGATATTTTAATGTGCGAGGGAAAATTACCCTGCACTGTGGATTTCAGATCTCCCATGTAAATCAAATAGGAAAGATTGTTCCTAGAATCGAACCCAGGGCTTTCAATCTTCGTAACAAAAACTATCCTAGGGAGCTCGATTAGCAAGGTATTTCTACCAAGTGTCATGAAAATCGGTTTATTGGTTCAAACGTTAACAGGGGGCAGACAAACAGATACAACGACGAAAGTATAAGCATATTTCCATTCTGGAAAGTAGGTTAAATAATCTGGGATAACATATGATGTAAATTCGAGTACTTTTGGGAAGGTTTACTGATCCCGAAAGTCGTAACTTGTATAGAAAAAAATGAAAGCATGTTTATTCTTGGGGTGAGGGATTCGCTCACCACGCGACCAATATTATCCTGTTTTTATGTAGGTAATGTTTTGCAATGCAAGCTGTTTTATTGGACATTTTATGGAAGGAATATAATTTATGTAACAATTTTTTCATTTTTTACTAGGCGTTAATATTTCTTAAAAACCGACCACTACCATTGCTTATTTTTCCCAAAAATCGACGATGTCCGTCAACTTTTATTTTTATACATTTAAGTAGGATTTTTAGTTTTCGAAGTGTATATTTCTTAGAAAGCGATATCTAATATAGGCGTATATTTCAATTAATTTAATCAATTTTTATCTATAAAACTGTTATAAATTGAATTTCTTCCACTTAAATATAACTAAAAGCAGTGCTTTTTTTCTGGAGGAACGCACCGGGACGCCATTACGGAACCTTCAATGCAAATAATACTAATTTGCATAACTTGCAACATATGACATGAAGTTATTTGCAATGCAATGACGTTTTACTCATATTGTACAATTACACGTATATATAATTTACATTCAGTTCCTATTTTTGTCCCCATTCACCTCTTTCGCGTTCCGGCACCTTTTGTGTTGGAAAAATAGCACTGACTAAAAGTGTATAACTAAAAATAAGGCTTCTTCCATGCTGCTTTGTTTGCTGTTATGTACATTATGGTGAATGTGTTGTTGTTGACTTCGGCCACCACCCTAGAACAGTTAATTTTTCGCAATAAATCAGAAAGTAGACTCGTTAATTTGCGCTCCTCATTCGCGAAACCGTGATCATTAGTGAGAAAATTAGTATGACTTGAATATAATTCACAACCTAATGTATGAATGAATATTTTGATAAAAAATATATAATCTTGTTGGGTAACAAACGACTATGAATGCGGAAAAAAGTCCCCGAGTGCGTATATGGGACGAAGCTCCTTCGACAGCAACGTAAAAGAAACTAAGCACGAGAGACACTCTCTCAGATGGATTATATTAATTTTATGGAAGGTGCTTTTAGAAATACCATAAGGCCATCTGACGACCTGTACTCATTTTTCAGTCCGGGGAAACCTTTCATTTCGCCATAGACGTCTCCCGACTTGTTGGTAAATGGAGTCCCCAGTACGTAGGGATTATCGGATCTGGCCAAGTGCATAGAAGAAGCGCAATGATTATGGTATCACCATCCGTGCCTTTTAGTACCTACATATCCGGATAAAAAAATTAATTTAAAATTGTCGTTAACATATGTATACGTCGTTGGCTGAAATCAAATGGATTATAATGCAGTCCAAACCTTAAATCAATGCTCTTGAAATTAATTCCCATTGAAAGACATTGGAGTCATCGCTATGGTAGTTAATAATTTTCACCGTTGAAAACTGAAAATCTTTTCATAATTTTATGATTAAAATCGAATTTTAATCCAAATTCAGCATGGCTATGAAGTTTTTCATCGAGAAAAATAACTTCATTCTTTCATTTACAGTACGGTGAAGAATATTTTCCCTCCTTTTTGGATAAAACAATTGGTCGCTCTCATTCAACACAGATGTGAATTCTATTGTATAAAAATGAAAACTTCAGTCTTTCAGCTATAGGACTGTTCATGTCTCAAGCACATATCTTAATTTAACTAATCTAAAAATGCAAATTTATAAAGCCTTGCACCAACATCATTTTTTTCATACGGAGGTAGAGATAAAATGAAGTGGTCAAAAAAAGACACAATTACTTTCCAGCAGATAATGCTAGATACACATACACATACACATAGATATACATATGAAGTTTTTCATCGAGAAAAATAACTTCATTCTTTCATTTACAGTACGGTGAAGAATATTTTCCCTCCTTTTTGGATAAAACAATTGGTCGCTCTCATTCAACACAGATGTGAATTCTATTGTATAAAAATGAAAACTTCAGTCTTTCAGCTATAGGACTGTTCATGTCTCAAGCACATATCTTAATTTAACTAATCTAAAAATGCAAATTTATAAAGCCTTGCACCAACATCATTTTTTTCATACGGAGGTAGAGATAAAATGAAGTGGTCAAAAAAAGACACAATTACTTTCCAGCAGATAATGCTAGATACACAAAATTTACGCCTTGTAAAGCCCTCATATAGAGCAAACTATTCTGAAAATTTAACATTTCCAGATTGCAGGAATCCAGAGATATTGCCCGAACAGATGGACAGACAAACCGAATACATAAGCGATTTTTTTAGAAAGCAAAGGGCTAAAAATATAACATAATAAAGGTAACTTACATATATTAGTAAGCATATCCCTTTTCTAAAGTTGTAGAAGCAGAGTTTGAAAAATAAGTTAAAGGCTTTTGCTTTCTTCGCTCGTGATCAGTGCAGGTTGTGGAGGGAACAGATAATACATCTTTGGGCTTAAAGAAGAATGAAGAGTGGGTTGGATAGCTGCCTTTTTCCTTTCTGCATAAATCTTCTTGTAGCAGCAAATGGCTTCTATTAACAGCTCACCAAGCATAGTTGATTCATTCAAGATTTAGATCCTGATGAATGACACAATCCGTAGCTCGTTCAGAAAGACGGTGAAAGAACTTCCAGAATAAATTGCTAACATGGAGGTGGCTCAGAATTTTGTCCTTTTTCCTTTAGATCAGCGGTTATCAACTGAAAGTTTATTGCAGACGTGTAATAATAGAAAGTTTACCGCGAACTGGTGTATTATCTGAATAATCCACTAAGGACCGGTAAAATCAATTATAAACCCCCAATCATCTTACAATTTTACACTATGAGAACTGAAAACACAAGTCTTTCATTAACCAGTGCTGTCCATTATAAAGCTTGTACAAGAAAAATGTAATTTCATGTACCGGGCAATACCGGTGGTTGAGAAACACTGCTTTAAATTATACAAGGTTTTTTTAGGAACTTTGATACAATTTGTTAGTGTGGGTTATCCATAAGGTATGCATTTATAAGAGAAAATTTTGACTCAAAACAATTTTTTTTAATGACTTTTCAGTTGAAATGAATTTTGTGACTTCTATTTAATGTACTCCCACAACTTTAATTACTTCAATGAAATTCTGCAAATCCTGCAACCCAAACTGTTATATTACATGAAGATTTCCCAAAAGTCCCTTTTTGCCGCAATCCAATTATATGTATCAAATGCATTGCATGATTTTCAGTTAAAAAAGAAGAATGCTCATATTCAAAATTAATTCCTGTATTATATCGATGGAAGAAAAATAAATTTTTATTCTTTTAGTCATTCTTATGGTCGAGTTTTCAATCATTATGATTAGTATTATTAATTTTCAAACACAAATCAAAACTACACTGAACTCAACCTAACATTATCCAAATGGAAAAAAGCAGTCTTGAACTTAAATGGTTAAAGATAAGCTTATCCGAATGAGTTTACAAATCAAATTCGATTATCATAGCTACCACAGAACTCAGGGTGTAAGGTTGCTAAATGTTAAAAACATACATAAATAGTGGGTTTAATTATAAAGCTGTTTAAATATTTTATTAATGAGAGAAAATTACTCTTCAAATCCATCAAATCCCCCAGTTTGTTTCAGAATTCAAATCATTATTGAAGACAACAAAAAATGAATTCGGTAAATCCCTTTCAGATGGAAATTTTTTGCTTTCGTCGGATGATGAATCACTCTGGTAATAGTCATTACTGAATGAATGATGTCTGGAAACAATTAATGATGCAATTAGGGGTGGTTTCAGCCCAAATAACAACAATCCACTTGCAAACCTCTACATATGATGCTCATTGCATCCTACCAGACATTGCATAGGTGTGCAATCTATCATCCAATTTTCCCAGTACCTTCTTAATTATTGATTTAAAGGATTTGTTCACTGAAATATCCAGTGATTGAAGTCTATCAGACCTCCGGGAATAATTCCTAAATTGAAATGTTTTTTCACTAACTGCTTAGAAATATTAACAATGTGAAGCCAAGCCGAATCAATTTTAAGTAATGATTTTGATTTAAAGGAGCCATTCCTTTTTCCCCATATCTTATTTAGTCATGTTTCAAGTGATTCACAGTTCATCCATCCCTTAGAATTAATGCAAACTACAACACCCTTATTATTATTCTAGAAGAGGCCTAATGTCCTGTAATGTCATCAAAATAATTTCTTGTAATTAGGCAGAAAAGATTTTTAGCCATATTTTATATTACAATAATTACATTTTTAGTAAGAAATTTAATGAATTGTTATCTATAGTTTCACAAGCCGGATACAATGTCCTCAAGGGCTGGATGCGACTCGCAGGTTGTAGATTGTCCACCACTGCTTTAAAGGAAATAATTTTATGGGATCACTCCTTAGTTGATTCCACGTGCTATGAGTGCATATTATACATGAGAATTCGCACTCTTGGAGCATGGGCTCAGTATGTGGTGTGCATTATACATGAGACTTTAGGGTACACTCTTGGCTGACATTTTCTGATAAATTTGTACCATTTATACCCCAAATCATGCATGATAATAAAGAACATATGACATACTATTAATGAAAAATAAGCTAACAAAATGAAATAAAATTAATACATATAAAAGCACTCACCTGGGAAGATTCACAAGTTATAACTACTGCATAACACTGAGACCACATACGGGGGTCATTCGGCAGTGAACAGATGTATTTTTGCAACCACATTTGGGGAAGCAAAATGAAATTAAAATGCATAAATGATAATTTATATAAAAATTAAAAACATGACTAAGGGATTTAAAATTCTAGTTACAGTTACTGTATTACAATTGCAATTGCTTGATTTTCAAACAACTTGATTCTCAAACAACGTATATGTGAGGCAATGCAAATTATAATGAAACATGTTACTTAATTCATTGACAACATATAACAAGGTGACTTACAGAAGGGAATTACTGTATTTTAACACAGGAGATTACCAGATCTAAAAAACACGAAATAAATGTACAGTAGTCATGATAAACCAAGCTCAGCTTAATCCAAGTATTGTTCTCAGAAAATCTTCGATGATCTCACCAACATGAGCCAACTCAGTCCATGATTTCACAAAACTCAACACATTCTAGTCTAATGTTCTGCAACCCATTTTATTGGACATAAATCCACATCTCAAACTTAATCGCTACTAACTATGTTGTTGTAGCTGAAAGTGTAATAAATTCGGCAATAAAGTATCGATTTTCATTAAAAAGTTCTTTCTTAGATAGTAGCTTGAGAGTAATGAAACAGTGATATATATAAAAAAAACACTTGTATAAGATCAATTTTTAGTTGAAAAAATCATGGTCGACTTAGACACCAAGTTGTCTTGTCATCTTGTATACTGGCATATACAATACAGCCTTCCCTCGTTTTATGAACTTCCGTTTTATGAGATTTTGCTTATACGAACTGAGCAATTTCATGCCTATTTTTCGATTTGCGAACAAATTTTCGCTTATACGAGTTCGTTGGGTTTGCATGAAAATCCTATTTTTCAAATATTGAATAAATTTTTGCTTATATGTGCTCTATCTGCTTTGGGAAAGTTCAGGAAAGCTAGGTAAAGTTTGTCAGATTGGATCACCCTGTTCCAAATAAGAATCATCATCTCGGTCTCAGTAGGTGCATTGCTGTTCTTTGTGAAATTCAGTTCACTGAGTGGTGTGCATTTTTATCTTTTAAATCAAGATATATTTTTGTGAATCATGGCCCCTAAACATGCCAGCCTTTCAGGTATTGCAAGTGGTAAAGTGAAATAAGAGAGAAGGGCTTAAAGCGTAGCCCAGAAGCTAAATATTATTCAAAGATTGGAGAAAGGTGAGCACCACATACAACCTATTGTAGGCTAACATAGGCTAATCATGCTAATATATAGAGTAATATATCATAGGCTAATGACTAAAAATGGCATTTATATACATTAGTATATATCATTATTCATGTTTTCCTCTCAATTTGGCATCATTTTGTAATGTTTTTAAGTGAATTGTGGGATATTTTCTTAATTTTGACCTTTGGAACCAATTTAAAATTTTTACATAGGAAGTAAAGAGTTTTCGTGGAACGATTTAAGTTCATAAAATGAGGTAAGGCTGTATTTTATTTCAGAATAAATTATTTTTGAAAAATTGATTTGCTATAATTCCTGTAAATTTTTAATCTTTATGAAATTCCCAGTCTATAACACTCATACTGCCTATATTTGACGAGGATTTCCTCCAGCCCCTCCCCCCACCCTTCCTCCCCCTGTCCTTTAATAATCCTTGCTATTATGCCTGCATATTTTTAATCTTTATGAAATTTCCTGTCATTAGATATCCCTGTTATGTATATTTCTGAAAGTTTTCCTCTCCCCCGCTAATGATAGGGTCGCCAAAATAAAACAAGTGGATTAAAAGAAAACAGTAAAAATTGGACAAAACATCTTTCATTTGATGTACAGGCACTCCCTGGGCTACATAAGCCTCAACTCATGTAAACCCGCACTTACATGAGTGGTCCCATAAATTACTAAAAAAATTTCGTTGTTTACTTTGAAGTTTACGTTAGCGATTTTCATAAGCAAGAGGGAACTAAATATGTGCACAGAGGATGAACGCAAGGCATGAGTTGTAATGCAGTGGTTCCACTATGCTACCCAGCCACTGTTGTCAATCTAGCAAATTTTTAGCTATATCTAGGGACTTTGGATTCAAAATAGTGCCTATAAAAAGGCCACAACTACTACCTACAAATCTAGCAAATCAATTTAACAATCTACCTAATTTTAGCGACTGGCTATAATTGCAGTCTATATCTGCACTCATACAAATACAAAAATAAATTACATTATAATATTAACATAGTAACAATAAAGGATGGTATTTTATTTTCATCTGATGCTATACAACAACACACATCTACAAGTAGCAGCAATAATTCCCCTAGCTAAAACATGATTTATATATCGGCCTTTCAATTATTCTTCAGAAGTAAATACAACTGTTAGTTTTTCATTATATGTGCAATTTCCCCACCTCTATTGTTCTGTGTACTATCCGTAGTAATTTCTGATTTATGCAAATTTCGAGTTACGTAACCGGTGCCGGAACGCATTCCTTACATAACCCGGGGAGTGCCTGTAATATATTTTGAATAGGGTGAGTTTTATGGGATGGAAAAGAGATTTTTTTGAGCAGACAATGACTACAACCAGAAGATGGCTTATTTTTACTGGGAGGAGCTGGTTGTTGAAATGCCACACATGAGAGTCTATTCCATATTATTAAAATACACTTACAAGGATAAGATCTCATTAATGAATTGATTTCATTTTGAAAACTGTCCAATTAATGAATTAGCCTGCTAAAAGTCTTTGGGAAATTGAAGTAAAGTCAAACCCCAATTTAGAACCCCCCATATAGTATCACCCCCACATACTGCCCATGAATCGTTATGAACAGAAGCTCCATTTTATGATTACAGAGAGAAAGCATATACCTCGATTTACCACCATCTCTGCTTTAATACCAATGTCAGTGATGGAAAAACAGTGGTGCTAAATCGAGGTTTGACTGCATCTCCAATGAAACCTTGGCAATACAAAATTACTTAATACAAAATGAATTTTTATAAGAAGTTTTCTTCAGCCCTCTGTGAAAACAAAGGTATATATTGCTTGTTATAATAATGTCACTATTACAAACCATGAAAATTGAAGTCCCTTGGATTTGGTACTAATTCGACTATACCGTACTACAAATTTATTGTAAATATCAACACACTAAAGTAATAGCTAGATAATATCTTTATGGAAGGAACTTAAATATTAAACTTTTGCATCAACACATCAATGAATTAAGAAATAATTTCAAAATCATGCACTAGCTTCAATGCAACACTTTATTTTTAAATAAGTACCTACTTATTTCTTTGGAAATGATGCATTCATTGCCATGCAGTTAGAGAGATGGAAATAAAAATGATTGGGATATGATTCTTTACAAGCAAAATTCAGATACAAACAAACCTGATAATTTTTCATGCAATTCTCACAACCACACAAAATACAAAAACCATAACATTGATCCTATAAGCCTACCTATAAATATGATGAAAAACTAGCTTGCGTCAAATGAATGAGTGTAGCTGATTATTTTCAGGAATCTTATTTTACTTACATAAAGGTAGCAATCCACAATTTCTATTCACATGTTCTAGAAATCTGACATTTTTAAACATGTCACTGCCCATATTTCTCAGGCCAAGTAGCATAAATCAAAACAATCTCTATATTACATCATATACAGGGTGTTCCTAAATTATACTAACAAAATGATTGAAATTGTAAGGTGGCATGTCCGATGTGCAAAACACCAGGTCCCTGTGTCTGGAGCAGTTTCCTGTTCGAGCTACGATGTGAGAATTCTCGTCCCTAAGCACCTGGTGTTAAGGCAAATCTTGTGCTTTGCATGTGACCTGTGATGCACTGCCTCAGTGTACAGTGAAATGTTTTGCTCACTCTGTATATTTAGTATTGCTTGTAAGCATGAGTGTATGGATTGCAAATGGTGCATTAGGTGCCATGTGTTTCTGTCGAGTTAGAAGAAAAAAAAATTGTAACTTGCCACCCTACAACACCTATCATTTGGTTGGTATAATTTAGGAACACCCTGTATTATATATATATATATATATATATATATATATATATATATAAAGGTAAACTGCATAATAATGGGAGATTGGAACAGCATAGTCGGAGAAGGACAGGAAGAAAATGTTGTCGGGCAATACGGACTTGGGAAGAGAAATCGAGGAGGGGAGAAACTCGTAGAATTCTGCATCAATAATGACCTTGTAGTGACTAATACATGGTTCAAAAACCATAAACGAAGGTTATACACATGGAAAAGCCCAGGAGATAGAATGAGATGCCAAATAGATTACATCCTTGTAAAACAAAGATTTAGGAACAGCATAAAGAACGCCAAGGTATTGCAAGGAGCAGACATTGATTCAGATCACAGCCTTCTAATACTTGACGTGAGTACAAAGCTCAAACAAATAAGAAAAACGAGAAGAGAAAGACAGACCTGGGACCTAGAAAAACTGAAAGAAAGGCAGGATGTAGTCAGCATGAAGTTGGAAGATAACCTAAGAAAGTTGGAAAACAAACCGAAGACCGTCGATATAGAATGGGATGAAATTAAAACCAGTATCAAGGAAACCTTGGATAAAGAGATTGGAAAACAAGAGAAGAAAATCAGAAAACCATGGATCACGAAGGAAATGCTGGAGAAAATGGATGAGAGACGAAAATGGAAAAACGTTAACAGTGAAGAAGGTAGAGCCAACTATAGGCGTATAAACAATGAGTTGAGAAGGGTAACAGATAAAGCTAGAGAAAATTGGCTAAAAGGAAAATGTGATGAAATAGAACAAATGGAGAAATTAGGACGGTACGATATGATGTACGCTAGGGCACTGGAATTAGAAGATAAGAAGTCTAATGGAATTTGTGGTAAAGGAATTATGAATACGGATGGGAAGATAGTCTCAGAAACAAAGGATGTAGCACAGGTATGGGAAGAATACATTAAGGAATTATACAGCAAACAGACAGGAGCGGCAAAAATAGAACTGGAAAATGAGGAAAACATTGAAGAAGACAACTTAGGACCAAGTATTATGGAGAGCGAAGTAGAAAAAGCGATAGTGGAACTTAAGAAGGGGAAAGCCACGGGCAGCGATGGAATACCGGCTGAGATACTTCAAGTCATAGGATCAGAAGGACTAAAAGCGATCACGAAATTAATTAATAAGATTTACGACACGGGAGAGTGGCCTCAGGATTTCCTAGAAGTAACAATGATCCCTCTAAAGAAGAAGCCAAAGGCAATGCAGTGTAAAGATTACAGAACTATAAGCCTTCTGTCACACACATCCAAGATCATCACGAGGATTCTTAATAAAAGGCTGGAGAAAAAGGCAGAAGAAATAATAGGGGAAGATCAATTCGGTTTCAGAAAAGGACGAGGAACTAGAGATGCTATAGGAGTAGTTAGAATCATATCAGAAAGGGCAATAGAATACAGTCAAGATATCTGCGCATGTTTCGTAGACTGGCAGAAGGCCTTTGATAGAGTAAATTGGGTAAAGTTGATGAAGATATTAAAGGATATAGGTGTAGACTGGAAAGACAGGAGACTGATTAGGAATCTATATGAGAATCAAGTTGTAAAGGTCAGGTTTGAGAATGTGGACACCTGCGGAATAAATATCGGTAGAGGAGTAAGACAAGGCTGCTGCCTATCGCCAACCCTATTCAATATATATGGTAGATGATATTCGACTGCAAAACCACTAACTGAGGGTACACAAACAGTTCCAACATGTCAAGGAAAATGACACTCTTTATAGAGGCTTCCGTTAAAAATGGACCAATAATTCTGTCCTTCATTAAGCCACACCAGATGTTCACTTTAGGACTATCTCGGACCACCTCTGTGGATGTGAGGATTATCCGAGCCCAAAAGACATGCGTTGTGCTGATTAACTTTTCCTGACTGGTGAAACGTTGCCTCGTCTGAAAACAAGATGCTTGGAAGGAAGCCAGGATCGTCATCAATCTGATTCAGCATCTCAATAGCAAAGTCTCGTCGCCAAGGCATATCATCCAGCTTCAGTTCCTGGATAATCTGCACTTTAGATGCAAACAAATGCAGTCACTTGTTCAATACTCTGTGCACTGTCGTACATGGTACAATCAGTTCTCTCGATGCTTGACGGATGGATTTTGTTGGGCTTTTCTGGAACGCACTGCAAATTTCTTTGACTTTCTCTTTGGAAACATGCCAATGCACACCTCCAGACTGTTTGAGTACACTTCCCATCTTTAAAAACTTGTCAAATCAGGCCTTGATGGTTTTCATCTCAGGCACATCATCTCCAAACACTCGCCGATAGTTGCATCACACCATAATGAATGTGGATTTGTTATTATTTAAGAAGACCTTGTTTTTGGTGCACCTACTTTCCATTTCGCTTATTGCTTTTTGTGGGCTGAAGGAATCACAGGGGTTTATCAGTAGATGGTAAGTATCATCAGCAAACATGTATAGATCACCTCCTTTAAGTTAGGAGGGGAGATCATTAATGAATAGTAGGAATAACAAAGGTTCAAGAATTGACCCTTGAGGGATGCCTCTAATAACATAGTGGAGTTCATAGGAAATTTTACAATTATCAGCTTCAGAGTAGATTGTAACAGCTTGTTGCCTGTCAGTGAGAAAAGATTCTATCCATTTATTAGCTAGTCCAGAGATCCCATAAGACTTAAGTTTGCTCAGGAGAATTTTATGGTCGATGGAATCAAAAGCCATTAATAGGTAATAAAAAATTCCAATAACATTATTTAGATTATTCAATCCATCTAGCACAGCATGGACAAACTTTACTATGGCAGTTTGTGTGGATCTACCTTTGCGAAATCCATATTGGTATTCGGAAAGAATATTATGCTTGTCCAAGAATGAGGTAATTCTGTTATACATAACGCTTTCAAGGATTTTGGAAAAGACAGGTGAGGTGGAAATTGGTCTAAAGTTCTCCATACTGCAGGTGTTACCTTTTTTGGGAACAGGAATCACATTGGCAATTTTTAATTTTTGGGGAAAAGTTCCATAACGTAATGATTCGTTAACAATATGGGTAATTGGAGAAGGAAGATATTGGATGACATCACCTCTAAGAAGAGAGTATGGGATGTCATCCCACCCAGATGAATTTTTAGATTTATTTGACTAATTATTGATTTAATTTCATTTTCATTAACAGGTTAGAGAAATATAGATGTAACATTAGAGTAGGATAGAGTTGGAATGTTGACTGAATTGTCTATTATCTTTGGGTTAACAAGTTGATTAACAGCTCCTAGAAAGTAATTATTGGGCTCATTGGCTATGGATAATGGATGAGACATTATCTATCCGTTGACAGAAATTTTATTGATGGAATATTTATTTGTACTCAAAGATGTAGATTTTTTATAATATTCCAGGCAGATTTAGTTTTGTTGTTGGAAGAGTTTATTAGATTGATGTTGTAGTTCCTTTTAGCATCCTTTACTAGATTTGCAAAATTCTTTTTGTGTTCAAGGTAGACTTTTTTGTCAATAGAATTATTGGTGAGAGTCAGTTTTTGAAACATTTGTTTCAGTTTAACTGATTCAGACCTAACTTCATCAGTGACCCAAGGGTTACTACTATTAAGGTAATTGTTGATCCTTACACATCTGAGAGGAAAGCAGTCATTGAAATAGGAAAGGAAGGAAGATAAGAAACTTTCAAATTTATCATTGACTGAAGTTGATTGATAGACTATTGTCCAATTCTCATGTTTTAGAGCAGAGGTAAATTTGGAATGGGCTGAAGGAGTAAAATAGCATTTATATACAAAATGATTGGCTTTAGAGTTAGTGATCAAGGCAATAGAAGTAGGTTGGTAGTGGGATAGAAATGCTTGGTGGTCTGAGTGACCAGAGTTAACAATAGAACACTGCTGAAACTGTAGGTTAGAAAAAATATTATCAATGCATTTAGCAGAGTGGCTGGTAATTCTAGTTGGCTCAAATGAGGACTGACTGACATTGAAGGAATTAAGCACATCTATCAATTCCTATTTCATCGGGCTACTTGAGCAAAAATCAATGTTAAAATCACCACAAGTAACAATGTAATTAGATTTCTTTTCACATAGATTTAGAATGTTTATCATGCTATCTAGAAAGATGCTGAAGTCATCATTTGGTGATCTGTATGTGGACAGAATTAGTATATTTTTGTCTTCAAGAGACAGTTCAGTGACACAAAATTCAAAATTTTGTAAAATAAAGAAAGGATTAGCAATTGGCAAACCTCTGTCCCTGTAATTATTCTTAATTAGAGTAAATATACCACCGCATTTTAGGTCCTTCTGCAGAAGCTGCTTGTAATAAAATAATTGTTAATTGCAATGCTAGGAAGTTCACTTTCATTGAGCCAGTGCTCAGAAATACATATAATGTCAGGGTTGAGAGGGCTAATTAATAGTTCAATTTCTTCTATGTTATTTCTTAGGCACTGAATATTAATATATAATACTTTGAGACCTGCTTCACATCTTAGTGTACAAAATAGTGAATTGTGAGTAGTTATCGAATGTAGTCCCTTAATTTTCCGTTTAGAGATCCCTATCTGGCTATGGGTAACAACACTTGATGTTGGCTTGCACATTATTTCGGGGATAGAATCACTGTCAGCCTCAGCATCAGGAACAGTTTTGGTGTCAGTTGCTGGGGATTCTTTGTCAGCTACTCGAGACACTGTTCCTAATTTTGGAAAAATAAATCTTCTAACATGAACAACATTGGGCCATATACTGGGGTCATTTAAGTCCTCCAATAGTGAAAAGTTTGCGCTTATTTTGAACGATGAACTTTTATTTCCTTGGAACAGTTTTTCACACGTGAAATCATGGTCATTGAAATTCAATTTTAAATAGTCAAGAATGTCATCACATGTGGCTAGTGTGTTAACACGACTCACATGGAGCCATGCTCGCCGAGGAGTGCCGCAAAATTTAGTTTCGATGTTTTTATTGACATCTGACCCTTTAATGATACTGCGATTTTTACCAGTTCTATTTTTATACCTTACAATTTGAAAGTTATCTATATCAACTGGTGATTCCTGGAGAACTACGTCTTCTTTAGTGACAACGCTTGGGGAAACAATCGTTTCCGGGATTCGTTGGTGCGATTTAGTATGATGGAGTGGTTGTTGCTTAATTGAAGAATTATTTGTTTTAGTATTAGAGGGAACGGGCTTAGAAGAGGGATTTCTCTCCTTGGTGTCCTCCATCAGGAGAAATACTTCCATCTTCAAAGTTTCAATGTCGGCTGCCATTTTGGATATTTCGTTTAAGAAAGATTATAAATAAAGAAACTCATCAACATTATTTAGGTAAAAATATTCAAAATGAAATTATAGATCTATTAAACATTTGAATTAGGGAAAGTATTGTGTAGAAGCAGATAAAATGCAAATATTACTCTATAATTGTCGATTTTTCATGCTCGATCTTTCACATACCGAGCAAATGACAATAGTAGTGCACTTTGTAAATATTCTTACTTCTCCAAATCATAAGAAGTAGAGATCTGTGAGCATTTTTTAGGATTCATAATATTAACGGCTGTACTGGTAAAGGAATGATGGGCAAAATATTTGAAATTTTACAAAAGTACGATCTTCCATTGAGTGACTTAAGAGGACAGGGATACGACAATGGTTCAAACATGCGTGGAAAGCCTAATGGTGTACAGAGTCGCTTACTGTCCTCATATCCAAGAGCATTCTTTGTACCATGCTCTTCACATTTCTTGAATTTAGTAATAAATGACACAGCAAGTTGTTGTGTTTAGGCCGTGTTTTTTTAAATATTATACAGCATCTTTACACTTTTTTCTCATCATATCCACAAAGGTGGAATGTTTTAAAGCAATATGTTACAGGGTTAACCTTTAAAACCCTCAGTGATACCAGGTGGGTCAGTCCTCTGGAAGCACTAAAACTGTTGAGATATCAAGTGGAGGAAATAATTGAAGCTTTAGAAAGTTTTTTGAGTATGCAACAAGCAATCATAACATCAACAGTAGCAAAAAATAAATCTGACAAGTACTTTATTAAAGAATATTGCAGATTTTAAATTTATTTGTTCATTGATTCTTTGGTATGATGCATTAGGCAACGTTATTGTAACTAGTAAAGTTTTGCAAAATATCGGTTTAGATTTAACAAATGCAAATTTTCACATTAATAACTCATTAAAGTATCATCAGGATTACAGAAATGAGGGCAAGTTTGAAAATGTCATAAAGGAAGCAGGAAAAATTGCAACCAAATTGGAAATTGAAAAACTTTCCAAAAAAACCATAACTCAAAAGGAAAAGGCCTTGTTTACCTATGAAAGCAATGATGAAACTATATCTGATGAAAAAGAAATTTTTAAAATTAATTTCTTTTTTGAGATTCTAGACAATGCAATAAATGCTTTAAAGGATCGTTTTGATTTACTGACAAACATAATGATAATTTCAATATATTATGCAATATAAATAAATGCAAAAAGATAGATGAAAACGAACTTTTTAGAAATTGCATGGATTTGGAAATAGTTCTAATAGATGAAAATGAAAAAGATATATTGGGAAGAGATTTAATCCATGAAATAAAGTACTTACAAATTCTTATCCTCATGAAGAAATATCACCCATGAAAATACTTTAATTTCTTTGTGAAAAAAATCTTACTACCTCACTACCTAACTTGTTCATATCTCTACGTATTTTACTGTTTCTGTGGCCAGCATGGAAAGAACTTTTTCAATGTTGAAATTAAGAAAAACACATTTAAGTACAACAGGGGATTTGTTAAAAGAGATTTGGAAGACATAATAATGAATTTTGCTCTAAATGTCAAAAGTTTGAATAAGATTTGTTGAATTTTGTTAATCATTGAAATGTTCTGCTTTAACATGTTGTTGACGTTTTTTTTGTATACTGTTTGCTTAAGAGTTTGCATTTTTTTCATTTTATGTATAATCTTTCATGAAAAGTATTATTTTTATTTAATTCAGTGTTTTATTGCATATAATTTACCCTTTGCAAGTAAAAAGATGTAAAATTGATGATATTAAAAAAATAAAAACATTTGTATCAGCGAGATGGGGCGCCATCAGTCAATATGTCTATGGGCGCCATATACCCTTGAGCTGGCCCTGCACCCAACACTTTTGTTCTTTTGGGCAAATTAGAAATAAATAAACATTCCAAACAAATGTGCAAAAAAGATATGGGTTTGGAAATTTATGGACATGAGATTCAGCTGGTGGGCATAACAGTAGATGAAATTAGCAAGTGGATAGTTGTCTTTTATCAGTTTCTGAATGCCATTTAAATGCCCATTTATAACAGAAGCATCATCAAAACTTTGTGCTATAAGTTTATTCGGTCTGTCACCAATTAGAGGGTCGAATTGTTTTAAAATACAATCTGTGATTGCACGAGCATCATGTCCATCAGGATTAATGAAATTCCAGAACCTTTCTACCGGTTTTCCACCTACAGTGTAACATAACACAATGACTAACTGAAATTGACATGTTACATCAGTAGTTTCATCAACTAACAATGCTACATAATCTGCTTTTTTAATATCTTTGCAGACTTCTTCGTAGTACACATGCATTCCAGCAACTCATTCTGTTTTACCCAGCAACGATAAACTCAAAACATTGTTCATATGCTGTTTAGATTTTTCGTGAGCCCTCATTTTTTCCAAAATGTGTACCAAGTCCAAAATTCTGTTCCTCGACCAGCTGACATCTCCTTGGAAAAGAACACAAGGAAAACAAAAAACACATTTTTTCATCACATCCACACATCCAATTGTTCTTCAAATAAATATCGACATAAATTTACAAAACCTTTCTGTTTGTTGGCTTACTGTTGCTTTTTAACTAAAGGTGTCTTCCCATTCATTTTATTTTGAGTTTATCATGGTAAGACAATGATAATATGACTGTTTTAATAAAGCACTTATCTTATTCATTGCAGAGAATTGAAACATTCATGTTCACCAATACTACACCAGGATCCTAACTTGAAGGCCGGCTGAGCCAAACTGAACTTGGCCCCAAGAGTCAATATACTCAAGCACGGGAGAGGGTATGTGAGGGGGGAAAAGCATGCAGGGTGCATGCATTCCACATCTTGTGATGGAGCCAGCTAGGCAGTTGCACTCACTCCTCCTATAAATTCTCATTCTGACCAGAGTATTGTGCTGCTTCATGACAAATTAAACTTATTAAAGACTCAAAAATGACTTCAATCTGTTCAACAACAATTATATATAGTGATTTTTTCTTTCTATGAATTTTGGTAGGGCCATGGCTCCAAGGGCCTATGAAAGTGGTCGCCCCTGCTCTCTGCTCATATTACATACGTTGTCGTAGGACTGACCACGAATGTTCTCCGTTCAGTATCATCTATCACTTGTTTTACATTGCAAAATAAGGTCTGACCTATGTGAATTTTAATTGGCATAAAAGTTAAAAATTTATCATATAGTTTTTCATTATAACAACAGCATACAACTATTGCCAACTGCTCAATATTTTCATATCCGGTGTCAAATCTACAATAATTGAATAGTATTCCATGTCTTCGTTGTAGATCTGATTCACAATTTCCTTCTGGACATGTTTTCCCATAATTTCAATTATTTCTTCATACACTGTTTTAGATAGATAGCTAAAATGTATTATTTTATTTTGACATTTGGTCAGATGTTCATGCAAAAATGAATCAAATTCAACAATTTATTCGATTATTCCTAAAAAATTTTCATTATTTAGAGAACCCCAATATTCATCACAATCTCTTTTCAGTACATTAAAATAAAATTGAATTTTCTTTTTTGTTTCTTCTTCTAATTGTTTGTCTATTGTATTTTTATTTGCTTTACATGTAATCCAGGTAACCATAGCCTTGTTATGTTCTGTAGAATCTTCATGATTTTCTAGCGTTCTCAAAATATTAACCCAGTCTGATGTGAGTGATGAACACACGTTTGAAAACATTTTGCACACAAAACATTATATGCAACCTTTAACCTTCGAGGAAGATAACCGGGATCTAGTAACATTTTGACCATTTTTTAATTTTTTTCAAAATATTTGTTAGAGGAACTTCTGTTTTGTCCTTTATATGTTCTCTTTGATTCTACATAAATATTATTAGAATTGCAATTTTGAAAAAACGAATTGTCTTTCATTAAACAGCGATCAATGAAATTTTTACTAATTGTAACAGGCCAAAATGCCAGTTTTTTTCTTTTAATTTGTTTTTGGCTTCCACTAAGATATTTCCATCCAGACATATTTAGGGATACCAACCATAATTCATCTGAAATATATCACCCGTATTCTGTAAGTATTGTTATTTTACAATTTTTATCGTCTTTCCAGTATTTTCTGGTTTCAAATATAAGTATTTATACATATTTATATATACAACTGTTTTAATGCCAAATGTAAATTCGGTATAACTCAAGTTTATTACTGACAACTGTCGACAATTTATAATTTAACTCTACATCCGATTTGATACTGATTCCTATTGGCATTTTCTCTTACCTTATGTTTTGTAGATGCACAGTACTCTGACTCCAAATCAAACTCCGGAAATTAAAATATTTACAACAATTACTCCATGCAAATTGCAAAATATAGACAAAAAAGAAAGATAAATGTTGTCCACTGAGCACTGACAGTGCATATTTCACACTCATGCAATGCAATGCAAATGTCAAACAGTTGAGCAAGTGTTATGCGCCGATGCTGCCACCCACATGGCGTGCCAGTTGCATTATCATAACACCAGGTAGCCCGGATGCTATGCCGCTACACAAGACTCAATGACTTTATCAGTGGTGGATCTATGTTTTTTCCTTGAACCTGGGGCCTAGGGGCCCCTTTGCATTCTGGGGCCCTGAAGCTTAAGCTTCATAAACGTCATGGTAGATCCACCACTGATTCTTGGTGTGACCTTTATGTACAGTCGAACTTTGTTGGTTAAGCTTTTTTGTAATTCATACAATACATTTGAAATTTCTTAGCATATCCAGCTTTGGCCTTCTATATCCATTAATTCTACATATTATCACCTTTGACTTTTTTCAAGAAATAATTTTTTTTCTTTCTGAGAGTAGAGTATGGAAAAATCAAATTATTTATGTGTGATTCATCTAATATATAAAAGGCAAAAATCGGAAACCCCTTTCTTTCAGAGAGATACAGATCTGGGGACACCATCCCAAGATGTTGAACTACTTCTTGAAGTTCAAAAAGCACTTATTCATTTGAAAAGTGGAAGCCCACCTTGTGGCCATGTCCAGAATTGGATGCTTCTTTGTTCACTTTTCAAGTATGTAGAACTTGCCTATTCCCCCTCCCAACTTCCTGCTTATGCTAGGGTTACCAAAATGATTGTTAGGCAGATTTAAAAAATGCTAAAAATTTGACAAAGTGCCTTTAGATAGAAAAACTTACGGAAAAAACAGTTGAATGAAAATAGTTTTGGTTGAAATGTCCTTAAACGAAAGGTCTTGGGATGAAATGTCATTGGACCAAACGTCCTGTAACCCATTTTTTCTCAGAAAGATATCGAATAATTTCTGATTGTATTGTTCTCATTATAAAATGATTTTATGCTTTTGCATGTTTGACACAAACCATTCAATTTCAAATTAATTTTTAGTATTTCAAAATAATTTGGTGACTCCATCAAATACTGGATAAGTGAATAATGTAATTATACATCGATTCTGAGTTATTGAATTTACATTAAGGAATGTGCTTCAAAATTTCATTGGCATGTTTCCAAAGAGAAAGTCAAAGAAATTTGCAGTGCGTTCCAGAAAAGCCCAACAAAATCCATCCGTCAAGCATCGAGAGAACTGATTGTACCATGTACGACAGTGCACAGAGTATTGAACAAGTGACTGCATTTGTTTGCATCTAAAGTGCAGATTATCCAGGAACTGAAGCTGGATGATATGCCTTGGCGACGAGACTTTGCTATTGAGATGCTGAATCAGATTGATGACGATCCTGGCTTCCTTCCAAGCATCTTGTTTTCAGACGAGGCAACGTTTCACCAGTCAGGAAAAGTTAATCAGCACAACGCATGTCTTTTGGGCTCGGATAATCCTCACATCCACAGAGGTGGTCCGAGATAGTCCTAAAGTGAACATCTGGTGTGGCTTAATGAAGGACAGAATTATTGGTCCATTTTTAACGGAAGCCTCTATAAAGAGTGTCATTTTCCTTGACATGTTGGAACTGTTTGTGTACCCTCAGTTAGTGGTTTTGCAGTCGAATATCATCTACCAACAGGATGGAGCTCCCTCATACTGCAGTTGCACATTCGAGAATCTCTCTCAGCAACCTTCCCGAATCATTGGATTGGGCACGATGGACAAATCCCTTGGCCCCCACGTTCGCTGGATATCACTTAGCTGGATTTTTTTTATGGGGGTACATAAAGGACCAAGTGTATGCTAGCTGTGTGCCTGACCTTTCAGCGTTACAAGCCTGCATCAGTGATGTGCCTCACTAACCCCGAACATGGCAAGAAATCAAGTAAGATTTGATATTATTCGTACAATCAATGGGTCCCATATTGAAGTTTACTAATTTAGCAATTGTTACACAAACTCTTTGTGTCACAATAAAATTCTCTGAGTTACTTTTTCGTATACCACAAATTGGTATTCATTTAGATTTTACATTTTTCCACAGTGTTGGATTGAAATGTAGGAGGTTTTAAAGGAACACCCTGTACTTTTTTTAAAGTTATTGCCTTCATATAGGTGTTGAGTAGATATTTTTTGAACGTCCTGTGTAATGAAAATAGTTTTATATGCCTTTTGATGCAAGTCTATCAGCTAAGTTCATTATTATTTATTTGTAGTTCAATTAATGCATTTAAATTTAATCTTTAAGCCCAAAATATAAATAAATAAATAAATATAATAAATATAATAAAATATTATTATAAAATTATGAATATAATGATGAAATTAGTGGCAATGCTTTGAATATAAATTTAACATATTTTGTGGCTTTACTATTCACTGACATATAAGATGCCTGAGATATTGAAACAAACTTTTTATAAAAAACATTTCAGTGTGCGAATCTGTACATATTGTTATTTAGAGTAAAAAAATCTGCAATCCAACGCACTTCAGTAGCCAATGTTCAATTTGAGCTCTGGTATAAATCAGGTTAGGAGACTGACAAATAACATAAGAAGGGATCTAAGGAATGGTTCCTCCTCTCTAATTTGTCTTGGTTTTCACAGCTCAAGCTATAATGGCCAGCTGTAAAATAGCCAATTAAAATGAAGTTATCTCCTTTTTGAGTTCCATGTGGCTATTAAGTGCACACCAAACAACATATTGTATCCATCAACCATAAAACATGCTCCAACAAAACATAATCTATTGTAATATTTCACAATGAGTATGGGGTATTTGGCAATGTAGACCAAACAAGCAATGTGCAATGCTTAAGTTTCACATTCATGTGAGTAGTTTTTATGCTACACTTCCTAAGTCAATGCTAAAATATTTTTTGGAAAACTAAAGATGCCTATCTAATTTACAAAATGCCTGTCCTCTTCCTTTATCTTTATTATGATTATCATGTAAATGACGTAGGCATAGTCATTTTAAAAATCAATTTTGGCATTGATTTAGGGGTTCTTTCTTTTTCTTATCTCTTACTTGGGGAATTTATTATGAAATTATTATTTGAATTAGTTTCATGTATATATCTAAGAAAACCGGAGAAGCTACATTTTTTCCTAAAATCTTCAAAATACACATATTATCAAATGACATTTTTCTATCTCCGCCATTTCCTTAATATTAACTTAAAAGTGTTTTCCTAGAGCAGTGGTCAAGAGCTAAATTAACAAGTGGAGTCAGTTTAAAAAATTTAGTATGCAACTCTACATTAGAAGAGTAACAGAACAAATGAATTAAATGAAATTATTTACCAAATAACAATTCCTTATGAATCACACTAAAATTTTTGTAAGATGCCACTCCTGCTCATAAAGTGCATTTACTTCATATTTTAATGCACGACATTTTGAAAATATTATGTACCCTTTTTCCTCATATTTTGCACGTGTCAGTACTTTTAGCACTTTATCTAGATGGTACAACATGTAGTCGAGTTATGTGCATTGAGTGCAGCAAATATGTGAAAATATATCTTCTTTAAAGTAATGGCACACTTAAAGGATTTTGGTCACAAGTGAATACAGTAACTACCCGTATAACATGCACCCACATAGCGCATTTTCATAATAACATGATTTATTTTTTAGGCACAATTTTTCTTATAAAGCACCCATCCCCGCAATAGCATGCAAAAAATTGGGTGGCGGACTATTTTGCGGAGTGGTGTAAGTTGGTGTAAAATTGTAAAAGGTGGGAATACTGTACCGTGCACACTTATATATGGACATGCACACACACAATATGGCAGTGGGAGTCTTTTATCTTTAAGCCTCAGAACTATCCTCCTGCTGAATGCACTATGCGATTCACATGTAAAAAAATGAATCACGAAAGATAGAAATATGCATATGAAATATGCATGTAGTCATTTTGTGTGGTTAGTGATTTTTGTTCTATTGTAAACATTATTATACCTTATGATGAGTGGAAAGCATGTGCAAAGTGATATCAGTGCAAACAAAAAATAGCTAATACTGAATACTTCGTAATACATACATACAAGCATACTAACATATACTTCTACACATGGAAACACATACTGTATACATGAAAATAACAATATTAAAACAAAATAATGGTGTGAAATGACAGCCAAAAATGCAACCCACTCCTTTTCCATTATTTTTAATGGGTAAATTGTCCCGGCTTAAAGCGTTTTTGCTTAACGCACAAGTTTTCACAAACGTTAATATGTTTGTTTTAAATTGTTAAAGTTGTGTAATGTGACAGCTAATATATGCTAATCAGCTAACTACTGCCAAGCAACAACTTTTGTGCTGCATGTTTTGAGACTTCACTTCTTTATTCCTTTGAAGTTTGGATAGTATCTCTTTCGGCAAGTATTGCTGGAGTGATGGTGAGTATGCATGTTTTTTATTTTTTGCATAATGTTGATTAGTAACCAAGTTAGATACTTTCTCTTTTTGCTATCTCTGTAAAAATGCTAATTAACTTTTTTATGTATTATGGAAGAAGAATTTATACTTATTTCTGCCACACAATCTCTTTTTGTGTGTCATTAGTGCTAAGAAAGTTTCTTTTAAAAAATTTCCTTTGTTTAATAATATTTTGTTTCATGATAAGTAATTGCTAAAGTTAATTTTATATATGTCAATAATATAACTTACTACAATATTTTTATTAACACTTTATAATTTGGTTGTTTTTTCCAAACACACTTGTTGATTAGTATTTTTAATTGAAATGATCTTATATTTTATACCAAATTCCTTTGGTAATTATTTTATATAATATTTAATTTATTTTCCCATTTTTTCTCACAGATGGCAGCCAAACCCAGGATATCCACATTCATGTGACTCACCACAATTTTCCCATGAGAAGTAAGGAAATGTATACTTTATCTTACTTTGTACTTAGGGATTAAATCACATTAAATGCAAACTGCTCAGATAATAGGGGGTATTATGACTTTTTCCTTTCCTAGATGGCATTATTTCACTCAGTAACAAAATTTCTGCCGCAACAGACTTCATGTTATACAATATTTCCCTCCCTCCAGTTACATTTCGAAAATCAAATGGATGTGTATAATTAAAATTTCTGATAGCAAGCTAATTTTGGGAAATATAAACATAAGGTATGATGCTTTTATTACTTTTAATAAATGTTCGAAATATAATGATGCATTATTTTGTGACCACACTGGTTCTTATTAAATTAACTTCATTATAAATTTTATATATATATATATATATATATATATATATCATCATCATCATAGGTAGTCTGTCCGTAGACAGGTCCGTGATTATTCATGGTTAAACCTGGTTCTCCATATACTCCTATTTTCCGCTGTCCTCTTTATATCTTGATAACTCTCTTTCCCTTTCAAATCGTCTATCAGCTGAAACCTTTTCCTACCTCTTTCCCTTTTCCCATCTAGTTTTCCTTCTAACACGTCTTTAATCATACTCTCTCTCCTCAGGTAATGTCCAACCCAGTTAGCCTTCCTCTTTCTGATAGTCTGTATAATCATTCGCTTCTCTCCTATTCTTCGTAGCACTTCATCGTTTTTCATCCTATCTGTCCATTTTATCTTCAGCATTCTCCTCCAAGTCCACATTTCAAAGCTTTCCAAGTATTTGATGTCATTTTTCCTTAGCGTCCATGTTTCTGCCCCATACAATGCTATACTCCATACGTAGCATTTTATCAACTTCTTGCGGATATCTTCCCTTATATTCCCTGTAAGTAGTTGTTTCTTTCTCCTGAAAGCCGCTTTTGCTTTTCCTATTCTAGTTTTGATCTCATCCGTACATTTTGCCTCTCGTGTTATGATACTTCCAAGGTATTTATATTCTGAAACTTGTTCTAATGGCTTTCCCCCAATAGTTATGTTCAGATTCTCTTCTTTACCCGATATTCGAATGACCTTGGATTTTTCTGTATTTATTTCCATACCGTATTTTCTACCTGTTATCACTAGTCTATTTATCATTTTTTGTAGCTCCTCTTCCTTTCTTGCTAGAAGTACTTGATCATCTGCGTATTTTACTGTTCTTATAATCCTTCCTCCAATTTTGAAATCCCCTGTGCCTTCTAAAGCTTCTTGCATTAGACTTTCTCCATATATATTGAATAGGGTTGGCGATAGGCAGCAGCCTTGTCTTACTCCTCTACCGATATTTATTCCGCAGGTGTCCACATTCTCAAACCTGACCTTTACAACTTGATTCTCATATAGATTCCTAATCAGTCTCCTGTCTTTCCAGTCTACACCTATATCCTTTAATATCTTCATCAACTTTACCCAATTTACTCTATCAAAGGCCTTCTGCCAGTCTACGAAACATGCGCAGATATCTTGACTGTATTCTATTGCCCTTTCTGATATGATTCTAACTACTCCTATAGCATCTCTAGTTCCTCGTCCTTTTCTGAAACCGAATTGATCTTCCCCTATTATTTCTTCTGCCTTTTTCTCCAGCCTTTTATTAAGAATCCTCGTGATGATCTTGGATGTGTGTGACAGAAGGCTTATAGTTCTGTAATCTTTACACTGCATTGCCTTTGGCTTCTTCTTTAGAGGGATCATTGTTACTTCTAGGAAATCCTGAGGCCACTCTCCCGTGTCGTAAATCTTATTAATTAATTTCGTGATCGCTTTTAGTCCTTCTGATCCTATGACTTGAAGTATCTCAGCCGGTATTCCATCGCTGCCCGTGGCTTTCCCCTTCTTAAGTTCCACTATCGCTTTTTCTACTTCGCTCTCCATAATACTTGGTCCTAAGTTGTCTTCTTCAATGTTTTCCTCATTTTCCAGTTCTATTTTTGCCGCTCCTGTCTGTTTGCTGTATAATTCCTTAATGTATTCTTCCCATACCTGTGCTACATCCTTTGTTTCTGAGACTATCTTCCCATCCGTATTCATAATTCCTTTACCACAAATTCCATTAGACTTCTTATCTTCTAATTCCAGTGCCCTAGCGTACATCATATCGTACCGTCCTAATTTCTCCATTTGTTCTATTTCATCACATTTTCCTTTT
Source organism: Tanypteryx hageni (assembly GCA_028673005.1). Taxonomy (NCBI): domain Eukaryota; kingdom Metazoa; phylum Arthropoda; class Insecta; order Odonata; family Petaluridae; genus Tanypteryx; species Tanypteryx hageni. Next base: position 57,414,456 of record CM054120.1, on the reverse strand, counting down.
AGCCAATTTTCTCTAGCTTTATCTGTTACCCTTCTCAACTCATTGTTTATACGCCTATAGTTGGCTCTACCTTCTTCACTGTTAACGTTTTTCCATTTTCGTCTCTCATCCATTTTCTCCAGCATTTCCTTCGTGATCCATGGTTTTCTGATTTTCTTCTCTTGTTTTCCAATCTCTTTATCCAAGGTTTCCTTGATACTGGTTTTAATTTCATCCCATTCTATATCGACGGTCTTCGGTTTGTTTTCCAACTTTCTTAGGTTATCTTCCAACTTCATGCTGACTACATCCTGCCTTTCTTTCAGTTTTTCTAGGTCCCAGGTCTGTCTTTCTCTTCTCGTTTTTCTTATTTGTTTGAGCTTTGTACTCACGTCAAGTATTAGAAGGCTGTGATCTGAATCAATGTCTGCTCCTTGCAATACCTTGGCGTTCTTTATGCTGTTCCTAAATCTTTGTTTTACAAGGATGTAATCTATTTGGCATCTCATTCTATCTCCTGGGCTTTTCCATGTGTATAACCTTCGTTTATGGTTTTTGAACCATGTATTAGTCACTACAAGGTCATTATTGATGCAGAATTCTACGAGTTTCTCCCCTCCTCGATTTCTCTTCCCAAGTCCGTATTGCCCGACAACATTTTCTTCCTGTCCTTCTCCGACTATGCTGTTCCAATCTCCCATTATTATGCAGTTTACCTTTATATATATATATATATATATATATATATATATATATATAATACAGGGTGTTCCTAAATTATACCAACCAAATGATAGGTGTTGTAGGGTGGCAAGTTACAATTTTTTTTTCTTCTAACTCGACAGAAACACATGGCACCTAATGCACCATTTGCAATCCATACACTCATGCTTACAAGCAATACTAAATATACAGAGTGAGCAAAACATTTCACTGTACACTGAGGCAGTGCATCACAGGTCACATGCAAAGCACAAGATTTGCCTTAACACCAGGTGCTTAGGGACGAGAATTCTCACATCGTAGCTCGAACAGGAAACTGCTCCAGACACAGGGACCTGGTGTTTTGCACATCGGACATGCCACCTTACAATTTCAATCATTTTGTTAGTATAATTTAGGAACACCCTGTATATGATGTAATATAGAGATTGTTTTGATTTATGCTACTTGGCCTGAGAAATATGGGCAGTGACATGTTTAAAAATGTCAGATTTCTAGAACATGTGAATAGAAATTGTGGATTGCTACCTTTATGTAAGTAAAATAAGATTCCTGAAAATAATCAGCTACACTCATTCATTTGACGCAAGCTAGTTTTTCATCATATTTATAGGTAGGCTTATAGGATCAATGTTATGGTTTTTGTATTTTGTGTGGTTGTGAGAATTGCATGAAAAATTATCAGGTTTGTTTGTATCTGAATTTTGCTTGTAAAGAATCATATCCCAATCATTTTTATTTCCATCTCTCTAACTGCATGGCAATGAATGCATCATTTCCAAAGAAATAAGTAGGTACTTATTTAAAAATAAAGTGTTGCATTGAAGCTAGTGCATGATTTTGAAATTATTTCTTAATTCATTGATGTGTTGATGCAAAAGTTTAATATTTAAGTTCCTTCCATAAAGATATTATCTAGCTATTACTTTAGTGTGTTGATATTTACAATAAATTTGTAGTACGGTATAGTCGAATTAGTACCAAATCCAAGGGACTTCAATTTTCATGGTTTGTAATAGTGACATTATTATAACAAGCAATATATACCTTTGTTTTCACAGAGGGCTGAAGAAAACTTCTTATAAAAATTCATTTTGTATTAAGTAATTTTGTATTGCCAAGGTTTCATTGGAGATGCAGTCAAACCTCGATTTAGCACCACTGTTTTTCCATCACTGACATTGGTATTAAAGCAGAGATGGTGGTAAATCGAGGTATATGCTTTCTCTCTGTAATCATAAAATGGAGCTTCTGTTCATAACGATTCATGGGCAGTATGTGGGGGTGATACTATATGGGGGGTTCTAAATTGGGGTTTGACTTTACTTCAATTTCCCAAAGACTTTTAGCAGGCTAATTCATTAATTGGACAGTTTTCAAAATGAAATCAATTCATTAATGAGATCTTATCCTTGTAAGTGTATTTTAATAATATGGAATAGACTCTCATGTGTGGCATTTCAACAACCAGCTCCTCCCAGTAAAAATAAGCCATCTTCTGGTTGTAGTCATTGTCTGCTCAAAAAAATCTCTTTTCCATCCCATAAAACTCACCCTATTCAAAATATATTACAGGCACTCCCCGGGTTATGTAAGGAATGCGTTCCGGCACCGGTTACGTAACTCGAAATTTGCATAAATCAGAAATTACTACGGATAGTACACAGAACAATAGAGGTGGGGAAATTGCACATATAATGAAAAACTAACAGTTGTATTTACTTCTGAAGAATAATTGAAAGGCCGATATATAAATCATGTTTTAGCTAGGGGAATTATTGCTGCTACTTGTAGATGTGTGTTGTTGTATAGCATCAGATGAAAATAAAATACCATCCTTTATTGTTACTATGTTAATATTATAATGTAATTTATTTTTGTATTTGTATGAGTGCAGATATAGACTGCAATTATAGCCAGTCGCTAAAATTAGGTAGATTGTTAAATTGATTTGCTAGATTTGTAGGTAGTAGTTGTGGCCTTTTTATAGGCACTATTTTGAATCCAAAGTCCCTAGATATAGCTAAAAATTTGCTAGATTGACAACAGTGGCTGGGTAGCATAGTGGAACCACTGCATTACAACTCATGCCTTGCGTTCATCCTCTGTGCACATATTTAGTTCCCTCTTGCTTATGAAAATCGCTAACGTAAACTTCAAAGTAAACAACGAAATTTTTTTAGTAATTTATGGGACCACTCATGTAAGTGCGGGTTTACATGAGTTGAGGCTTATGTAGCCCAGGGAGTGCCTGTACATCAAATGAAAGATGTTTTGTCCAATTTTTACTGTTTTCTTTTAATCCACTTGTTTTATTTTGGCGACCCTATCATTAGCGGGGGAGAGGAAAACTTTCAGAAATATACATAACAGGGATATCTAATGACAGGAAATTTCATAAAGATTAAAAATATGCAGGCATAATAGCAAGGATTATTAAAGGACAGGGGGAGGAAGGGTGGGGGGAGGGGCTGGAGGAAATCCTCGTCAAATATAGGCAGTATGAGTGTTATAGACTGGGAATTTCATAAAGATTAAAAATTTACAGGAATTATAGCAAATCAATTTTTCAAAAATAATTTATTCTGAAATAAAATACAGCCTTACCTCATTTTATGAACTTAAATCGTTCCACGAAAACTCTTTACTTCCTATGTAAAAATTTTAAATTGGTTCCAAAGGTCAAAATTAAGAAAATATCCCACAATTCACTTAAAAACATTACAAAATGATGCCAAATTGAGAGGAAAACATGAATAATGATATATACTAATGTATATAAATGCCATTTTTAGTCATTAGCCTATGATATATTACTCTATATATTAGCATGATTAGCCTATGTTAGCCTACAATAGGTTGTATGTGGTGCTCACCTTTCTCCAATCTTTGAATAATATTTAGCTTCTGGGCTACGCTTTAAGCCCTTCTCTCTTATTTCACTTTACCACTTGCAATACCTGAAAGGCTGGCATGTTTAGGGGCCATGATTCACAAAAATATATCTTGATTTAAAAGATAAAAATGCACACCACTCAGTGAACTGAATTTCACAAAGAACAGCAATGCACCTACTGAGACCGAGATGATGATTCTTATTTGGAACAGGGTGATCCAATCTGACAAACTTTACCTAGCTTTCCTGAACTTTCCCAAAGCAGATAGAGCACATATAAGCAAAAATTTATTCAATATTTGAAAAATAGGATTTTCATGCAAACCCAACGAACTCGTATAAGCGAAAATTTGTTCGCAAATCGAAAAATAGGCATGAAATTGCTCAGTTCGTATAAGCAAAATCTCATAAAACGGAAGTTCATAAAACGAGGGAAGGCTGTATTGTATATGCCAGTATACAAGATGACAAGACAACTTGGTGTCTAAGTCGACCATGATTTTTTCAACTAAAAATTGATCTTATACAAGTGTTTTTTTTATATATATCACTGTTTCATTACTCTCAAGCTACTATCTAAGAAAGAACTTTTTAATGAAAATCGATACTTTATTGCCGAATTTATTACACTTTCAGCTACAACAACATAGTTAGTAGCGATTAAGTTTGAGATGTGGATTTATGTCCAATAAAATGGGTTGCAGAACATTAGACTAGAATGTGTTGAGTTTTGTGAAATCATGGACTGAGTTGGCTCATGTTGGTGAGATCATCGAAGATTTTCTGAGAACAATACTTGGATTAAGCTGAGCTTGGTTTATCATGACTACTGTACATTTATTTCGTGTTTTTTAGATCTGGTAATCTCCTGTGTTAAAATACAGTAATTCCCTTCTGTAAGTCACCTTGTTATATGTTGTCAATGAATTAAGTAACATGTTTCATTATAATTTGCATTGCCTCACATATACGTTGTTTGAGAATCAAGTTGTTTGAAAATCAAGCAATTGCAATTGTAATACAGTAACTGTAACTAGAATTTTAAATCCCTTAGTCATGTTTTTAATTTTTATATAAATTATCATTTATGCATTTTAATTTCATTTTGCTTCCCCAAATGTGGTTGCAAAAATACATCTGTTCACTGCCGAATGACCCCCGTATGTGGTCTCAGTGTTATGCAGTAGTTATAACTTGTGAATCTTCCCAGGTGAGTGCTTTTATATGTATTAATTTTATTTCATTTTGTTAGCTTATTTTTCATTAATAGTATGTCATATGTTCTTTATTATCATGCATGATTTGGGGTATAAATGGTACAAATTTATCAGAAAATGTCAGCCAAGAGTGTACCCTAAAGTCTCATGTATAATGCACACCACATACTGAGCCCATGCTCCAAGAGTGCGAATTCTCATGTATAATATGCACTCATAGCACGTGGAATCAACTAAGGAGTGATCCCATAAAATTATTTCCTTTAAAGCAGTGGTGGACAATCTACAACCTGCGAGTCGCATCCAGCCCTTGAGGACATTGTATCCGGCTTGTGAAACTATAGATAACAATTCATTAAATTTCTTACTAAAAATGTAATTATTGTAATATAAAATATGGCTAAAAATCTTTTCTGCCTAATTACAAGAAATTATTTTGATGACATTACAGGACATTAGGCCTCTTCTAGAATAATAATAAGGGTGTTGTAGTTTGCATTAATTCTAAGGGATGGATGAACTGTGAATCACTTGAAACATGACTAAATAAGATATGGGGAAAAAGGAATGGCTCCTTTAAATCAAAATCATTACTTAAAATTGATTCGGCTTGGCTTCACATTGTTAATATTTCTAAGCAGTTAGTGAAAAAACATTTCAATTTAGGAATTATTCCCGGAGGTCTGATAGACTTCAATCACTGGATATTTCAGTGAACAAATCCTTTAAATCAATAATTAAGAAGGTACTGGGAAAATTGGATGATAGATTGCACACCTATGCAATGTCTGGTAGGATGCAATGAGCATCATATGTAGAGGTTTGCAAGTGGATTGTTGTTATTTGGGCTGAAACCACCCCTAATTGCATCATTAATTGTTTCCAGACATCATTCATTCAGTAATGACTATTACCAGAGTGATTCATCATCCGACGAAAGCAAAAAATTTCCATCTGAAAGGGATTTACCGAATTCATTTTTTGTTGTCTTCAATAATGATTTGAATTCTGAAACAAACTGGGGGATTTGATGGATTTGAAGAGTAATTTTCTCTCATTAATAAAATATTTAAACAGCTTTATAATTAAACCCACTATTTATGTATGTTTTTAACATTTAGCAACCTTACACCCTGAGTTCTGTGGTAGCTATGATAATCGAATTTGATTTGTAAACTCATTCGGATAAGCTTATCTTTAACCATTTAAGTTCAAGACTGCTTTTTTCCATTTGGATAATGTTAGGTTGAGTTCAGTGTAGTTTTGATTTGTGTTTGAAAATTAATAATACTAATCATAATGATTGAAAACTCGACCATAAGAATGACTAAAAGAATAAAAATTTATTTTCCTTCCATCGATATAATACAGGAATTAATTTTGAATATGAGCATTCTTCTTTTTTAACTGAAAATCATGCAATGCATTTGATACATATAATTGGATTGCGGCAAAAAGGGACTTTTGGGAAATCTTCATGTAATATAACAGTTTGGGTTGCAGGATTTGCAGAATTTCATTGAAGTAATTAAAGTTGTGGGAGTACATTAAATAGAAGTCACAAAATTCATTTCAACTGAAAAGTCATTAAAAAAAATTGTTTTGAGTCAAAATTTTCTCTTATAAATGCATACCTTATGGATAACCCACACTAACAAATTGTATCAAAGTTCCTAAAAAAACCTTGTATAATTTAAAGCAGTGTTTCTCAACCACCGGTATTGCCCGGTACATGAAATTACATTTTTCTTGTACAAGCTTTATAATGGACAGCACTGGTTAATGAAAGACTTGTGTTTTCAGTTCTCATAGTGTAAAATTGTAAGATGATTGGGGGTTTATAATTGATTTTACCGGTCCTTAGTGGATTATTCAGATAATACACCAGTTCGCGGTAAACTTTCTATTATTACACGTCTGCAATAAACTTTCAGTTGATAACCGCTGATCTAAAGGAAAAAGGACAAAATTCTGAGCCACCTCCATGTTAGCAATTTATTCTGGAAGTTCTTTCACCGTCTTTCTGAACGAGCTACGGATTGTGTCATTCATCAGGATCTAAATCTTGAATGAATCAACTATGCTTGGTGAGCTGTTAATAGAAGCCATTTGCTGCTACAAGAAGATTTATGCAGAAAGGAAAAAGGCAGCTATCCAACCCACTCTTCATTCTTCTTTAAGCCCAAAGATGTATTATCTGTTCCCTCCACAACCTGCACTGATCACGAGCGAAGAAAGCAAAAGCCTTTAACTTATTTTTCAAACTCTGCTTCTACAACTTTAGAAAAGGGATATGCTTACTAATATATGTAAGTTACCTTTATTATGTTATATTTTTAGCCCTTTGCTTTCTAAAAAAATCGCTTATGTATTCGGTTTGTCTGTCCATCTGTTCGGGCAATATCTCTGGATTCCTGCAATCTGGAAATGTTAAATTTTCAGAATAGTTTGCTCTATATGAGGGCTTTACAAGGCGTAAATTTTGTGTATCTAGCATTATCTGCTGGAAAGTAATTGTGTCTTTTTTTGACCACTTCATTTTATCTCTACCTCCGTATGAAAAAAATGATGTTGGTGCAAGGCTTTATAAATTTGCATTTTTAGATTAGTTAAATTAAGATATGTGCTTGAGACATGAACAGTCCTATAGCTGAAAGACTGAAGTTTTCATTTTTATACAATAGAATTCACATCTGTGTTGAATGAGAGCGACCAATTGTTTTATCCAAAAAGGAGGGAAAATATTCTTCACCGTACTGTAAATGAAAGAATGAAGTTATTTTTCTCGATGAAAAACTTCATATGTATATCTATGTGTATGTGTATGTGTATCTAGCATTATCTGCTGGAAAGTAATTGTGTCTTTTTTTGACCACTTCATTTTATCTCTACCTCCGTATGAAAAAAATGATGTTGGTGCAAGGCTTTATAAATTTGCATTTTTAGATTAGTTAAATTAAGATATGTGCTTGAGACATGAACAGTCCTATAGCTGAAAGACTGAAGTTTTCATTTTTATACAATAGAATTCACATCTGTGTTGAATGAGAGCGACCAATTGTTTTATCCAAAAAGGAGGGAAAATATTCTTCACCGTACTGTAAATGAAAGAATGAAGTTATTTTTCTCGATGAAAAACTTCATAGCCATGCTGAATTTGGATTAAAATTCGATTTTAATCATAAAATTATGAAAAGATTTTCAGTTTTCAACGGTGAAAATTATTAACTACCATAGCGATGACTCCAATGTCTTTCAATGGGAATTAATTTCAAGAGCATTGATTTAAGGTTTGGACTGCATTATAATCCATTTGATTTCAGCCAACGACGTATACATATGTTAACGACAATTTTAAATTAATTTTTTTATCCGGATATGTAGGTACTAAAAGGCACGGATGGTGATACCATAATCATTGCGCTTCTTCTATGCACTTGGCCAGATCCGATAATCCCTACGTACTGGGGACTCCATTTACCAACAAGTCGGGAGACGTCTATGGCGAAATGAAAGGTTTCCCCGGACTGAAAAATGAGTACAGGTCGTCAGATGGCCTTATGGTATTTCTAAAAGCACCTTCCATAAAATTAATATAATCCATCTGAGAGAGTGTCTCTCGTGCTTAGTTTCTTTTACGTTGCTGTCGAAGGAGCTTCGTCCCATATACGCACTCGGGGACTTTTTTCCGCATTCATAGTCGTTTGTTACCCAACAAGATTATATATTTTTTATCAAAATATTCATTCATACATTAGGTTGTGCATTATATTCAAGTCATACTAATTTTCTCACTAATGATCACGGTTTCGCGAATGAGGAGCGCAAATTAACGAGTCTACTTTCTGATTTATTGCGAAAAATTAACTGTTCTAGGGTGGTGGCCGAAGTCAACAACAACACATTCACCATAATGTACATAACAGCAAACAAAGCAGCATGGAAGAAGCCTTATTTTTAGTTATACACTTTTAGTCAGTGCTATTTTTCCAACACAAAAGGTGCCGGAACGCGAAAGAGGTGAATGGGGACTAAAATAGGAACTGAATGTAAATTATATATACGTGTAATTGTACAATATGAGTAAAACGTCATTGCATTGCAAATAACTTCATGTCATATGTTGCAAGTTATGCAAATTAGTATTATTTGCATTGAAGGTTCCGTAATGGCGTCCCGGTGCGTTCCTCCAGAAAAAAAGCACTGCTTTTAGTTATATTTAAGTGGAAGAAATTCAATTTATAACAGTTTTATAGATAAAAATTGATTAAATTAATTGAAATATACGCCTATATTAGATACCGCTTTCTAAGAAATATACACTTCGAAAACTAAAAATCCTACTTAAATGTATAAAAATAAAAGTTGACGGACATCGTCGATTTTTGGGAAAAATAAGCAATGGTAGTGGTCGGTTTTTAAGAAATATTAACGCCTAGTAAAAAATGAAAAAATTGTTACATAAATTATATTCCTTCCATAAAATGTCCAATAAAACAGCTTGCATTGCAAAACATTACCTACATAAAAACAGGATAATATTGGTCGCGTGGTGAGCGAATCCCTCACCCCAAGAATAAACATGCTTTCATTTTTTTCTATACAAGTTACGACTTTCGGGATCAGTAAACCTTCCCAAAAGTACTCGAATTTACATCATATGTTATCCCAGATTATTTAACCTACTTTCCAGAATGGAAATATGCTTATACTTTCGTCGTTGTATCTGTTTGTCTGCCCCCTGTTAACGTTTGAACCAATAAACCGATTTTCATGACACTTGGTAGAAATACCTTGCTAATCGAGCTCCCTAGGATAGTTTTTGTTACGAAGATTGAAAGCCCTGGGTTCGATTCTAGGAACAATCTTTCCTATTTGATTTACATGGGAGATCTGAAATCCACAGTGCAGGGTAATTTTCCCTCGCACATTAAAATATCTTAGAATTGTAATATCGGAGCGAGATTTCTACTATTCTCTGAAAAAGGGATGGAGATTCTTATTTTTATCGTACAATTGTGCTTTTCGATCGTATTTCTTCGAATTTCGCGTAAAAACATGTTTTTGCAATTTTTATCACATTACGGGTGTTGCCATTGCAACGACTATTGCTGGACTAGTATAATGCTCACACACACACACACACACACACACACACACAACGTTATTTTTGCCACACAAATACGCGTGGTTAATTTAGTTTTCCGTTCGAATGTATTTTTAATATTTTATAACGCTAAATTATGAAATTTGGGAGCACCGAGCAACTCATCCGCGGAGATTTTAACGCTATTTAAGTCAATAAAAGCAATTGATGCACCACAGTTAATTTAAGAAGGAAATTATGCATCATAAGTTCCATTTGGATCAACTTGTTTGTTCATGGGTAGCAAAAATAGGGATGCATACGGTTGAGAGGATACTGCCGATTTGCCCACCGTCGAGAGTGTTACATTTGTTATGTGCATACCAGTCTCCTCATCATATTGAAATTGTACAATTAAATTTTTAGCCTTATTCTACTTTTATAGCAATTTCCACATTTCTTTCTGGTGTTTTATTTTTGAGAACTTTGCATTAGAGTATTTTACATTATTATCGAAAATTAATAAAATCTTTATGAAAATCATGTTAAAGCGTTTTTTAATTTATATTTTTACTTAAACATTTATTAAGGATACGAAATTGGAGAAGATATATCAATGCAAGAGAACTCACCTGTGTTTAATATCTCTGAAGCCTAAGGCAATGATAAATGATCGCCTCATTTTCTCAAGTCTCTTATTTATCTAGAATTATTTTTAAACCAAGAGGGGTTTATTATTCTAGACGGTGGAAAGTAAAGCAATTAACCCTATATCGCCTAGTGTGACGATTTCGTAACACTTGAATAAAACGTAAATTTTTTGAGTTACGTGCCAATTTTCGAGCAACAACTGATACTATCGAATTCGCTATTCGATTCTCTATAGAATTAGAGCTAGCAACACTGCATACTTCCGATAGCGTCCCTTCTATTTGGCCATGTGCTTCACAACTGAACTAGCAACACCGTAGTTTACGTTGACTGTTGTTGGAGCATCTATATTTCATTTCCTAGGTAAGGATTTAGCTTGATATTTTTTTACTGTGAGACCTATGTATAGTAATACTCTTTATAAATAGATTAATGATAAATTTGATCGAATAAACATAAATTTTTCATTTTTTCAAATGTGATGATTTCGTACACTTCGTCCGTAGGACCAAAGAAAAGCGTTTCAGCAGACACGGATTCTTTTCGTTTCTATGGATTGAAACGTATTTTTAATCGTTTTTCTAAGATTGAAGAGGACCTGGCCGATGAAAACGAGGAAGGTAATGAGTTAGATGATGAAATTGACGACTTGGGTATGGATATTTCGCATGCATTTTATATAATTTTTAGATATTTTTATTTTATAAAAATACCATATTTTGTTTCAATTCGTAGTTATTTTATTGCTCCTTTTACTATGCGTGTTTCCTATTTATGTACTATGCATAATTTCAATGTTTTTCGTATCCCTTCAAATAATAGGTAGCGAGTATAAGCCTGATGAAGATGAGTTGAACGAAATTCTAAATGTCGTCACCAAGCCTGTAGATAGTAGACAACCTGAACCTTTAGCTCATAGTTCAGCCATACCTCAAGGCAAGCCAAAGTCCCAGTCAAGGAAACGAGGTGAAATTCTTCAATGGAAAACTGTAACATGTGTAAATACTGCACGTGAGACACCTGAATGGTTAGGGGAACAAGTAAGTTGTGAGTCTGAACTACAACCCATTGAATATTTTAGGGAATTTTTTACTGACGGCATACTCTAGCATATTGTTGAACAATCCAACTTATATTCAGTTCAGCAAAATCCAAATAAATGTCTGAATTTGAGTCAGTCTGAAATGAAACAATTTATGATAAGGAATTACAAAAGAGAGGGAGAGGTTCATATCAAGAGATGAGTGCTTTGGTAAATAATGTGGAAGTAAGAGTAGTGAAGTGGATGGACAACAGAGCAGTCACACTGATGTCCACATTTGCATCTGCAAACCACATGGATGAGTGCATCCGCTGGGACAAAAAGTTAAAGGTATATTTAAGGATTCCCTGTCCTTCCATTGTGAAAACCTACAACAGGTTTATGGGGGGTGTGGACTTACTTGATTCTCTTCTTGCTCGCTACAGAATCCACACAAGAAGTATTACCACAAACTCTTTTTTCACTTCTTAGATGTTGTTGTTGTAAATTCTTGGTTGCTTTGCAGAAGGGACTGTAAGGAACTGGGAAATTAAAATAATAAGGTGCTAATGCTCCAAGAATTAATTTTAATTTTGTTTTTTTTTGTAAATATTGATTATAGTTCACTTTAATAAAATGTTATTACCTTTGTATAATCAATTGCTGAAAATAATAATGTATAAAATCTTGTTAATTAACTGTATGTCTTTTTTACCACTTTTTGTAATTATGTGCCTCTGGACGAATGTGACTTTTTAGTCACGTTTGAAAAAATAATAATAATAATTTGATTTTTATACAACCTTTTCCATTTTTAATTTACTTACTATATTAAAGTAACAGAAATAGCCAGCAATAAATTAAATTTCCCGCTGATCAAAATTCAGGCATTATAGGGTTAATATTAGATGTGTGGGAATATATACCCAATATAAGGTCTGAGCGAGAGGGGAGAAAAATTATGGTTTTGTTTGGGAATGTAACTTAGTGAACCTTTAGTGAGTGGCAAATTATTCTTACCATATAGCTCAATTGCTTAGAGTGGCCACATGTTAAGTGAAAGTCCTAGGTTAAATTCCTAATCAAGAATAGAATTTTTCTCTATCCCTCTCTTGTATTTGATTGTACTAAAGATTAGTAATGATGGCTGAAAGAATGCTAAAATGTTGTGTAAGTTTTATACATTTTATTGTTTGGTTATTTATGTTTTTATATTTTATTTCATTTATCCAATATTTTTCCTAAGGATGTGTGGAAGATTTAACCTTTATCGTTTTTGCATTCCCAAATGGGATCAGGCTTTTTGTTCATCGCCTTGTGACCTCATATGGATATGCAACGTAATGCAATATCGAAACCTTTATTTACTGTCTCATGATATTCAATCTTATCCTAAAGATACATAGGAAGTACTGAAAGAGCTTTTCTCCAGAGTACACAAAAAAATTTAATAAATACAGCTAATAATGCTTCATTTTAGAATCTGTTATAGATGAATCACCAGTGAGTGCTTTCTAGCCAAAGTGCTTCATAAAACATTTTGGCGGCTATTGAGGCTATCTAAATTTTCGATGGATGCAGCCTTGATGTGGTGGAACTCCATATTCAGGAAAATGAATAAAATGTTTAGTAAAGAATCCACTTTAATGTGTGAGAGTTATTAAAGTGGATTCTTTACTAAACATTTTATTCATTTTACTGTATCTAAATTTTCTTTTGTATTCCAGCCATAAGGAAGTTTTTCTTGATAATTCTTTTCTGAATTGGCATTTTCATGAAAAATGAGCAATTTTGACATTTGGTCATATTGTTATCCATGAACTTGATTAAAATGTAGTATTTTATAAGCTTATGTAGTTTTTACTTTCCTGAGGATTATAGGACACATGAGAACCACTTCTTTCACTTTTGTATATTCAACTGTTTAATTAAAAAAGTTATTTAAAAATCATTTTATCTTCTATTAGTAATATCATATTAGTTTCAAAGTAATCTCAGTGCATTGAATTCCTTCAATTTTTTTATTTCCATTCCAAATTAATATTTGTATTTTCATTTTAAAAATTTAATATAGGAAATTTATCTTATTTGCTTTTAGGAGTCGTACATAGCTGGGTAGTATGACCTTTGGAAGTTCTAGCTCCCCGTCAGCGTATAGTGAAGGTATGTAGTTAATAAAAATGCATGTTGCACCTTCCCAGCTTAAGGAGAAAAATAGTACTGTATTTTAGGTCAGATTGCTCCTTCAAAAAATCTAATCTTTCTGATGAAGAATTTAATTTTCAAGATAGCTTATTATGTTATTTATATTTATACATTCTCATAATTTAGTCTTGTTAAATAAAACTGGCAGTGCTTTTTTGGAAATTCCCTTAAAGTTAACAGGTTGAATGCTCTGGCAGAAAGTAGTTGACCTATGCATTGACTACCTGGAAACATGAAGCCTTCAACCCAGGAACACCACAAAAGCTTTCACGCGATTGTTGGCTCCAAGACGGGTTTAAAAATTACATTTGGCAGTCAATTTGTTAAATTAATATGTAGGAGCTCAAAACCCTCTTTCTAGGTCTTTTTCGTTTTGTCCTATATGCGGATTTTTTAGTTCATTTATGTTTATAGCCTCTTAATGAAAAATGGTCAAGTTTAATATACCTTTTTAATAAATGTTGCAGAAATTGGACAGATTTTCTTATTTTTCAAGTTGACCAGAAAAGCAACAAAGAAATTTCATGGTACTTTGCTGTGGTTCATTGAATTTAATTTTCATGAAAACCCATCCACCATTTGTCACAGTCATTTGGTTAAATCTGAAAAAAACAAACATTTCATTGTGTAGAATCACACAGTTTTGGTAATATATGAAGGTCTGTCATGCAAGCTTTATTACATGTTAAATGTAAAAGTTTTTAAAAATTACCTTCATTCATGATTTCATAGAAGATTGGTGTTTTTAGCACTTCATTATGCCAGCAATACATTTGAGTGTCTGGTTTCTTAATGATACTTTACAGCAAAAGAAGAGCTAAAAGAACTTATTTGTGCTGAAGTCATTGGTTTACATATAAAAACTCAAAATCACTTATTTAGCATAACAGTATCAATATACTGCACAGTGCAATGGTTTGCTTTAATCACAAGCATGTCAACCAAAACTTCTTTGAAAAAGTAACTCTTAAAGTCTATGGTATTGTTTATATTGTTGATGAAAATTAAAATTCCTATCATTCTTCTAAAAAAATGATGATTGTTGACTTTTCATATTTTTCTCCATCAATCATCTTTAGGTCTCTCAATTTTTGACTAATTGTGACATCTTCATCCTTACTTGCCTCAATATCACTGAAGGATAAATAATCTTCACTGTCATGGATGTTACCTAATCAATATTCCCTTTCACTTCTAATTTCAATAATAATTTCATGATTGAAGACGTAACATCTTAAAATCATAATCTCTATGGCACAAGTCTCCCAATTACATCCTGTGGGGCATATCCCACCTATGTGGGGATTTCACCTGGCCCGTCTTACCTGAACTTCTAAGACATACAAATTTGTATATTTGTCCACAGGAAGTGTCATTAGAAAATCTAAATGATTTTTTCTAGTACTTCAATGCAATATACTGTATTTTTTGGCATATAAGATGCATCAGGGTATATGGCGCACCCCGGTTTTAAAAAAGATTTTTCAGGAAAAAAAGTATTTTGGTTCACCAAGGACTTTAGGAAGGGCCGCATCATGTATTATTTCCACCCCTGATTAAGTTCATATCTTGCAACATTTACTGAAAATATTATGGTGAGATAGCAGTTAAATATAATATTTTAGATAAACTTAATTTGTAAAATAAATGGGGATGATCTAAAACATAAATAATTGCTTCAAGACTGGTATAGCTAAATTTGACCTGTGTGAACTCTGCAGTCATATTAATTAAGCTGTTGGAGTGCACTATACTTAATGCAAAATGATATTTTAATTAATTGGATAAATAACAAATGGGATGCATGTTTAATAATGATACATAAGTTCAACTAGTGCTTTTTCTTCTGCAACTCTTTTTGCCTCGTACATACCGATTTTTATCGGTATAGCAATACCAAACTTCTTCTTTTCTACTATCCATCACTTTCTCCTCTAGTTGTGGCCATTTAAGACCAACCTTATGAATACTATGTTTCTCTTATTCTGTCAGCTTCAGTTTTTCCTCGTTTACTCCATTCATGGAACATTTTTTCTTTGGGATGTGGACCAAAATGACATGCTGCTGCTTGGTTTTCATGTGTTTTTGCATATTGAATCACCTGAAGCTTATAGGTAATAGTTTAGGCATATCTTTTCATTCTTGTAGCCATTGCGATCTCAAAGTATGTAACATTATTTATCCACAAATTCTACTGATCCGTGGCATTAATTGCACTATTCAATGGGCTTATTAGGAACTAAAGCATCGCAAACACACAGAAATTGTAATCACTGTGAGTGGACATGTATTAAAGCACAATAATGAAAATGCGTCATTGGAATGCACATTGCATAGGGTATTACTGAATGTGTTAACAGTTTTTTCACCAATAATTAGTGATAATGTTTTATGTTTATGGTGATGAATGACTGCCAATTATTCCATTTTGAGGATGAGTGTGTTCATTAGTGTCAGTAAACCTTCGGCGTATAAGATGCAGGCTGATTTTGGGAGTGATTTTCTGGAAAAAGTGTCTTATATGGTGAAAAATATGGTACTTTTAATATAAATGTGACTCATTAAACAATAAAAAATTCTCATCTAGCTCTTTCAACTCCACACACAGCCTGATCAGTCATTTGAGAGCTATTATGTGGCCTATGCAGTGGTATATAAAGCCTCTTATGGACCTTTTTAATAAAAGGTTTGGTGACCCCTACTCCACAGTATAGTATGTTAAAAAGCATTTTACTGCAATGGGACACAATTGATAAAACCTGTCTTGGGTATTAAACATCCAGTTATACTACTATTTGTTGGTATGTTGTTTGTAAATAACATACGTAATAAACGATTTTAGGCATCATTTCTCACATATGTTTACTGTGTGTAGTAAACTAGGAAGAAAGAAAGTTTTTAGCTGTACCAATGAAATTATTTCGGTAAAGGTCTTTTATATTTTTTTAAGTTAATATGGGAGGCAAAAGTGAAGAGATGAAAAATGAGTTGGTTAAATATCATTGCTTAAAAATTAAATTACGTGGTCTCTCAAGAGAATGTAGAACGTTACATAAATTAGCATTATATCCATGGCCATGCCATACTGATGGATGGGGCAGCTCAGTGACCAACTCAGATGCCTCTCGAAAGAGGTTCCAAAATAAAAATTTATTTCCATATATATCCATAATTTTTCAACATTTTTAGAATACCAACCAACAAAGTTGCAATGAATCATCTTTTAAGTGTTTATAACAAATTGACCTTGGGCTACATAGTAGTCTTATTGTAGCAGAATTCTTCGGTGTGTATACAAGAGGCAGAGAAACCAGAACACTAATATTAACATTCTTGTATATAGTGTAACAAGGAATGTACAACAGCTTATTTTTTAATTTTATTTGACTACACTATACCCACTCTCTGTGTTTATTTATATTAAAAACTCGGGTAATTTTCATTTTACTTCTACTTTTCATTTTTGACAACTGGCGTGCATTAAGAAAAAAAATTTAAAAGAGCATCATATTTTATCTCACCTCAGGTGGCAAACTGTCTGGGTACAGCCCTGATTTTTTCTCAACCTCTGTGGCTATGCCTTTTTTTTCATATTGAACAAATATCAGGTATTAGTGACTCGTAGAAATTCTGCAGCTTAGAAAATGCCCGAGAATCAACTTGGAAATATTCACGTACCATTGTTTGTAGGAAATAGAGGTAAAAATTCATTAGCACTTAAAGAACATGTTTCTGCATCCTGTCTGAAAAATATTGTATTAAAATTCAAAATATATTCTATTTAATCTATAAAAAGCTATTTTGTCATGTTTGTATGCATATATTTTATTGTTTGTGTGCTATTGTCCTTCTTTGCACAATGCATGTCACTTTAATAATGACCTTAAAACTTGCTTCTGCATTACTGTTGGAACTACATATATTGCCTCTTGCTCTCTTCACATTTGTCTCTCAGATATTCATTGGTATTTCACTGTCAGCAAAGATAAAATGTAATTTTTTAACTAGTTTATCATTTTATGTTTCCCATATAATAATTGTTGAGGCTCAAAATGAAAAACACGCGTTATAAATCTTCCTGTTTCTAATTAATGCAGTATTTTACTTGATTCTGTCTGATTTCTTAAGTTACTTAGTTTCTTATTGAAAACACTTCTTACAAATGAAAACTAAACTCCTCGTCAGTGGCAGACTTGGAAATTTCCTTCCCCTAAGGCAAATTATTTTTGGCCCCCTTTATGGCACTTTTTTCCTAAAAATTCACTCATCCATTTTGCTTGTCTGTCCATATGCAGATCATAATAGTGCAATTCATTTTGTCTCAGTATCATTAATTTTCTTTTCATTCCCTTCATGAAGTCTCATTTATATGACCACCTTTAAGTCTCGCCACCTCTATGCCATTGGCCTACTTTGGCCTTATTGCAGGTCCACTAATACTCCTCATGCATTTCATGACATGTTATGTGGATGGTATTGGCCTGTTGAGAATTACTGACAGAACATATACTACATATATACCTATCTAAAACTAATAATATCATCAAATTCCATGTTTAACCTTGCGTATTAATGTAGAATATTCCAGTGTTAATAGGAGAAGCATTTTTGTTGCGATCCATTTTGGTTATGGTGCTGCTTGTGACTGTCCCAAGGCAATTTTACTCAGTGGAAAAGCATTTAGAAAGCAATAAAAAATAAAATAAAATGCAGTAATCATGCATTTTGAGCAGCTAGAGATTTGTGACCATTATATAATTAATTATATCATGAAAATTCGTCTATATTTGTTTTGAGTTTTTATTTATTCATAATCACTATGAGAATGCTATATACTGAGTAGATTTATTTTACAGGTGATTTCAGGTATTCTTCCCTGCCAACAGATTACACTTAATATATTTAGTGTTCTACTCAGAGGAAGGAGGGAATTGAAATACCTTGGAGGAAATAAACATCTCAACAGTGCTCTCTCTAAATGAATGGGTCAAAAGTTCCTAAATGGTGGACAACCTTTGTTGCAGTTCCAACAACAACAATATTTGAATTTGCTTTGTTTTCAATTTTAGCGAATCCAAGTTGATGAATTGATTCTCTGTTATCAAAAGTTATTAAAAATTGTATACACTGTAAAATATTTTTATTATTCCTTTACCTTAAATAGCTATAGAAATTTTATGTTAAATAAATCATAAGCTATTAGATGTGTAATCACAAACTATCTATAGTTTTGCAAAGAATTTAATTTGTTAAAAGAAACATGGAATGATTAATAATAAGAATGAACTGTATACCTTTATATAGAGACATTTTTAACCTAAGTGGACTATGGAATTAAATCATAATAATAAATTCCAAAAAGTGAGGGTGAAGAAATCCTCCCTTATAGAATCATTCCATCTAATTTTAAAGAATTGTTCTGATGATATGAGGAAATGAGAGAAATTTTGAACTTTGCATTCCTGTGTTGTGTTGAAATTGACATAGCTTTTGATTGCTTGAGATCCTATTGTTATGCTTATTATGTTAGAGTCAAACTCGTTTATAACGAGCACGGTTGTAACAAGTTCACGGCTATAGTGAGCAAATGCTACCTCCAAGATAAGTTTACAAGCATTTACATACAAATATTTCACGTATATAATGAGCATGCTTCACGGATATATCGAGCAAACTTTGACCACTTCTCACTGTCTCAAACGCGGCGGCGGTCAGCCCCTTCAATCCTCATAGTGACTCAAAATATGTGTTCTCGAGTCTAGCCTCTACACCCTATCCCTCGGGGAGGTTAAAGACCGCGGCATTGTTGTTAAAAAATAATCCTTTTGTCCAAACCAAGAATTCCCAACTTGCAGGTACAGTGGCACTCGCAGAGATCCATTGTCCTCTCCTCCCAACCCCAGCTCTTTTACAGCCAGGAGGTTGTGTTTGGAAGGGGGTAAGGGCATGTACAATGGCGCCCACCCCCGTCGCTCAGCCAAATGCACCCAACACCCTTTCCCACATAAAGATGGGAAATCCCACGTTTAATCCGTCTCCTCATTAACTCTTCCTGGAATTGGTATGCTCACAGTTTGCAAAGAAAGTTCGTAGCGTTGATCACAAAAATCAGTTGAGATTTTGCCCTTGAACGAGTAACATGTCCGTACATAAAAGGAAGTGTTTGTCTATTCGTGAAAAGGTTGATATTATTCGAGAGTTAGAACGTGGTAAAATGTTGAAGTGTGTAAAAAATTTAATTTATCGTTGTCTACGGTTTCAACCTTATGGCAAAACAAAGAAGCGATTTTATCTGCACTAGAGAACAACCTAACAATGAACAAGAAAATGAGGAAGTGTGACTTGGGTACTGTTGATCAAGCACTTCTGGAGTGGTTTAAGAGGCAGAGAAATGCTGGTTTCCCCATCAAGGTACAGGCAGATAAATTTGCAAAACAGTTAAGACATGAGAACTTCACATGCAATAACATTGTTTATGCGAAAGGCCCTGTCAGCAGATTCAAAAACGGCAAGTGAATGGGTGAAAAGTGTTTGGGAGGAGTGTCGAAAAGGTTACAGAGAAGAAGACATCTACAATGCCGACGAAACTGGACTGTTTTACAACATGATGCCTGATGCAACGTTTAAATTCAAAGGTGACAAATGTGTTGGTGGCAAAAGACCTAATAATCGTTTAACAGTTTTAATGTGCGCAAACATGAATGGGACTGACAAAAAAAAAACTTTTTGTTATTGGTAAGTCACAAAAACCATGTTGTTTCAAAAATGTAAAGAAGCTTCCCGTTGAATATGCAGCTAATAAAAAGGCATGGATGACTTCCAATATTTTTCAGAAATATTAAGTCAGTGGAACAACGAGTTACGGAGGAAAAATAAAAACATTCTACTCCTTGTCGATAACTGTCCTGCGCACCCACATATGCAGGAGTTATCCAATGTAAAACTGGTGTTTTGCCTCCAAATGCGACTTCTATTTTGCAGCCAATGGACATGGGGATAATTTAAAGTTTTAAATGCCATTTCAAGTGATTTTTTGTTCTATAGTTGATTGAAAGTAGGGAAAGAGGTTTAGATGGCAACGAGTCTGTATTGGATGCAATTCATTTGATGACAGATGCATGTTTCAACTACAACGATCATAAACAGTTTTCGAAAGTCTGGTTTAATATCGGGAGAATTTTCGATTGATAACCATAACGTTGATGAAGATCAGAATGGCCTAAAGAAAATGACATTGACAATTTTGTTCATGTTGATGATGATTTGATTACCAGTGGAATTCCTATGGAGAGTGAAATGATAGAGATAGTATAAAGCACAGCAGACAGTGATGAAGACAATGTTGAATGTGTCGAAAACACAATCCATACTCAGGATGCCGTGGAAACATTAAATGATTTTTTTGAAAACATTGACATTTCCGATGGTTTTTTTAGTGCACTAAGTGTAATAAGAGGAAACTTCAAAGTGAAATCTATGAAACAGGCTACTATTCAAAGTTATTTTTGTAAAAAGGGGAGTGATTAAGGATACAGCTGTGAGTAAATTTTATATGTACGTATGTTTACTTTAAATTTTCTAGTTTATTCTCATTTTTAGGTTTTTTCATAAATTTACTAAATAACCTTTCTGTTTATATATTCACTTTTACTTCATATGTCTTATTTCACCATACGCATGCATGCTTTTGCCTTCACGGATATTAAGTTTATAACGAGCAAAACTGAACGGTCCCGTGGCGTTCGTTATAGCCGAGTTTGACTGTAGTTACCTGAAAAGAGGTGAACTCCTCCTAAAACATTAACAATAAAATTTCACCAGTGCCAATAATACCCTAAGGCAGTGTTGCCCAAACTTTTCTAATGGTGAGCCACATCAGTGGTTGTGAATCCCTTGGCGGGCCCCATTGGAAGTTGCCAATTCTTCCGTGGGCCGGATTGAGTTTAAATCGGAAGTTTTCTATATATTCTGAGGTGCCATATAAGTGAAACTCAAGTATAAATAAGGTTTTCATGGCTAACATTTCATTATTTAAAAGTTTTATTATAAAAATGTATGAATTTGTGTTAAATTTTTTTAATTGCTTTTTTGCCATAGCTTCGCAGGCCACACAAAAACCCTTTGTGGGCTGCATTTGGCCCATGGGCCGTAGTTTGGGTGCCCTTGCCATAAGGAATTCAAAATACTTTCTTCATTTGAATTGCATACAGCAGTTATTCTATATTTTAGGACGTTCACTTTGATAATGCTGATTTTTATGGTGCAGCTACTTGGCAACTTGATATAAAAACATTAGATTTACTTAGTATATACTTATATTAGATGAATCTTGGCTTTCCAAATGTTAAAATAGAAAAAAAACTTATATTCAGATAATTGCAGTATGTATACTAAGCGTTTTACTGCCAAGCCTAGAGCTGTATACCATGCTAGAAATGCCTGACTGACTTTTCTAATAATATAATCAATTGGTAATTTATACATATTAAAGCTATTTTTGAAGCTAAGGGGTTGAAAACATTGAGAATCATTCAGAATAAATGATTAATCAATCTGTCACCAAAAAAGAAGTTGGGTGAAAAAAAAAAGTCCACATTGGGTAGGCTAAATCGGCTTGTGGCAGTCTTAGCATGTTGTGCTGATTCAGCTCACTGGCAGCAAAAGGGTAAATCAACATGATACCTGTCTCTAATTGGTATTGAAATTTATCAGTATCATTGATATTAACATTTTCGATTTTAACTTATCAATTCTCTGTAAAAAAAAGTTTAATTAATCCTATATGATAAGAAATAATAATGAAAATGTTCATATTATGGTCATTTGTATATTTTGTTGGAAGGTTGTGTGGGAGGGCAAATTTGAAGAGATGAAATAATAATCAACTGAAAATGAAAATGAATGCCTGTGATGCCTCAAGAGAATTCATGCCATGTTTCAAAGGAGTATTGTTGGATAAAAATATCCCTTCAGCTTTAAATTTCTGGCTGTGGTTTACAACTTTTGTTTTATAAAAGGTTTGTGATTATAGACAAAACCAGGCTCTCCAAATGATCCATTTATTCACAGATTTTTTCATAATTCTCTCCTTTTCTAGCGATTCAAATGTTGAAACCCTCCAGACAAACCAATATTCCATACACAACATTTCACCAACTTCTTCCTTAGCTCTTCATTCTTGCTTACATATTGAAATACATCTCTTTCATCTGCACCTAATGTTTGCTTTGGTTATTCATGGCCCGTTTTCATTTGAGAGTTATGCATCTCTTGTTATAATGTTTCTAAGATTTTTATGCCATTCAATTTCATTTAGTTGCTTACAATTCAAGTCCTCTTCTTTTTTGTCACTCAATAACCTTTGATTTTTCTACTTTTACTTCTATCCTATATGCTCTCATGTTATTCAAAGGTGGGTATGAACGTTTAATTGCTTGAGAAACAATTTTGGGAACTATTTGTGGAAGAACCTTTGTTGCTGCCAAGTAATATATACATACTGATTGGTCCCATACATCAAACTTTCAGACTTTCTCTCCCCCAACTTTGGCCATCATTTCTTTAATTAATAGTTTCTAGCTCTTTAATACTCCATTGCTATAATTGAAAGTACACTTAATTTTCATTGTGTTTATGTTCTCCTTAAATAATTTTTAATGAAGTGAAGTTTTGAAAAAGAAAATTCTTAACTTGATGCATTAGTGGGAATTATTAGTAACGATGTAATTATCGTAAAATCTTTGATGAAAAAAATTTTTTCTTTCATTATAATCCAAGAAGTAAAAACGATAATAATTTTGCTAGCAATCAACACAGTTCACAATAGGAACTATCTAGCTAAAATTAATAACACTGCTAAGTTTCGATGTGGCATCTATAGAGTTTAGAATAATTAATTGTTGAAATAATAAATTGTTGGAGAGAAAAGCAGTTGGAATCTTGAGGATATTACGATGAGCATTTGCTTAAAATATGAAAACAGGATGTTTTACTAAAATAAGTTTGGTTAGAGAGTTGAATATAAGTTGCCTTTGGCAAGAAAAAGTGATAGGATTGAAAGGAGGAAAGCATTACAATTTTTCTCTATCCTGCTCTGTCTCTTTTTAAAAAATCAGCCAATGGAACTCATTCTATAACCTGATGATGCAATGGCAGGAAAAAATAAGCAGTCAATGAATCCTCGATTGGGTGAGGATTTTCTCAATTGTCTTTATAACTCAAATGATTAAGTTAAGAATCTCAAAATTTATTAAACTATTGAGAGCCATAATTTTTTGTTTTTGCATATCAATTTATTCTTCATTTATGCGGTCAGTTACGAATATGCATTAACAGGTAGTGGACTAAACTCCCATAACATGTGG
Organism: Tanypteryx hageni; assembly: GCA_028673005.1. Classification (NCBI taxonomy): domain Eukaryota; kingdom Metazoa; phylum Arthropoda; class Insecta; order Odonata; family Petaluridae; genus Tanypteryx; species Tanypteryx hageni. Next base: position 57,390,314 of record CM054120.1, on the reverse strand, counting down.
AAGCTCGAACAGTATAAGCATTCAGTGAAATTGCAGTACTTATTTTAGTTGCTAAGGCATTTATTTTTCGCAACTTTAATGAAATTCAATTACAATGAGATGATAGGTGAAGGATTTTCGAAGCTACTATGATAGAAAAAATTTCTTTTTTTGAAAATTATACTTGCAATAACATACGATGTTGTTTTAAAAGGTGATGGCTGGGAAATTGTACCATCTTGATTATAAAGACAAACGTTGCTATATAGCGTTAGGGAATCCCACCGTAACATCTTACTTCAAATATTATCATGGCCAATTATTTTTATTATGGTTTTTGGTCTAACTATTTTTTTCCTCTCCGAGTCCGGTAGAATTCAAATGAGCAATTGTAACTCAAATAATTACAACAATATTATTAAAATTGAATTGCAGCTAGTATAACATTATTTTTATGCTCCTTTGTTGCTCCCTTACTTAGTTATGCGTCATTCAAAAATAACTGCTTCATTCATTCATTTCTGAGACGAAAACTGAAGTGCCTTGGAATATTTGAACGATGCCGGCATCTTTGAGGTTGGGCGAAGCTCGGATTTCGGAGCGAGGGGAGGCCCCTAGCTTTCGTCCGTGGCAACACCGCAGAGAGGTCGTAAATTTACTTACGGTGAAGGAGCTAGTGGAACGAAGGCCCCTGTGCCTAGAAGTGTGGTCGACTTAACAGTTCTCCATTATAACTAAAAGTGTAAAAGCCGCAGATGAGCATGGAAATCAACTGCAGGATCAACAGGTGTGAGAAAACTCGTCTTAACTGACCTCATCCCCGCAACTACTGCGCATCTTACCCCTGCTCACCAGGAAATAGTGAGTAAAAAATTCAAACATTTCCACACTGCCTTTTGGAGAGAGTTGTTTATCCTATGTATTCGTTACTTGTTGGAAATCTGTTCCATGTTAAATGTTAACTTGCGTATAATTTACTGACGCTCGAGGTATTGTGTGTACGTTGGAATGAAATTCCTCTCTATCACGAACATTAATTAACTTATGTATATATTCTGTCGTATTTATTATTCAGCATATCTTTAACGTTGTAGTTCATAACGCCACGAAGTAAATGGTGTGTTATCTTTTAAACTGTTAGTTAAGTGACTATTCTGTAACACCGATCGAGTGGTATTCTCTCCGTTTCTATGCGAGTTTTGGAAACAACTTCATTATTTTATTTTCTTTTGGTCTCAAAAATGTTTAATCATAATCTTTTGGGGAATAATAATTTATAATATTGCCACGTAAAATTTACCTAGTTTACAAAACTTTATACAGCCTTTCAAAACAGTTCGAATAAAAAAGTCGCAAGCAAATATTATTGTAGAGATGTATGATCTCGCAGTTAACATACATTTATCTAGATATCCAATCGAAGCGTTGGAAGTGCGACGAACTATTAAAAGTTTTATACATTCTGGAGTTGATAAAGTTAAAATCAGTTTTTTTAATTTCCTTAAATCTCTTGCCAGTGGTTTTATGATATTGCGAAACCCAGAGGACGACAAGAACCTTCCAAAGAGCAATCAAAGAAGCCCCCTTCCTCCTACCTCCCCCCTATCTCCACGACCCTTTCTCCTGGAACAGCCACACCCGACGTCCACCAACCTTTTCTTCGGAAAAGTGACCCCCGCTGTCAGGGTTTATTGCCATTGTTCGGAGAATATCTACTGCGTCACCTGATCGCTCGAAAAGAGAATGATGAAGTATACGGGGAGAGTGATTTGGAAGATTTTTATGCCTCGGTTATCCTGGTCGGAATATTTTATGAATTATTCTTTAACGGGTGGCGTTTAAATTTCCCATAGCCCGTGGTGACATGAAGTCAAAGCCCAGAGTTTTGCTAAATTGTTCGTATAAATACGCATTACACCAGCGTTTCTCAACCTTTTTGGTAATACGGCCCACCTAAGCTACAGGAAATTATCCGCGGCACACTTAAATTCCAAGAAATTTTCTGCGGGCTACCAACATATATATTAATATGCGGCAACCGAAAAATATGTCCCTGGACAAAATGTCCTCGTGCATAATGGCCCAGGACAAAATGCTCCCGAACGCAAGGTAGGACTAAATGCCACTACGCACCAGAATACGTATTAATTATTCCCTCTCCGATATTGGTAAACTTCAAAATCGGTCAGATGCTTAATTATAACGCCTTTAACAGTTTTCGGTATTTATTTTGTTCTGAAAATATAAATTATTAACATTATCCTCCATGTAGACGTTTTTGCATTTAACGTGTCTTTAATAATCATCCCGAATAGGTAGAAGATTGAAATTTGGCAGGGATGCTTTACATCTATATCTACATGATAACCTGCAAATCAACTTTTTGGTGGATGTCAGGGGGTGCAGTACACCAAAGTTTCCTAGTTTTCCTACGTTACCTTTTCCTGCTATGCTCTCATATCGTCCTAGGGAAAACGTTCCTCTATATCGCTCCGTCCTACAGTCATCTCGCAAATCTTATCCTCGCTGTCCTGCCTTCCAAGATTCTCGGGCTTCTGATCTACCACCTTCTTTGCTAGTCCCTCCGACATATTTATCCGGCAGTTTAAACTCAGCCTGCAGCCTACGTTCCTCTAACGAAGCACATTTCAGATTTCCTATTAATGACGTCACGCTTTGAGGTTAACATGTCAATATCTAGTATGTATGTATGTGTGTATGTATGTATGTATGTATGTATGTAGGTATGTATGTATGCATGCATGTGTGTGTGTGTGATTCTATAACTCGAGAACTACAGAACGTAGATGCAAGATAAGGGCATCATTTTAATTGCAGTGCAGAGAAAAGTGGTGTAGTAGGGTTTTTAAACCGATTTGGTTGACCCTTTTAATTTTTAAAAACATAATCTCTTCTAATTTTTCCCATTTTAATAACACGGGAATGAGTGTAGACAAATTTTAATTTGGACTTAAAAATTACTAATAACCATAGTACGAGTTCCAGACTTGAACCCAGGAACGCAGAAATGAATGAAGTTTTGTTTCCTAACCGTCGAATTTCAAATACGGACCAAAGAGTTCCTAAATGACACTTTTAACAGCAAAATTTCGAATTTTTTTTATGGTTGTCATGTATATCCAATTGTTGCCGACTTCTTGAGCTAGGAAGAACCGCGTATGCAAGTTAAGCAACTTTAAAGCTGGGAATAATTTTGAAACGAGAAAAAAGTCTGCTATGACCGGGAATCGAACCCGGGTCTTCCACTTGCCGGGCGGATATTCTACCATTGAACTATCGTAGCAGATTATTTTTCTCGTTTCTGAACGCGGATGTTTTCTTGGTTGAATGAATTGTTATTGATTACGTGGGTGTTTAGAGGGAAGGGTTCGCGTGATGAGGTGTTTGGGTTTGATTCCGGTAAAATTATTTTTTTCTCGGTTCTTCATTCATTCATTTTTATTATTCCTTTCTTCTCATATCTTTCACTTCTTATTTGATCTTACCCTTATTTCTTATATATTTTTGTTATCATATTATTTATATTTGTAAAAGTAAGTGTTAAACGACCTAATAATTTTCTATTTATAATGCATGTATTTTCTATTTTATATGGAGCACATTTTTTTCTTAGTAATGCAGGTGTACTAAGAAGGGCCCACCTACTTTTTGACGATTTTTGCAATTATTTTTTATTTCCGTAGAAATGTGATAAGAAAAACTTTTTTTGCTACAAAACCTGTAGTAATACTTTTTTTAGCTGTTGTCAAGCGGGACTAATTAAAAACAAATGTCCCTAATAAATACCGTGGCGTATTTAAAAAAGTACTCATCGTATAAACATGGTTTGAACGATATGAAATGAGAAACTGATTTAAATATTTCTTTGTACTATATAATAAGTAGTATAAAATGCAGGAGGCATATTTTAAAGGTGTATAGTGCGAAAATTGCGAAAAAATAGAGAAAATGTAAAAATGCAAAGTTAAAAAAAAGTTCATCAGAAATGTCAAAACTATACAGTTCAAAACTTAAAACATTTGTCTGCTCAAAATAATTAATCCTTATTAAGTTGGGTGTAACATTATTAACAAAGTATCAAAGAATATAGGACTTTTATGTAATAGAAGGTTGGGTGATTAACACTCGTATATAATTTTCTTATTAATATTGAATCAGAAACCCGAACAACGTTAAATTGTGTCAAATAACTTGCAACTTTTTCGTACTTAAAGTGTTTCTGTATACTCTGCATTGATTATTTATTCTTAACTTTAAATTCGAGCAACGCCGGGTACTTCTGCTAGTGTGAAATAAAAAATATCGAGAGATAAAAATTAATGACCATAAATTAAGATTTCATAAGGTAAAATTTGGTTGGCGACTAAATCGAGGAAATATTTTTAAGTAAAAATTTATTAAATAATCTTAGCCTATAAAATGAGATTGTAAAAAATATCAATTTAAAAAAATACTTTAAATTAGTGTTTAATTCCTTTAAACATATAAGCAAACGAAAAATGAGAACAAATTTTAAGTTATTTCCTTGGATAATAAAAATATTCCATCCCTCAGTTTGGTGTTATTATTTTCTGCATATTTTGATAACATATGTAGGTCATAGACTCAAACTATTTATTTTCAATGTCGTGTTTCTAGCATCAAAATGTCCTGTAAAATCCTGTTATAATTTTTTTAAATACAATAAAATCAACATATTCATCATTGTCAGCATTTATGCTGGAAATATTACAGGATCAATTAGAAATTTTATGTACAGTATTTTCATTAAATTGTCAAGAAAAGATTAGTTTTTGGCTGTAATAAGTCCAGTGGTAGTAGGAGATTATTTTTGTAATTTATCAGCTTTCCAAATTTTTGTTGGGATGAAATAATTTGGTTATGATTGTCATATTAATAAAAGTTGTACCTTCTACATTTGTTTTAATTTTTTTTCTTGATGCGCATTGTTAAGGAGATGATGAGTTATCCAAACGGAGACATCACTCCGAGACGGGAATCTGAAATTTGGCATGTAATAGTTGGATGTGCACAATCGACGATGCAACCCAAAAATTATAATTATTTCCATTTATTTTGATGCTTGATGTTTTAGCTAGGCTAAAACATCAAACCATATATGGGGGTTTACTCATGTCATCTCAGTTTGTGCCGAATATCACTGCCTAAGGACTCGTAAAATAAAGGTTATGTTGTCATTAATGTTGCAGAGGATGTAAGTCTCTTTAGTTAGAAATATCTTATTTTTTAAACAACTGATCAGCAGTTTCATTCGGTTAGAATTTGTATGAATTCCGATGTGGGTTACAAATATAAATAAATATATATATATATATATTTATATACATGAAAGAGCAATTAAATCAATTTCATTAATTTGTAGTAACATTTTTCGTTATAAAGTTAAACGTAATGAAAAGCGAAATTAAAATTTGAGTGTAACAAAAAACGTAACAAAAACGATATAATTTTTTTGGTCGTAACGAGAAACTTAACGAAACGATTTTTTTCTCGTTTGCTATCACTGTAAGAAATAAATAAACCTATCAGTGGGAACAGATGGAACCTTTAGAAGGGTATGTATTTTTCAGGTTTTTACGTATGTTTCCTACTTCGTGGAGCTTTGTCGAGAGAGTGTGACGCATTGTCAAAACTCAGAGGGCCAACTTGTTACGCTCGTTTGTAGCTTGAGATTTACAAATTCGGATTTTCCCGTGGACAAACTCTGAACCTCCCGCGGCACACTTAGTACTTCGTCACCGCACACCGGTTGGAGAGCACAGCCATGAGGGACCCCTTGGACAACAGCAAATGCACTGTCGTCCCTTTAGTAACCGTTCGACCGCTAAATGTTAACCGTAATTTTTTACAATAAACCGACCCCGAAAAACCGACGCTTCAAAAGTCTGCTCGTATAAAGTCTGCTGTCAAACGTCCGCTTCTCAATCGTCTGTCTCCCAAACGTCCGGCTTCCAAACGCTGCCCGAATCACGGTGCTAAAACTTCACGCACGTTATAAGACCGTATATATGATGATATTGTGGTTGCATACGATCAAGGATACGGCACTTAATAGCCATTCAAACTAATTATTTTCCTAAGTAATTACTTGCCATTTTTATAAATTGATAAATTCTCTTTTATGAAGAATGAAAAAACTAAAGTAATAATATCAGGGTAAAATTTTTTGAATTTATATTTGATGAAATTATTCATTTAAGATTTGATAAACCTTGTTATCAAAGTTCAAGAAAAATCGAGGTCGTTACATTTTATTTTTGGATAATTTTGGTGGAAAGCTCGTTTCTTCTACAAAAACTTAATCACGAATTATGATGTGATGTAATGTATTGTGACGTATTGGGTTAAAATTACGATTTAACAAAAGAGGGTTTATTTCTTCATCCATTTAACAGCTACAAAGGCAGAAAAGAATAATTCAGGACTCCTCGTTCCCATTCACTATGTCCCCAAAAACGGTTCCCATATCCTTAATTACTATCATCGCTCCACAATTACTCGAGATTTATGTAACTAATGAGGATAATAACAAGATATTATAATGCACTAGAGAATTATCGAGTTTGTCTTATGGCAGAAATCACATTCAAGAATAACAACTTAAGTATCAAATTTATTTACTAGAATTTATTTTAGGTGAATTATCGCTAAAGATGGCTCCATTGTAGCGTACATGCGTATATGGTTCTTCATAACCTTGTTATTGCTATTGGAGATAGCATTTCTTGTTTAAAATTTTCTCTTTTGAAGCTTAAATTCTTATTCCTTGATACGATAATTACAGTTCTATTAACTTGCTTAGGCTTGAAAACCGCCACAACGTACCCTACAATATCGGACGATCACCAGATGGAAAACATTTTCTAATAAGCGATCCTGAAAAAAGAGCATAATATATTTATATCTATAATTTTGAATTGAATTGAACATAGATATAAATATATTATGTTCTTTTTTCAGGATCTCTTAGTCGAAAATCTTTTCCATCTGATGGTCGTCCATATTGTGAAACGTAAACGTGGAGAGTCCTCGCCGTTTTCCGTTCGAGCGATAAACTGAGTACGCTCGAGAATGAAGCCGACCATAACCGCCATTCCCGGCAGTAAAAACATCGACTTTCGCAGTTACCCACGCGCAGAGTGACTCACGGAAAGTACGTTAGAATTCTTCGCCGAGATAAGCTTACAACGCGGAGCTTGGGTTTGGCCGAAGTTCTAGTTGGCGGTATTTGAAAAGGGCGTACGTTTCAGAATAAATTTTAACCCTTAAGTAGGCGAGTTGGGTCTTTAAAGACCCCACAGCTTTAAAATATGCTATAGTTTTTCTGTACTTAATTGCACAGTAAAATTGAATTTTTTTATCGATGGGGCAATTTAAGACCCCACGCGCCTACTTACATAACGACGTCGGATTTTTTCTCCTTCTTTTCGGAAAACGTATCTATTTTATTATAATTTTATTGTATCTTATTGTAATATGAATTGTTTACTTTTAAGTTTTAATGAACTTTCGTGCGACACTGTTATCGGATGTAAATATCGTTAAAATAAATGCACATTTAGTTAAACAATTTTGATGCATATTTTCAACCCAGAATCGCATTTTTCATCAATTTTTTTATCCGATCCTTTTTAAATTGACTTGCACATATTTCTATAATTGTATACTATATCTGCACCATTCGGAAACTCACCTTTCAAAGATATGTGATGTTCAATGTCGTACGCGAAGACCATCAAACTCTCCGAGAAAAATGACTATAGTGGAATGCTGGGAGAAATAAATGCTTTTTTTACTGTTGTTAGAATTCACTAGGTTCTTGTGACACTGGACCTATGAAAATATCCTGTCGCTTTATTTGTTCACGGAATGAGTAATTCTTTATCAGTATAGGGGAATACCCATATGGTTGACTCGAATGAAGGACATGACCGTCTGCACGCTCTTCCCAGCAGGGTCAAGCGGGGAGAAGAAATACCCCGAGTGGGTGTCCCTTGCTCCTATCTAGAGATGATTCCAATAAACAAAAAGCATAAATCAACAGCAAAAAGAAACCATCACCATTTCTATAAATAAGGGAAGCCTTACAAGCAAAAAATAAATTAATGCTAGAGAGACTTTTTGAGAAAAGTAATTTATTTCTTTCCCAGAGTGAAACATTTAATTGCATTATAATTTTAAAAGCTGTTTTGAATTTATTTGCAGTATACATGTAAATTCTTGATTAAAATACTACTTCTGTGTGATAGTTAAATCGAATCAAATGCTAAGGAACGTATTTTTGGAAGATAAAGAAGGTATATACTCAAGAGAAAAAATCACTTATTTACTGAAGCGTTAAATGAATATAATGAATCCATTATTATTAGATATTGCTTAAAGAAGATGAACAAAAAGATTAATTTACGTATTTAGATTTTTTGTGTTTATAGAGTCGACATGAACTATTTGATCTATGGTCAAATGTGTGACTGACTTAGCGTTACGTCACCATTTTAAAGTTACTTCCGCAATCCTTATGTTGATGCATAAATTAGAATACACTCAAGGCCGTATCAAGAGACACATGGGCCTCACGTATGTGGGATCCTTGCCCTCCACGTATTTAAGACACATAGTCCACAAGCTTAGCACGTTGAAACTACAACCATATCCTTAAATTGTAAAAAACTTGATCCTTGGAACTCGTTTTTTCCAATAACTTTTTCATCATTAAGTTGTTCCTTTAAGTATTTATTCAATCCTCCATCAAAAGTCTTGTGGCGCTTAGTATCTCTATGCAGCTGGACGAGGAACGACAATAGCCAATAGCACCCGACAGTGGAAACCGTGAGATGTATTTGCGAATTACGCAAAGGATGTTACAATATAACCGTTACATTGTAATAAAACCTAAGTAAAAACACGAGTTGTGTACGTAAATATTATATTAGTTTATTTGTGAAATATTTTACTAAATAAAATAGTGAAAAAAGTCGAGTTTTGGCTATTTCGACGTCCCCATGAGTATCGGGGCCCAAGGCGAGCGCCTCATGCGCCTTTGCGGTAATCCGCCACTGCTTCCGATACGCAGGGTGGTCCCGCAATTCACGATTGCAAGTATCGTTCTTCTTGGCGGCCCTTTCAACTCAGAAACTTTAATCGAATGCATAAAAGAGTCTACCCACTCTGGGTCCCCTTTTCTTTGGGACCCACGCACTTGCGTGTTTTGCGTACCGATTAATCCCCCTTAATCCTTCTTAATCCCGCTTAATCTCGCTTAATCCCGCCGGAACGAATTTGAAGCCCCTGAAAAAATTTAGCGCCCTCACAAAAAAATGGGTTCTCTTTGGCATAGGTCGCCCCACCCCAAGCCGCACGTGGGTTTCCGGTACGCCTCAGAGCTGCACCAAATCACATTTTCTCGCCGACTTTAGCGTTGCCTCAAAAATTAAAAATAGTAGAGACTTATTTCGTTTTTATTACACCACGCCGCCATTTTTTTACTTAGACCTTTTTCAAATAAATACTTCTTTCTAAAACATTGCCAGCGAAGGCAGATGTAAGGCGTATGTAGCGCTACTCCTTTGTTCCCCTAAGGAGGAAATGACGTGCTTTTTATTTTTAATTTATTTTGAATTTTGCGGAGCCGCGTTAGACAGTTGAGTTCCGAACAAGTGGTTCTCGAGGCAGGTCAGTGCGTGTGGTATCTCCTTGAGCGCCTTTCGACAAACACTACGTGCGAGGCGGACGCGCCCTGTCACGGGACGTTAATAAATCCGACTCCGTCTAGACGATATTTCTCGACTGCTGAAAAGGCACGTTTCTTATGCCCTTGCGGCGGCTTAGAGAAAATTACTTTTTCCTAGGTAATTACGAAAGAAAGAAACGCGCACTCTTGCAGTCACCCACGCGTAGGATTGCACACGAACAGTAATCCTCACCGCCATAGCTTGTTCTGCATAGGCTCACTTAGAGTGTGGACCGAACCCTCCGTCAGCGAAATTTCAAATGGAAGAATACGTCGGATAGCGTTGCAAATTGATAGTGCGATGAGTAATGCTAAGTAATGCGGTAGTTTCTTTTATTGGCGTATTTACCCAATAAGTGTATTATTTTTAGCAGATAAATAAAATATAATATAATAAAATATAAAATTTTATTAAACAATATTAGCCAAGTCGACCCTCATAATGCCAACATTGCTTTTATTATAGGTTAGTGGTTGATGTCAACATTAGCCACTTTTGTTATGCGTAAACCGACGGCTCCTAAATGGTCGTTTCTAGGGGCGGTCGCTAAAAGAGGTTTCACCGTAGGAATGGGTATATAAACAACATTTTTTCATCCTGTCTTGTATTATTGTTACGAAGCATTGACTTTATCGAATGATATTCCATTTTTAATTTAGAAAAGTTTTATTTAGCTAAGCTAATCGCAATTCCATTTCAGTACCATTTTAAATTTTATTTGCATCCCTAATGGAGTCTTTGCAGTCAAAACTTAATATTCTTACCCATCCGTTTTAGATGAAGATCTTCAGAAAACTGAAACGAAGCAAAAGAAGATCGTTTTTATACAAAAAAAGAGAAAAAGATAAAATTTATGAGGCAAAAATAAACAAAAGATTCATGAAAATAAACAATAATGACACAGTTTTTTGTAACCGCTGGACAGGGTCGCCCCTATAGCGGTGCGGGGCCCGGGGCAAATCGACTTGTGCGGGTTTCCTTGCGGTGATAGAGAAGCGACCCCCCCACCCCAAAGTGCGGGGCCCGGGGCGGTCGCCCCAATTCACCCTACCCTAGGGACGGCTCTGCCACTGGATTTTATTTAACCATAATGCTACCCAGTTTTAACGTAGAACGTCGTCATCACGCGTCGGAATGAGAATCAAAACCTTGAAATTCCAAAAAAGCAAAATCACTGTGGTTTATTTTTATAACACTGTGATCATGTAATACCAAAAAGTTACGGATTATTTGGCTAACTGGATTCATCAAAAATAAAACCGAGGTGCTTACATAAAAATCCAATGATTTAAAAAAAATAATCGTAGACTTAATTTTCTTGAACGGTTTGTTATCTTTTGTGGAAATATAATCTCTATCGCATTCAATAATACTTTTTAAATTAATAATGCGTTTACGAATGAAAAATAATCTCTCCGAATAAAAATTAGCTATTTTAATTGTTGTTTCATATATTGAGTCATTCTGTAGTTTTAAATGTTTTCCTATCGCAGCCTTGGAAAAATATTATTTTCAATCAGTTGTGACAATGAAAATACATTATATAAATATGTGCCCCACTATGCTGCCAGGTCCGCCACAGCGGGAGGGGGCGGGGGCAAAGGGTCTGGGGGCCCCGAAGAGTCTGGCGACGTAGGACTCAGCATTGCTTTTTTTTCCACCCACTGTAAACAGAGCATATCAGGCCGCTTGGCCTTATGAAGTTAAAAATTATTCCTTGAGATCCATCTGGATCCATCAGACCCATATGAAAAACAAAAGGGGGGCCTTGCGTGCTGTGTTCATTAAGCAAAACGAAAGGAAGGAGACTGAGTTTAGCACTGTGGATGTGGAAACTTATCCCCGTAGTTGGAGTATAACTCTTGAAGTGTGAAGCTTACCAGAAAACTTCCAGTATTTTTCGGTGCGTTTGAGGAGAGAAACAAAATACAACTTAGTCTTTATCTTATTACATTATAATGTATTTATTCATTCATATTATTATATATTGTTAGACATGCAGGGCCGGATTTAAAAATTACGCGCCCCTTTACAAAGCATCTCGAATTTCGTGTTTTCCGTAAAAATAAAGTATTAAGCTATACGTACTTAAATATATGTCATTTGCGAATGTTAGGATTTCTCACGGATGGTTAAGAGAAACATAATATAAATTCTTTTTACTACATGAACATACCCTGCCATCCGCTAATAAGATGACTTGCAGGGTATCATGGTGATGTAGATGAATAATAATCATCGTATTACTAGAACTCGAACGTCCCTAAGCATATTTATACCAAATGGGAAATCCGTCCCTGTACATACATATCTGCGTTATAGAAGACAATGCTTTCATAAAAACGGGGAAATTGGGAAATTCCTAAGTAAGATAATATTTAGTTTATTAATTGCGTATCAAGACACCCTGCAGTCATATTTATTGTTTTACGTATTTATTTAGATGGAAAAGGATAATTAAAGTGCGACTAGCAGCTGCGAAAAAGACGGAAAGAAAATTAGAAGAAGAAAAACTTAAGAAGAGGAACACAAAATCACCCCATTGAAAATGCCCAATTACTTGTAAATAAAACTATATATTAAATAGTGCATTTAATTCATATCAACATTTTCGAAGCGAATGTAGAACGATTTAATATATAGTTGTTCAACATTTTCGCAGGGGGGAGGGGCAGGATTTGTAGTTACGCCACTGATGTGCCAAAACTGTTTAAATCGATGGATAGAACTCGAGTTACTATCATATATGTGCCGTTAATGAGTATTAATTTGTGATGGAGATATTAAGAAAATTACCTGAAAATATGTCAGGCGGTTGCTTTTGTGGCGAATCATCCAGGAAATAACTATCATACTCCAAACTCTCCAACTGACGTATGTGGAAGTACTCGCCGCTCGTGTCCCAATTTCATATATATCAAATCGGGACACTTCTTCTCTTAATTTCTTTTGAGCCAATCGTGAACCTTTTGTCGCGAGATTTCTTCCCTCCCTTTTAAACCGTCCCATATCATTGCCCATTTCTTTACACTTCTTGTGACGCACAACGTTATCGTCACGAGGTGCCAACTCAAAAATTCGGCGAAAATAAGCTTTGGTCTTAAGTATGTTTGAATAAAATCTAAATTGTAAAATTGTACCTTTCTTCCGAATCCGACGAAGGAATAACATTCCACCTCACTGATTATGAAAGCGTCAATGACAGCGGAAGTGCCTGAGAAGGAATTATTTGAAACAAAGAATCAAATGGAATTACGCTAATTTATTTTTTATCCGAAAAATTAACGACAGATGAATTCAACATTAATGATAAAACTCGTGGGTATTATGTGGTATATAAGCTGGTTCTCAAAATGTGCACTTTTCATAATCCGAATTTTAAACGATATTATCGAACATTTGCTCGAAGGATGACTGAAGTAATTTCATTTGAATTTATCATCCCTCTAATAGTCACTATCCTTAGAAAGCCGTGTTGTGGCGAGTCAGACATTTTTTTGTGGACGAAAGAGAACGGCCTACAACTACTTCACGAGGCGTCGGGAAAATGTGATTTGGTTGAGGAGAAGGGAAGTGGGAACGGAGGGAGAGAAAGGAAAGAGAAAGGCAGTGTTAGGAGCGGAGAAAAACAAAGGTCGGTAGAAAAGGAGGAGAGGACGTAATAAGGAGAGGATGGGAGAGGGAGGGTGGAAGAGGACGGCACGAATGAAAGCCAGCCTTGAGAAGGGAAGTGAGGTGGGCGAGAGTAGAAAACGAAGGGAGAGAAAAGGGGAGATGGCAGATGTCGGAGGAAAAGAGTCGGGGAGGATTGCATGCGTGCGAGAAGAGGAAGGACTGGGAGGACCCAAAAGGGGGAGGTGGGGTGGAAACAGAGCCTCCGAGGTCGTGAAACACGACGGCTCATCGCAGCGGCGTTGGCAAGTACAGATTGGACGAGGAGTTCTTTAGTTCGCTAGAAAGCGTGCACCATATATCTCACTCGTTCCCTCCCCCTTTTCTCTCTCTCGGGCAGTCAGATCGCGTTATATTAACTCGGTCCTTTTCTCTTTTAGATTTTTATTTGTTATAGCGACGAATGAGTTTTTGAGGAATGCTCATTAACGCAGGTTGTAAATTATCCCTTTCATTATCTCTTTTCCGCTTTAGGGCGTGATTTATGAAAAATATGAACTTAGCTAGACTGATTGTTTGCTGTTGGTTTTCTCTCCTCGAAAAAGCCATCAAACTGGGTCCGAGTTTAACCCTGGACACAGAATAGAGACCTACCTACCTTCTGATTCTGTTCCCTGGAAATGGGTCCCAAGAGCTTGAATGTAGGAACGGCTGTGTGGGTTTGCGGAAGATATCTTAAAGATTTTCAGAGCATAGATTCTCCTCTAGGGTGATAGCATCATAGAAAACAAAAAAGGATCGAGCTGCTGAAGCTGAGAGTAAATAGCGTTCAAGAAAACTTTTAATACAGAATGTAAAAATTTATTAATTTTACTGTGATTAGTATAAAATGACATTGCAAAAATCATAATTATTTTGGTTGTATAAAACCTAAAATTTATTTGATTTAATTTTTTTAATTTTTCAAAAACTACGAAACTTAAATTAGATTTTTATCCCCATTCTTCTGGCCGCTAGAATCTCTACACAGCGTGCACAACGAAATGGAATACTAGATAGGTTGGCTTAAAAACGAAGTGTCTTCTATCGTCTAGGACGAGGTAGTGCGTCAGATGTGGCGATTTTTTCCTCCCCTCCCTTTTTACTCCCGCACTTATACGATAACCGATATTCGTGATATCGCCGGACTGAACACCACGCCCACGAACGCCACGCCACGGTCGACACGCCCTCCCGTGGTGCCTCTCTTCTTTATATACCCTAATTACCCCTCACCTCTTTAACCTTCCCTCTTTCCCATGGTTATGCAAGAACAGTAGAAAAGCGACCAATCATCGGGAATAATTCAACCATTTCGAATTACCCGGCTGACGTCATTACCTCCCTCCTTCACCACCGGCGTCACGTGACAGCCCATTCCGAAAGTGGCCTCCCGAGCGACGAGACGCACAGCGGAGCACCGAGAGGAGAAGTCGACGCAGGTGTATGCCATTCCATCCCAATTCTACCCGGCTCAGAGAGAAACTATTCAGTGTTGAGTGGACATTGACCTACCGGGAGCCGGAAGAGTGATAGTAACTATTGGATGTGATTTAACTGACATTAACTAAGATTCGTTTCGAATCGCCTTCACCTATGAGGTGTATTTCTGTATTGTGGTATTACTTAAATCTGGTCAAATCTAACCTGTTGGATTGTTATTTTCTATATTTCTATATTCTATCTATATTTTGTCATTAGCACTTAGCATATCAGTGGATGTTTTTGCACCGAAAATTATACTTCGCTGCACAGACAAACAGTGAAAAAAACGCTAAAATTTCTTGTGGCCACATAACAATGAGTTTTAAATAAGTCACTCTAAAATCGAGAAAACTTTGCGTGGCCAATTATTCTAACACTCGAGTAAATATCTCAGACTTTTTATGATATGAATAAATGTATGACAGATAAAAATAATTTTATGTGAATATACGAAAATTTATAATCCAATACTTGACATGAGAAAATATATTAATACTAACGCAATTGCCAGTCAAAAATGACGGGTTCAAAATAATAAAAGCTGAATTAAAAATTTTAACTTTAAATAAATTATTTTAACAATCATTATTTATATTGCTTTTGTCTCCCACAGCAGTCGTTTGTCAAGATAAACAAATGAGCGATTTCGGAAAATAATGAATAGAATAAGTGACTTTATTAACATTTCTTTAAAATAGCTCAAATCGGATGATCGTAGGTCAGATTTTTCCTATTTTAATCTCCAAAAGAAGAAAAGCCTGCATGAAAAAAGTAAATTTTTTTAGTGTTATTTTACGCAGAAAGGAAATACCCCCCCGGAGTCGAAGTCTGGAATTTTTTCGTGAATTTTCTTTCGGCAAAGCATTTTTATATTTGAATAAATGATTTCTGCCAATTTTCAATTATCAATCTACATCCTTGATTAAGTTATTCGAGTTTTAATAGCTTGACACTCAGATAAACGGACGGATAACGTAGCCTTTTATTGTTGTTTTTGTGGTTCTTTTAAACCTCTCTTTCTCTCCCGATTTTCCAAAACCGTCCATACCGTCCCATTCTTTTACCTAACTCCCGTTACCTATCGCACAATCCTTCACCCCAAAGATTTTTACATGCTTGGTTTGTTTATTAAAACGTTCAGCACGCTCCTCAGATTTTCATACCGTTTCTATTGCAATGATATTGAATTTAGCTCATATTACGATATTTAATGTCTTTGAATAGTATTTCTGATTTTTAGGTATTTAGGTAATTACCCTCCTCTCCCAATATAAACCGAAAAGATAATAAAATATAAAAAATTCCATCGGAGAAATGTTACGGTTTTGCTCTATATATATTGCTGAACAAAACCTTTTTAAAAAATAAAATCTGCATAATTTCGAAGACATTTTCAAATAGTTATTTATTCTAATATTTGATCACCTCCACCCCTCCCCCAAGGATGAAACCTGGCCTGTTGCCGAGCGACGGGATTTGGGGTTTCGTAGCAAGTCTCGAGCTTATAGGTATGGTTGTTCTGTAACAGTCGTGCAGGATTATTGTTTCGAAAAAATCTTATTGCGAGTGGTGTTGATCTCGTACTTATATGTCGAGTGTACGGCCAGGTTATTCTGCCACGGTAATTGGGTAGACCGTGCAGCCAGGGACCCAACGCCTAGTGCCAGGCGGCGGAAAATAACTTGACGACCCTAGGGGGCCAACGGCTTCGGGCGGATGAACCTCTTAGGGAGGGTGATGGTCCCTCAGGTGGAGGAAATGCCTCTGGAACCCATCTAGTAGCGTCTGTACCCCATGTTAGAGGCGGCTACAAAAGGCGTCTGTACCCCAGGTTAGGGGCGGCCTCTCTAGACAGCGGAAGGCAACGGGAAACCACCGCTGGAATTATCACATGTTATGGTGCGGAGGAGTTAGAAATATCATGGGTTCTTCGCAAATTAAATATTATGGAGTTAAAATAGTCTCCCGATCGGATCTCCGGGGGAGACAGTTTACGAAAAGTCTAGAGAATAAAGCGAAGTCAGGGGAAGGAAGAAGATTAAGGTTAGGAACCTGAAATGTAAGGACGTTATTAGGAGATGGAAAATTGGAAAATCTCAAGTGAGAGATGGAGATAAACAAGATGGACATTATTGGGATAAGTGAGGTGAGATGGGAGGGAAATGGTGAGTTGAGGAGTGACGATACCAAGTTATACTACTCGGGGATTAACAGGCGGAGAAACTGGGTAGGAATGATAGTTAATAAGAAGATTGAACCAAATGTTACCAGGGTCATTTATGACCATGATAGATTTATTGGACTGATATTAAATGCTAAACCCAAGAACAGGATAGTCATACAAGTATACAACCAAACGGCAAACGTGACGATGGGGAAGTGGAGGAAGTGTATGAGAGAATAAGTGCCATACTGGACCAGGAACATTTATGATGCAAATATAAATACGCCGAAGACCGCGAGTAAATATTTTCGCGCATGGTATAGTGGAATTTAAGGTTAAACTCTGAAAGACGCACACTACTCGAATAAAGTTTCCACACGATGGACGTATTTGAACTAATGAGGGTAAACTGTTCTATTTCGACGTCACAAATGAATAATGTAAGGGAGGAGGAAATACTGAAGGAGAAGTGTATGAAAACAATTGGGTGAGAATATGTACCCCGTTCTCATTGCGACTTAACCAAGCGTAGGAATGACTACAAAGCAGGGAAACACCCAACAGCGGCTCAAGTGGTTGCCACATCAGATTATCTCAGTTTGGGAATGTATGATATATTCGCCTATTATTATTATTTCGATTTACCTTTTAAGCTTTTTACCTAAAACGGGATACTTCCTATCAACCGATTTCTTCGGTATACTTCTCCCGATAAAGCGGCTGGTATTCTGCCGTCCATTATTTATGGAAAAAAGTATTTGCTTATTGAACACGGAGGCGTTGCATGCATACCGACATTCAGATTATAAAACTTTTATACTTTATATCTTTTTTCAATTGAAAAATGTAGATATATTCATCGTTCGCCATGAGAATTTATACGAAAGCCTTTATACAATATTCGGTAAAGACTCCATGTATATTGACCCAGAAACTGACACTCATAATCAGTTATTAATAAATCGGAAGCTATCAATAGCAGATATAAGATTCTTATAGACGTTTTAAATTCAAATTTCAACTAACTTCGATGGTAATATTTCCATTTATGATGCAAATAAAAATACGCCGAAGACCGCGAGTAAATATTTTCGCGCTTAATAAGTATTATCGATCGAATTTACTAGATTGAAAAGAGCTTATAACTGTTTAAAAACATTTTATTTAACTTTTTTACTGTAAACACATCAGGGAACCTTTATAAGAGCTTCATTATTGGAGCAGTAGCTTCATTTGCGGGTTAGAGGTTGTTTTGCTTTGACCTCCTTGGCCACCTCTGGCTGCTTGATATCTGCACAACAAAAAGATAAAGAAAAATTTAAGTATAGAAATAGATATATGGCACATAGGGTTACTAAAAACTTCATATAAACCATTTAAATAATGAATATTAGAGCCTATGGTTGGATTTCAACAAATGATTCCAAGCACCAGAAAGTGATTTCAACTTCTTTATTTTCATGCGTCACGATTGGTATTCAATTAAAAAATTTTAATCCAGTAATGTTGCATATAGAAATAAATTCAAAACTAAATCAGCGTTTTCCAATTCTAGAACACGTGCAACTCGAGGAATATAGTGTCCCCGGTAGAGATAACACTCCATCGCCTCCCTCCGTAAAAGTATATTAAGATATGAGTACATGATAATTGATTATACAGTCTGTAAAAACTACTGATATTAAAAATAAAAGGAATGATATTGAGATTATAGCCTGTTCCGCGATGAAAATTGGTATCCAATATTTGTTCACTTGCAAGTAATGCAAAGGTATATGATCGTGATAGCGACCCCGAGACTAGGACGGCCCGGGTATCCGCCCGGCTGTCCCGTACGTCGCGCCGGGTCTCTTCGGAGACTCGGCAAACGTTGAATGTTCTGCAAGAATTGTTGATTCTGATATCTTAAAAAGCAAATTTTCATTTTAGGAATTTTTTCGCAATAAATGTTTTAACAGGAGCTTTTCGCGCTAATATTTGAATACTTTTAAGTCGTCGACTCACTTCGTTCTCCACGATAGTTCAGTGAAAGTATACCAATCATATAAGCGGATCACACGAGTTCGATCTCGGTCAAGGCAGTATATTTCCTTATTCTCAATTTATACATACCTTTCCCCTCTGCCGGTAAGTGATTCGGATTCTTTGCGTTTGGTTTATTGTCCACTGCCTTTTCGTTGTGCGGATTGCGCTGTGGTGCTCCTTTTAGTGGTACACCATTGCACTTGGATTTATGTTGTTTATCCATGACGATACTAAAATTTCAGAAAAAAAAATCCAATTGATAAAATCAAACATTTAGAAGTATCATTAAAAAGCATCTACATAATACAATAAAATACAGACCAAAAGACAAATATTCCTATTAGAATATATTATCAAAAAACGACATTCCGCATACGCGAAAAACTTAAAACTATAAAAAGGCGAATATAGTAAAAAGAAGATTCATTAATACATTAGGTGCAGCTTATTACCATCACTGGTTATGGTTATCAACTGTCTATTGCAATCAGCCGCGGAATTCAAAAAGCAGATCTTGTTTTGAATATTTTGTTCATTGTAATTGTCACATTAACCGTCTCCCACTGTATTAGAAACGAAGAAATAAATTTGAATATGTGAAGGTGTGTTTTATAACTCAAAAGCCTATCCATTAAATTCATGAATGAAATATAAATTAATTTAATAAAAAATGGGCGAGCGAAGCGTGCCGTTAGACGAAGTTGGGATAATGAGCAGAGAAACTAGTAATGAAGTGCAATTCGTACTGCTAAATCTCTCATTATCGAACTTGTTCGAGTAGCGTAAATCATTTCACATCGTCGAAAATGTTATAATTCCTACAAGTACCAATTAATAATTTTGAATACAACTTTAAAATATTATGCCAAAGAACCGATTCCACCTTATTGCGAGTTAATATAATCTTTAACACTAGAACCCCGGGACCGGTCATTTTGACCGGTTTTGAAAATGACATCGCTACTGTTCGCGTTGTAGTCGTGATAGTGCGCCGTAATTTCATGACTTTTAATCTTTTAGTATGTATTGTTAGTGCCCCAAGTATAAACCATATTGTCTGTATTGTTCACGAGCAGTTTGCATTACTACCTTAAACCCCTGAACCGGTCACTTTGACCGGTAGATTTTTCCTACTCAAACTCGAAGAACGCAAACAGTAACAGAACGTGTTTCGGGAGATTCCGACCCCTACACCACATGCCAAACGGCACGTAAACGATAGCAGTGTTTTGAGCTCTTGGAGACTTTTCATTGATGAGTCCATGGTACGTCATATTCAGCACTGTATGCAGGCAGAGGCTCGGAGGCAGCTCGGCAATGACTCCTGGTGGTTTTCCCTTGACGAGTTGGACGCATTTTTTGCTCTCCTGTACATACGCGGTGCACTCGGCGCCAGGTCTATGGAACTTGCTGAGATGTGGTTCAAGAAGTGGGGTCCAGGCGTGTTTGGAGACCAATTATTTGAGACCGTTTTGCTGAAATAATGCGTTATATTTACTTGGATTGGGTGCCGGTGGTGTAGTGGTTAGGACGCTAGCTGCTACTCGCCCGATGCTTGAAAATGTCATCGGGTACGAATCCTGCGCGAGTAGGACTTTTTCTCAAGGTCATCTGGCCCCCTGTTCGCGTGGTTTGAGGAGACCGCGCAAATTCAGCTTTTCCGTCCTTCGGAAGAGACGTTAAGCCGTTGGCCCCCCTGGTGTTCTTCGCAAGAGCAGGCAAATGCCGGCACCGGGTTTCCCTCCTCCCTTCTGTGTGTGTCCGGTGTGGAAGGCAACGGGAAACCACCACACCGTGTATGTATATTCCCTAGTCAAAAACCAATTAATTAAATAATTGGTAGGACCTGTCGCAAGACAGAACACGAATGAATGAATTCGATCCCGATCACAGCGCCTGCAAAATGACAAATTTGCCTGCAAAAAGACAAATTTGCTCTCGCATCACGCACTTAGAATAAATTCAGAGAAAACTGCTACTTATGCTACGTGCCGGGGTCTTTTCTCACTGTCGACGAGCAGTTGTACCCGACAAAGTGTCGTTGCCCATTCCTGCAATATATGGCAAAAAAGCCGAATAAATTTGATATCAAGTTTTGGCTATTAGCAGATGTGGATTCAAAGTACGTTTGTCATGGCTTTCCTTATCTGGGTAAGGATGAGACCCGACCACAAGATGAATTACTGCCAGAATACGTTGTAATGAAGTTGACAGAGCGATACCTACACAAAGGGCGAAACATTACAACTGATAATTTTTTTATATCGCTCAAGCTTGCTAAAAGACTAAAGAATTGTAACACCTCCCTCGTTGGAACTATGAACCGAGTTAGGAGAGAAATTCCTGCAGTAGTGAAAGAGATGCGTGCACCCTTGTATGAAACAACGCTTTTTACAACAGATGATGCGACACTGACAATTTACCAGGAGAAAGTAAACAACAATGTGCTAATACTTAGCACCATGCACAAAGACATATTGATTAGAGGCACTCACAAAAAGTTACCAGAATCTGTTTCATTTTACAAAAAACGAAGTGTGGTGTTGATGTTGCAGACCAAATGTGTAGAAAATATTCTGTACGCAGTGGAACGCGAAGATGACCAGTTCACGTATTGTACAATATCCTTGATATAGCGGTGATCAATTCCTGGATCGTGTTTCAAGAAGTCACAGGGAAGAAAATTTGTAGGCGCAACTTCATCCTGAAACTTACAGACGAGTTGAGGGCAGCCACTGTAGCATCTAGACCAGGAAGATTGATCGCTGGTCCACACGACGATTTTGGTAATAGACAGGAGTTACCAGGAAGGAAGAGAAGGACGTGTCAGGTCGGACGCTGTAAAGAAAACAAAACGACCTATCTCTGATATTCCTGCAAAAAGCGGGTGTGCGGCTCATGCACAGGAGTAGTAAAAAAAGATCGTTATCTGTGTGAAATGCAATGAAGCAAGCACTGTACCATAGAGCACTAATAAAGATATTTCATTGGATACTTACCTAATTATTACTTATCGAGTAGAAAATGTTTCCATCCTCCAAAAGCACTCATTAAATTCGTTGAGCCAAGCAATAGATTTTCAAATCCTGCGCCAAGAGGGTAGCCGACAAGGTTTAAGCCACTAATATTAGGTAAAATGGTATTGTTGAAAAAAATTGTAAGTTTATATTGAAACGAAGACATTCAAGCTAAGAAAACCACAAAATCTCATCGAAAAGCAAGAAAAAATACGACCGGTCAAAAAGACCGGTTCCGGGGTATTAGGTATGGGACACGGTCCCGGGGATCTAGTGTAAAGTTTAATAAATCGCGTATCAAACATCAGAGTACGCAATTATTTAATTGGACGCGTTCTAGGAAATTTTACAACGAGAAGCTTAAATACATATCTTCGCCATAAATTTCCCCCTAAGAGTATTCGTTGTTATGGTGATTTCACTCTATATTAACTCTACTATTGAATGCGCGAATAATCAAAGTAAACTTGCTATTTAAATTGTATATATATTTGTTCCTTATCAGCCAGTGTAAGTGCGGAAGAAAAAGTACGATTCACCGCGACAAAGAATCATTGTGGAACCTGTACTAGAACCGAAGCCAAACTTTTCTCTATGCCGTACACAAGACAGATACGTCGATCTCTTATCGCTCTCAGGAAATAGACGCAATGGAAAGATGATCAGATATTATTGCGAGAGAAATAATGCACTTTCTACTAGGAAAAAATGTGACAAAGCTTTTAGATTCCAAAGACGTGATAATAATATGCGGGTAAGTCGACACTGCACACTAGTGCTCGGGGAAACACTCAAAACTATCTGAAGATTCCCTCGACCCTACTTTTCTCCACTTTCCGTGCGCCAATCCTCTCTCCCTCCTTCATCCCCTCTCCAACCTCACTCTCCCATGCCTTCCTTCCTCTCTCCCTCCATCCTTCCTCTCTTCCCCCTCCCTCCCTCAGATCCCTCTTCCATACCTCCCCTCACAATGCTTCCCGCAGTTCTGATTTTAAGTATTCTCAGTTTAGGCCAAGATTTACCTTTCTGAAGTTTTCTTTTTATTTTTTTTTCAGCAAATATCCAAAATGCAATCCTTTTGGGTGAATTTTCACAGATTGTAGTGTTAGCGTAATATTTTTTACCAAAGTTCAAATTTTAATATGTATAATATATTATTTTGAAAACAAAATAATGCCCTAAGTAATATATCGTAGGTATAGGGAAGGGGTAGTTAAAACCTGTCTACTAAATGAAAGGTCGGTATCTTTGGTCAGTACTATAAATGTAGGCCATTCACAGGCTGCCAAACAAGGAAGATGTAAGCTTTGGCCACGAAATACAGATAAAAAATTCAGCAACAGATGATCCATCTGCATCAATTTGATATGTGGCCATCATAGAAGCACAATTTGTAACAATTGCACGTAACTTATAATGCTATTTTAGTATTTCTCACTTAACTATGTCTTTTGTAGTATAATAGACCAAATATGAGTTATTTAGAATTTTATCGCGTTTTTCAGATGTATTTGAATTAATAAAAATGTAATGTTAATGGCAATGTATTTTACTTAAAAATGATAATTAGATTTCATATGAATGAAATTAGACTAAACTCACTGGGGTGAATTTTCAATACGTAGTAGTGTTACTGTGATTACATGGTATAGTGGAATTTAAGGTTAAACTCTGAAAGACGCACACTACTCGAATAAAGTTTCCACACGATGGACGTATTTGAACTAATGAGGGTAAACTGTTCTATTTCGACGTCACCAATGCATAATGTAAGGGAGGAGGAAATACTGAAGGAGAAGGGTATGAAAACAATTGGGTGAGAATATGTGCCCCGTTCTCAGTGCGACTTAACCAAGCGTAGGAATGACTACAAATCAGGGAAACACCCAAAAGCGGCTCATGTGGTTGCCACATCAGATTATCTTAGTTTGAGAATGTAAGATATATTCGCCTATTATTATTATTTCGATTTACCTTTTAAGCTTTTTACCTAAAACGGGATACTTCCAATCAACCGGTTTCCTCGGTATACTTCTCCCGATAAAGAGGCTGGTATTCTGCCGTCATTTATATATGGAAAAAAGTATTTGCTTATTGAACACGGAGGCGTTGCATGCATACCGACATTCAGATTATAAAAATTTTATACTTTATATCTTTTTTCAATTGAGAAATGTAGATATATTCATCGTTCGCCATGAGAATTTATACGAAAGCCTTTTTACAATATTCGGTAAAGTCTCCAAGTATATTGACAAAGAAACTAAAACTCATAGTCAGTTATAGATAAATCGGAAGCTATCAATAGCAGATATAAGATTCCTATAGACGTTTTAAATTCAAATTTCAACTAACTTCGATGTTAATATTTCCATTTATGATGCATATAAAAATACGCCGAAGACCGCGAGTAAATATTTTCGCGCGTTATAAGTATTATCGATCGAATTTACTAGATTTACATAAGAAAAGAGCTTATAACTGTTTAAAAACCTTTTATTTAACTTTTTTAATGTAAACACATCAGGAAACCTCTATAAGAGCTTCATTATTGGAGCAGTAGCTTCATTTGCGGGTTAGAGGTTGTTTTGCTTTGACCTCCTTGGCCACCTCTGGCTGCTTGATATCTGCACAACAAAAATATAAAGAAAAATTTAAGTATAGAAATAGATATATGGCACATAGGGTTACAAAAAACTCCATATAAACTATTTAATTAATGATTAATAGAGCCTATGGTTGGATTTCAACAAATGATTCCAAGCACCATAAAGTGATTTCAACTTCTTTATTATCATGCATCACGATTGGTATTCAATTAAAATATTTAATCCAGTAATGTTGCATATAGAAATAAATTCAAAACTAAATCAGCGTTTTGTAATTCTAGAACACGTGCAACTCGAGGAATATTGTGTCCCCGGGAGAGATAACACTTCATCGCCTCCCTCCGTAAATTTTTTTTGAGATATGAGTACATGATAATTGATTATACAGTCTGTAAAAACTACTGAAAATAACAATAAAAGGAATGATATCGGGATTATATTCTGTTCCGCGATGAAAATTGGTATCCAATATTTGTCCACTTGCAAGTAATGCAATGGTATATGATCGTGATAGCGACCCTGAGATTTGGACTGCCCGGGTGTCCGCCCGGCTGTCCCGAACGTCGCGCCGGGTCTCTAAGGAGACTCGGCAAACGTTGAATGTTCTGCAAGAATTGTTGATTCTGATATCTTAAAAAGCAAATTATCATTTTAGGAATTTTTTCGAAATAAATGTTTTTAACAGGAGCTTTTCGCGCTAATATTTGAATACTTTTAAGTCGTCGACTCACTTCGTTCTCCACGATAGTTCAGTGATAGTATACCAATAACACAAGCGGATCACACGAGTTTGATCTCGGTCAAGGCAGTATATTTCCTTATTCTCAATTTCTACATACCTTTCCCCTCTACGGGTAAGTGATTCGGATTCTTTTTGTCTGGTTTATTGTCCACTGCCTTTTCGTTGTGCGGATTGCGCTGTGGTGCTCCTTTTAGTGGTACACCATTGCACTTGGATTTATGTTGTTTATCCATGACGATACTAAAATTTCAGAAAAAAATATCAAATTGATAAAATCAAACATTTAGAAGTATCATTAAAAAGCATCTACATAATACAATAAAATACAGACCAAAAGACAAATATTCCTATTAGAATATATTATCAAAAAACGACATTCCGCATGCCCGAAAAACTTAAAACTATAAAAAAGCGAATATAGTAAAAAGAAGATTCATTAATACATTAGGTGCACCTTATTACCATCACTGGTTATGGTTATCAACTGTCTATTGCAATCAGCCGCGGAATTCAAAAAGCAGATCTTGTTTTGAATATTTTGTTTATTGTAATTGTCACATTAATCGTCTCCCACTGTATTAGAAACGAAGAAATAAATTTGAATATGTGAAGGTGTGTTTTATAACTCAAAAGACTATCCATTAAATTCATGAATGAAATATAAATTAATTTAATTAAAAATAGGCGAGCGAAGCGTGCCGTTAGACGAAGTTGGGATAATGAGCAGAGAAGCTAGTAATGAAGTGCAATTCGTACTGCTAAATCTCTCATTATCGAACTTGTTGGAGTAGCGTAAATCATTTCACAGCGTCGAAAATGCTATAATTCCTACAAGTACCAATTCATAATTTTGAATACAACTTTATAATATTATGCCAAAGAACCGATCCCACCTTATTGCGAGTTAATATAATCTTTAAGTTTAATGAATCGCGTATCAAACATCGGAGTACGCACTTATTTAATTGGACGCGTTCTAGGAAATTTTACAACGAGAAGCTTAAATACATCTCTTCGCCATAAATTCCCCCCTAAGGGTATTCGTTGTTATGGGGATTTCACTCTATATTAACTCTACTATTGAATGCGCGAATAATCAAAGTAAACTTGCTATTTAAATTGTATATATATTTGTTCCTTATCAGCCAGTGTAAGTGCGGAAGAAAAAGTACGATTCACCGCGACAAAGAATCATTGTGGAACCTGTACTAGAACCGAAGCCAAACTTTTCTCTATGCCGTAAACAGGACAGATACGTCGATCTCTTTTCGCTCTCAGGAAATAGACGCAATGGAAAAATGATCAGATATTATTGCGAGAGAAATATTGCACTTTCTACTAGGAAAAAATGTGACAAACCTTTTAGATTCCAAAGACGTGATAATAATCTGCGGGTAAGTCGACACTGCACACTAGTGCTTAGGGAAACACTCATAACTATCTGAAGATTCCCTCAACCCTACTTTTCTCCACTTTCCTTCCGCCAATCCTCTCTCCCTCCTTCATCCCCTTTCCAACCTTCCTCCCCAACGACTTCCATTCTATATCTTTCCCTCCATTCTTCCTCTCTCCCTCCATCATTCCTCTCTTCCCCCTCCTTCTCTCAGCTTCCTCTTCCATACCTCCCCTCACAATGCTTCCCGCAGTTCTGATTTTAAGTATTCTCAGTTTAGGCCAAGATTTACCTTTCTGAAGTTTTCTTTTTATTTTTTTTTCAGCAAATATCCAAAATGCAATCCCTTAGGGTGAATTTTCACAGATTGTAGTGTTAGCGTAATATTTTTTACCAAAGGTCAAATTTTAATATGCATAATATATGATTTTGAAAACAAAATAATGCCCTAAGTAATATATCGTAGTTATAGGGAAGGGGTAGTTAAAACCTGTCTACTAAATGAAAGGTCGGTATCTTTGGTCAGTACTATAAATGTAGGCCATTCACAGGCTGCCAAACAAGGAAGATGTAAGCTTTGGCCACGAAATGCAGATAAAAAATTCAGCAACAGATGATCCATCTACATCAATTTCATATGTGGCCATCATAGAAGCACAATTTGTAACAATTGCACGTAACTTATAATGCTATTTTAGTATTTCTCACTTAACTATGTCTTTTGTAGTATAATAGACCAAATATGAGTTATTTTGAATTTTATCGCGTTTTTCAGATGTATTTGAATAAATAAAAATGTAATATTAATGGCAATGTATTTTATTTAAAAATGATAATTAGATTTTATATGAATGAAATTAGACTAAACTCACTGGGGTGAATTTTCAATACGTAGTAGTGTTACTGTGATTACATGGTATAGTGGAATTTAAGGTTAAACTCTGAAAGACGCACACTACTCGAATAAAGTTTCCACACGATGGACGTATTTGAACTAATGAGGGTAAACTGTTCTATTTCGACGTCACCAATGCATAATGTAAGGGAGGAGGAAATACTGAAGGAGAAGGGTATGAAAACAATTGGGTGAGAATATGTACCCCGTTCTCATTGCGACTTAACCAAGCGTAGGAATGACTACAAATCAGGGAAACACCCAAAAGCGGCTCATGTGGTTGCCACATCAGATTATCTTAGTTTGAGAATGTAAGATATATTCGCCTATTATTATTATTTCGATTTACCTTTTAAGCTTTTTACCTAAAACGGGATACTTCCAATCAACCGGTTTCCTCGGTATACTTCTCCCGATAAAGCGGCTGGTATTCTGCCGTCATTTATATATGGAAAAAAGTATTTGCTTATTGAACACGGAGGCGTTGCATGCATACCGACATTCAGATTATAAAAATTTTATACTTTATATCTTTTTTCAATTGAGAAATGTAGATATATTCATCGTTCGCCATGAGAATTTATACGAAAGCCTTTTTACAATATTCGGTAAAGTCTCCAAGTATATTGACCCAGAAACTGACACTCATAGTCAGTTATAAATAAATCGGAAGCTATCAATAGCAGATATAAGATTCTTATAGACGTTTTAAATTCAAATTTCAACTAACTTCGATGTTAATATTTCCATTTATTATGCATATAAAAATACGCCGAAGACCGCGAGTAAATATTTTCGCGCGTTATAAGTATTATCGATCGAATTTACTAGATTTAAATAAGAAAAGAGCTTATAACTGTTTAAAAACCTTTTATTTAACTTTTTTACTGTAAACACATCAGGGAACCTTTATAAGAGCTTCATTATTGGAGCAGTAGCTTCATTTGCGGGTTAGAGGTTGTTTTGCTTTGACCTCCTTGGCCACCTCTGGCTGCTTGATATCTGCACAACAAAAAGATAAAGAAAAATTTAAGTATAGAAATAGATATATGGCACATAGCGTTACAAAAAACTTCATATAAACTCTTTAATTAATGATTAATAGAGCCTATGGTTGGATTTCAACAAATGATTCCAAGGACCATAAAGTGATTTCAACTTCTTTATTGTCATGCATCACGATTGGTATTCAATTAAAATATTTTAATCCAGTAATGATGCCTATAGAAATAAATTCAAAACTAAATCAGCGTTTTGTAATTCTAGAACACGTGCAACTCGAGGAATATTGTGTCCCCGGGAGAGATAACACTTCATCGCCTCCCTCCGTAAATTTTTTTTGAGATATGAGTATATGATAATTGATTATACAGTCTGTAAAAACTACTGAAAATAACAATAAAGGGAATGATATCGGGATTATAGCCTGTTCCGCGATGAAAATTGGTATCCAATATTTGTTCACTTGCAAGTAATGCAAAGGTATATGATCGTGATAGCGACCCCGAGATTTGGACTGCCCGGGTGTCCGCCCGGCTGTCCCGCACGTCGCGCCGGGTCTCTTAGGAGACTCGGCAAACGTTGAATGTTCTGCAAGAATTGTTGATTCTGATATCTTAAAAAGCAAATTATCATTTTAGGAATTTTTTCGCAATAAATGTTTTTAACAGGAGCTTTTCGAGCTAATATTTGAATACTTTTAAGTCGTCGACTCACTTCGTTCTCCACGATAGTTCAGTGATAGTATACCAATAACACAAGCGGATCACACGAGTTTGATCTCGGTCAAGGCAGTATATTTCCTTATTCTCAATTTCTACATACCTTTCCCCTCTACGGGTAAGTGATTCGGATTCTTTTTGTCTGGTTTATTGTCCACTGCCTTTTCGTTGTGCGGATTGCGCTGTGGTGCTCCTTTTAGTGGTACACCATTGCACTTGGATTTATGTTGTTTATCCATGACGATACTAAAATTTCAGAAAAAAATATCAAATTGATAAAATCAAACATTTAGAAGTATCATTAAAAAGCATCTACATAATACAATAAAATACAGACCAAAAGACAAATATTCCTATTAGAATATATTATCAAAAAACGACATTCCGCATGCCCGAAAAACTTAAAACTATAAAAAAGCGAATATAGTAAAAAGAAGATTCATTAATACATTAGGTGCACCTTATTACCATCACTGGTTATGGTTATCAACTGTCTATTGCAATCAGCCGCGGAATTCAAAAAGCAGATCTTGTTTTGAATATTTTGTTTATTGTAATTGTCACATTAATCGTCTCCCACTGTATTAGAAACGAAGAAATAAATTTGAATATGTGAAGGTGTGTTTTATAACTCAAAAGACTATCCATTAAATTCATGAATGAAATATAAATTAATTTAATTAAAAATAGGCGAGCGAAGCGTGCCGTTAGACGAAGTTGGGATAATGAGCAGAGAAGCTAGTAATGAAGTGCAATTCGTACTGCTAAATCTCTCATTATCGAACTTGTTGGAGTAGCGTAAATCATTTCACAGCGTCGAAAATGCTATAATTCCTACAAGTACCAATTCATAATTTTGAATACAACTTTATAATATTATGCCAAAGAACCGATCCCACCTTATTGCGAGTTAATATAATCTTTAAGTTTAATGAATCGCGTATCAAACATCGGAGTACGCACTTATTTAATTGGACGCGTTCTAGGAAATTTTACAACGAGAAGCTTAAATACATCTCTTCGCCATAAATTCCCCCCTAAGGGTATTCGTTGTTATGGGGATTTCACTCTATATTAACTCTACTATTGAATGCGCGAATAATCAAAGTAAACTTGCTATTTAAATTGTATATATATTTGTTCCTTATCAGCCAGTGTAAGTGCGGAAGAAAAAGTACGATTCACCGCGACAAAGAATCATTGTGGAACCTGTACTAGAACCGAAGCCAAACTTTTCTCTATGCCGTAAACAGGACAGATACGTCGATCTCTTTTCGCTCTCAGGAAATAGACGCAATGGAAAAATGATCAGATATTATTGCGAGAGAAATATTGCACTTTCTACTAGGAAAAAATGTGACAAACCTTTTAGATTCCAAAGACGTGATAATAATCTGCGGGTAAGTCGACACTGCACACTAGTGCTTAGGGAAACACTCATAACTATCTGAAGATTCCCTCAACCCTACTTTTCTCCACTTTCCTTCCGCCAATCCTCTCTCCCTCCTTCATCCCCTTTCCAACCTTCCTCCCCAACGACTTCCATTCTATATCTTTCCCTCCATTCTTCCTCTCTCCCTCCATCATTCCTCTCTTCCCCCTCCTTCTCTCAGCTTCCTCTTCCATACCTCCCCTCACAATGCTTCCCGCAGTTCTGATTTTAAGTATTCTCAGTTTAGGCCAAGATTTACCTTTCTGAAGTTTTCTTTTTATTTTTTTTTCAGCAAATATCCAAAATGCAATCCCTTAGGGTGAATTTTCACAGATTGTAGTGTTAGCGTAATATTTTTTACCAAAGGTCAAATTTTAATATGCATAATATATGATTTTGAAAACAAAATAATGCCCTAAGTAATATATCGTAGTTATAGGGAAGGGGTAGTTAAAACCTGTCTACTAAATGAAAGGTCGGTATCTTTGGTCAGTACTATAAATGTAGGCCATTCACAGGCTGCCAAACAAGGAAGATGTAAGCTTTGGCCACGAAATGCAGATAAAAAATTCAGCAACAGATGATCCATCTACATCAATTTCATATGTGGCCATCATAGAAGCACAATTTGTAACAATTGCACGTAACTTATAATGCTATTTTAGTATTTCTCACTTAACTATGTCTTTTGTAGTATAATAGACCAAATATGAGTTATTTTGAATTTTATCGCGTTTTTCAGATGTATTTGAATAAATAAAAATGTAATATTAATGGCAATGTATTTTATTTAAAAATGATAATTAGATTTTATATGAATGAAATTAGACTAAACTCACTGGGGTGAATTTTCAATACGTAGTAGTGTTACTGTGATTACATGGTATAGTGGAATTTAAGGTTAAACTCTGAAAGACGCACACTACTCGAATAAAGTTTCCACACGATGGACGTATTTGAACTAATGAGGGTAAACTGTTCTATTTCGACGTCACCAATGCATAATGTAAGGGAGGAGGAAATACTGAAGGAGAAGGGTATGAAAACAATTGGGTGAGAATATGTACCCCGTTCTCATTGCGACTTAACCAAGCGTAGGAATGACTACAAATCAGGGAAACACCCAAAAGCGGCTCATGTGGTTGCCACATCAGATTATCTTAGTTTGAGAATGTAAGATATATTCGCCTATTATTATTATTTCGATTTACCTTTTAAGCTTTTTACCTAAAACGGGATACTTCCAATCAACCGGTTTCCTCGGTATACTTCTCCCGATAAAGCGGCTGGTATTCTGCCGTCATTTATATATGGAAAAAAGTATTTGCTTATTGAACACGGAGGCGTTGCATGCATACCGACATTCAGATTATAAAAATTTTATACTTTATATCTTTTTTCAATTGAGAAATGTAGATATATTCATCGTTCGCCATGAGAATTTATACGAAAGCCTTTTTACAATATTCGGTAAAGTCTCCAAGTATATTGACCCAGAAACTGACACTCATAGTCAGTTATAAATAAATCGGAAGCTATCAATAGCAGATATAAGATTCTTATAGACGTTTTAAATTCAAATTTCAACTAACTTCGATGTTAATATTTCCATTTATGATGCATATAAAAATACGCCGAAGACCGCGAGTAAATATTTTCGCGCGTTATAAGTATTATCGATCGAATTTACTAGATTTAAATAAGAAAAGAGCTTATAACTGTTTAAAAACCTTTTATTTAACTTTTTTACTGTAAACACATCAGGGAACCTTTATAAGAGCTTCCTTATTGGAGCAGTAGCTTCATTTGCGGGTTAGAGGTTGTTTTGCTTTGACCTCCTTGGCCACCTCTGGCTGCTTGATATCTGCACAACAAAAAGATAAAGAAAAATTTAAGTATAGAAATAGATATATGGCACATAGCGTTACAAAAAACTTCATATAAACTCTTTAATTAATGATTAATAGAGCCTATGGTTGGATTTCAACAAATGATTCCAAGGACCATAAAGTGATTTCAACTTCTTTATTGTCATGCATCACGATTGGTATTCAATTAAAATATTTTAATCCAGTAATGATGCCTATAGAAATAAATTCAAAACTAAATCAGCGTTTTGTAATTCTAGAACACGTGCAACTCGAGGAATATTGTGTCCCCGGGAGAGATAACACTTCATCGCCTCCCTCCGTAAATTTTTTTTGAGATATGAGTATATGATAATTGATTATACAGTCTGTAAAAACTACTGAAAATAACAATAAAGGGAATGATATCGGGATTATAGCCTGTTCCGCGATGAAAATTGGTATCCAATATTTGTTCACTTGCAAGTAATGCAAAGGTATATGATCGTGATAGCGACCCCGAGATTTGGACTGCCCGGGTGTCCGCCCGGCTGTCCCGCACGTCGCGCCGGGTCTCTTAGGAGACTCGGCAAACGTTGAATGTTCTGCAAGAATTGTTGATTCTGATATCTTAAAAAGCAAATTATCATTTTAGGAATTTTTTCGCAATAAATGTTTTTAACAGGAGCTTTTCGAGCTAATATTTGAATACTTTTAAGTCGTCGACTCACTTCGTTCTCCACGATAGTTCAGTCATAGTATACCAATAACACAAGCGGATCACACGAGTTTGATCTCGGTCAAGGCAGTATATTTCCTTATTCTCAATTTCTACATACCTTTCCCCTCTGCGGGTAAGTGATTCGGATTCTTTTTGTCTGGTTTATTGTCCACTGCCTTTTCGTTGTGCGGATTGCGCTGTGGTGCTCCTTTTAGTGGTACACCATTGCACTTGGATTTATGTTGTTTATCCATGACGATACTAAAATTTCAGAAAAAAATATCCAATTGATAAAATCAAACATTTAGAAGTATCATTAAAAAGCATCTACATAATACAATAAAATACAGACCAATAGACAAATATTCATTTTAGAATATTTTATCAAAAAACGACATTCCGCATGCCCGAAAAACTTAAAACTATAAAAAAGCGAATATAGTAAAAAGAAGATTCATTAATACATTAGGTGCACCTTATTACCATCACTGGTTATGGTTATCAACTGTCTATTGCAATCAGCCGCGGAATTCAAAAAGCAGATCTTGTTTTGAATATTTTGTTTATTGTAATTGTCACATTAATCGTCTCCCACTGTATTAGAAACGAAGAAATAAATTTGAATATGTGAAGGTGTGTTTTATAACTCAAAAGCCTATCCATTTAATTCATGAATGAAATATAAATTAATTTAATAAAAAATGGGCGAGCGAAGCGTGCCGTTAGACGAAGTTGGGATAATGAGCAGAGAAACTAGTAATGAAGTGCAATTCGTACTGCTATATCTCTCATTATCGAACTTGTTGGAGTAGCGTAAATCATTTCACAGCGTCGAAAATGCTATAATTCCTACAAGTACCAATTCATAATTTTGAATACAACTTTATAATATTATGCCAAAGAACCGATACCACCTTATTGCGAGTTAATATAATCTTTAAGTTTAATGAATCGCGTATCAAACATCGGAGTACGCACTTATTTAATTGGACGCGTTCTAGGAAATTTTACAACGAGAAGCTTAAATACATCTCTTCGCCATAAATTCCCCCCTAAGGGTATTCGTTGTTATGGGGATTTCACTCTATATTAAGTCTACTATTGAATGCGCGAATAATCAAAGTAAACTTGATATTTAAATTGTATATATATTTGTTCCTTATCAGCCAGTGTAAGTGCGGAAGAAAAAGTACGATTCGCCGCGACAAAGAATCATTGTGGAACCTGTACTAGAACCGAAGCCAAACTTTTCTCTATGCCGTAAACAGGACAGATACGTCGATCTCTTTTCGCTCTCAGGAAATAGACGCAATGGAAAAATGATCAGATATTATTGCGAGAGAAATATTGCACTTTCTACTAGGAAAAAATGTGACAAACCTTTTAGATTCCAAAGACGTGATAATAATCTGCGGGTAAGTCGACACTGCACACTAGTGCTTAGGGAAACACTCATAACTATCTGAAGATTCCCTCAACCCTACTTTTCTCCACTTTCCTTCCGCCAATCCTCTCTCCCTCCTTCATCCCCTTTCCAACCTTCCTCCCCAACGACTTCCATTCTATATCTTTCCCTCCATTCTTCCTCTCTCCCTCCATCATTCCTCTCTTCCCCCTCCTTCTCTCAGCTTCCTC
Organism: Tanypteryx hageni; assembly: GCA_028673005.1. Classification (NCBI taxonomy): domain Eukaryota; kingdom Metazoa; phylum Arthropoda; class Insecta; order Odonata; family Petaluridae; genus Tanypteryx; species Tanypteryx hageni. The sequence continues at coordinate 57,355,225 of CM054120.1, read as the reverse complement.
TTCCATACCTCCCCTCACAATGCTTCCCGCAGTTCTGATTTTAAGTATTCTCAGTTTAGGCCAAGATTTACCTTTCTGAAGTTTTCTTTTTATTTTTTTTTTCAGCAAATATCCAAAATGCAATCCCTTAGGGTGAATTTTCACAGATTGTAGTGTTAGCGTAATATTTTTTACCAAAGGTCAAATTTTAATATGCATAATATATGATTTTGAAAACAAAATAATGCCCTAAGTAATATATCGTAGTTATAGGGAAGGGGTAGTTAAAACCTGTCTACTAAATGAAAGGTCGGTATCTTTGGTCAGTACTATAAAAGTAGGCCATTCACAGGCTGCCAAACAAGGAAGATGTAAGCTTTGGCCACGAAATGCAGATAAAAAATTCAGCAACAGATGATCCATCTGCATCAATTTGATATGTGGCCATCATAGAAGCACAATTTGTAACAATTGCACGTAACTTATAATGCTATTTTAGTATTTCTCACTTAACTATGTCTTTTGTAGTATAATAGACCAAATATGAGTTATTTTGAATTTTATCGCGTTTTTCAGATGTATTTGAATAAATAAAAATGTAATATTAATGGCAATGTATTTTATTTAAAAATGATAATTAGATTTTATATGAATGAAATTAGACTAAACTCACTGGGGTGAATTTTCAATACGTAGTAGTGTTACTGTGATTACATGGTATAGTGGAATTTAAGGTTAAACTCTGAAAGACGCACACTACTCGAATCAAGTTTCCACACGATGGACGTATTTGAACTAATGAGGGTAAACTGTTCTATTTCGACGTCACCAATGCATAATGTAAGGGAGGAGGAAATACTGAAGGAGAAGGGTATGAAAACAATTGGGTGAGAATATGTACCCCGTTCTCAGTGCGACTTAACCAAGCGTAGGAATGACTACAAATCAGGGAAACACCCAAAAGCGGCTCATGTGGTTGCCACATCAGATTATCTTAGTTTGAGAATGTAAGATATATTCGCCTATTATTATTATTTCGATTTACCTTTTAAGCTTTTTACCTAAAACGGGATACTTCCAATCAACCGGTTTCCTCGGTATACTTCTCCCGATAAAGCGGCTGGTATTCTGCCGTCATTTATATATGGAAAAAAGTATTTGCTTATTGAACACGGAGGCGTTGCATGCATACCGACATTCAGATTATAAAAATTTTATACTTTATATCTTTTTTCAATTGAGAAATGTAGATATATTCATCGTTCGCCATGAGAATTTATACGAAAGCCTTTTTACAATATTCGGTAAAGTCTCCAAGTATATTGACCCAGAAACTGACACTCATAGTCAGTTATAAATAAATCGGAAGCTATCAATAGCAGATATAAGATTCTTATAGACGTTTTAAATTCAAATTTCAACTAACTTCGATGTTAATATTTCCATTTATGATGCATATAAAAATACGCCGAAGACCGCGAGTAAATATTTTCGCGCGTTATAAGTATTATCGATCGAATTTACTAGATTTAAATAAGAAAAGAGCTTATAACTGTTTAAAAACCTTTTATTTAACTTTTTTACTGTAAACACATCAGGGAACCTTTATAAGAGCTTCCTTATTGGAGCAGTAGCTTCATTTGCGGGTTAGAGGTTGTTTTGCTTTGACCTCCTTGGCCACCTCTGGCTGCTTGATATCTGCACAACAAAAAGATAAAGAAAAATTTAAGTATAGAAATAGATATATGGCACATAGCGTTACAAAAAACTTCATATAAACTCTTTAATTAATGATTAATAGAGCCTATGGTTGGATTTCAACAAATGATTCCAAGGACCATAAAGTGATTTCAACTTCTTTATTGTCATGCATCACGATTGGTATTCAATTAAAATATTTTAATCCAGTAATGATGCCTATAGAAATAAATTCAAAACTAAATCAGCGTTTTGTAATTCTAGAACACGTGCAACTCGAGGAATATTGTGTCCCCGGGAGAGATAACACTTCATCGCCTCCCTCCGTAAATTTTTTTTGAGATATGAGTATATGATAATTGATTATACAGTCTGTAAAAACTACTGAAAATAACAATAAAGGGAATGATATCGGGATTATAGCCTGTTCCGCGATGAAAATTGGTATCCAATATTTGTTCACTTGCAAGTAATGCAAAGGTATATGATCGTGATAGCGACCCCGAGATTTGGACTGCCCGGGTGTCCGCCCGGCTGTCCCGCACGTCGCGCCGGGTCTCTTAGGAGACTCGGCAAACGTTGAATGTTCTGCAAGAATTGTTGATTCTGATATCTTAAAAAGCAAATTATCATTTTAGGAATTTTTTCGCAATAAATGTTTTTAACAGGAGCTTTTCGAGCTAATATTTGAATACTTTTAAGTCGTCGACTCACTTCGTTCTCCACGATAGTTCAGTCATAGTATACCAATAACACAAGCGGATCACACGAGTTTGATCTCGGTCAAGGCAGTATATTTCCTTATTCTCAATTTCTACATACCTTTCCCCTCTGCGGGTAAGTGATTCGGATTCTTTTTGTCTGGTTTATTGTCCACTGCCTTTTCGTTGTGCGGATTGCGCTGTGGTGCTCCTTTTAGTGGTACACCATTGCACTTGGATTTATGTTGTTTATCCATGACGATACTAAAATTTCAGAAAAAAATATCCAATTGATAAAATCAAACATTTAGAAGTATCATTAAAAAGCATCTACATAATACAATAAAATACAGACCAATAGACAAATATTCATTTTAGAATATTTTATCAAAAAACGACATTCCGCATGCCCGAAAAACTTAAAACTATAAAAAAGCGAATATAGTAAAAAGAAGATTCATTAATACATTAGGTGCACCTTATTACCATCACTGGTTATGGTTATCAACTGTCTATTGCAATCAGCCGCGGAATTCAAAAAGCAGATCTTGTTTTGAATATTTTGTTTATTGTAATTGTCACATTAATCGTCTCCCACTGTATTAGAAACGAAGAAATAAATTTGAATATGTGAAGGTGTGTTTTATAACTCAAAAGCCTATCCATTTAATTCATGAATGAAATATAAATTAATTTAATAAAAAATGGGCGAGCGAAGCGTGCCGTTAGACGAAGTTGGGATAATGAGCAGAGAAACTAGTAATGAAGTGCAATTCGTACTGCTATATCTCTCATTATCGAACTTGTTGGAGTAGCGTAAATCATTTCACAGCGTCGAAAATGCTATAATTCCTACAAGTACCAATTCATAATTTTGAATACAACTTTATAATATTATGCCAAAGAACCGATACCACCTTATTGCGAGTTAATATAATCTTTAAGTTTAATGAATCGCGTATCAAACATCGGAGTACGCACTTATTTAATTGGACGCGTTCTAGGAAATTTTACAACGAGAAGCTTAAATACATCTCTTCGCCATAAATTCCCCCCTAAGGGTATTCGTTGTTATGGGGATTTCACTCTATATTGTCTACTATTGAATGCGCGAATAATCAAAGTAAACTTGCTATTTAAATTGTATATATATTTGTTCCTTATCAGCCAGTGTAAGTGCGGAAGAAAAAGTACGATTCGCCGCGACAAAGAATCATTGTGGAACCTGTACTAGAACCGAAGCCAAACTTTTCTCTATGCCGTAAACAGGACAGATACGTCGATCTCTTATCGCTCTCAGGAAATAGACGCAATGGAAAAATGATCAGATATTATTGCGAGAGAAATATTGCACTTTCTACTAGGAAAAAATGTGACAAACCTTTTAGATTCCAAAGACGTGATAATAATCTGCGGGTAAGTCGACACTGCACACTAGTGCTTAGGGAAACACTCATAACTATCTGAAGATTCCCTCAACCCTACTTTTCTCCACTTTCCTTCCGCCAATCCTCTCTCCCTCCTTCATCCCCTTTCCAACCTTCCTCCCCAACGACTTCCATTCTATATCTTTCCCTCCATTCTTCCTCTCTCCCTCCATCATTCCTCTCTTCCCCCTCCTTCTCTCAGCTTCCTCTTCCATACCTCCCCTCACAATGCTTCCCGCAGTTCTGATTTTAAGTATTCTCAGTTTAGGCCAAGATTTACCTTTCTGAAGTTTTCTTTTTATTTTTTTTTTCAGCAAATATCCAAAATGCAATCCCTTAGGGTGAATTTTCACAGATTGTAGTGTTAGCGTAATATTTTTTACCAAAGGTCAAATTTTAATATGCATAATATATGATTTTGAAAACAAAATAATGCCCTAAGTAATATATCGTAGTTATAGGGAAGGGGTAGTTAAAACCTGTCTACTAAATGAAAGGTCGGTATCTTTGGTCAGTACTATAAAAGTAGGCCATTCACAGGCTGCCAAACAAGGAAGATGTAAGCTTTGGCCACGAAATGCAGATAAAAAATTCAGCAACAGATGATCCATCTGCATCAATTTGATATGTGGCCATCATAGAAGCACAATTTGTAACAATTGCACGTAACTTATAATGCTATTTTAGTATTTCTCACTTAACTATGTCTTTTGTAGTATAATAGACCAAATATGAGTTATTTTGAATTTTATCGCGTTTTTCAGATGTATTTGAATAAATAAAAATGTAATATTAATGGCAATGTATTTTATTTAAAAATGATAATTAGATTTTATATGAATGAAATTAGACTAAACTCACTGGGGTGAATTTTCAATACGTAGTAGTGTTACTGTGATTACATGGTATAGTGGAATTTAAGGTTAAACTCTGAAAGACGCACACTACTCGAATAAAGTTTCCACACGATGGACGTATTTGAACTAATGAGGGTAAACTGTTCTATTTCGACGTCACCAATGCATAATGTAAGGGATGAGGAAATACTGAAGGAGAAGGGTATGAAAACAATTGGGTGAGAATATGTACCCCGTTCTCAGTGCGACTTAACCAAGCGTAGGAATGACTACAAATCAGGGAAACACCCAAAAGCGGCTCATGTGGTTGCCACATCAGATTATCTTAGTTTGAGAATGTAAGATATATTCGCCTATTATTATTATTTCGATTTACCTTTTAAGCTTTTTACCTAAAACGGGATACTTCCAATCAACCGGTTTCCTCGGTATACTTCTCCCGATAAAGCGGCTGGTATTCTGCCGTCATTTATATATGGAAAAAAGTATTTGCTTATTGAACACGGAGGCGTTGCATGCATACCGACATTCAGATTATAAAAATTTTATACTTTATATCTTTTTTCAATTGAGAAATGTAGATATATTCATCGTTCGCCATGAGAATTTATACGAAAGCCTTTTTACAATATTCGGTAAAGTCTCCAAGTATATTGACCCAGAAACTGACACTCATATTCAGTTATAAATAAATCGGAAGCTATCAATAGCAGATATAAGATTCTTATAGACGTTTTAAATTCAAATTTCAACTAACTTCGATGTTAATATTTCCATTTATGATGCATATAAAAATACGCCGAAGACCGCGAGTAAATATTTTCGCGCGTTATAAGTATTATCGATCGAATTTACTAGATTTAAATAAGAAAAGAGCTTATAACTGTTTAAAAACCTTTTATTTAACTTTTTTACTGTAAACACATCAGGGAACCTTTATAAGAGCTTCATTATTGGAGCAGTAGCTTCATTTGCGGGTTAGAGGTTGTTTTGCTTTGACCTCCTTGGCCACCTCTGGCTGCTTGATATCTGCACAACAAAAAGATAAAGAAAAATTTAAGTATAGAAATAGATATATGGCACATAGCGTTACAAAAAACTTCATATAAACTCTTTAATTAATGATTAATAGAGCCTATGGTTGGATTTCAACAAATGATTCCAAGGACCATAAAGTGATTTCAACTTCTTTATTGTCATGCATCACGATTGGTATTCAATTAAAATATTTTAATCCAGTAATGATGCCTATAGAAATAAATTCAAAACTAAATCAGCGTTTTGTAATTCTAGAACACGTGCAACTCGAGGAATATTGTGTCCCCGGGAGAGATAACACTTCATCGCCTCCCTCCGTAAATTTTTTTTGAGATATGAGTATATGATAATTGATTATACAGTCTGTAAAAACTACTGAAAATAACAATAAAGGGAATGATATCGGGATTATAGCCTGTTCCGCGATGAAAATTGGTATCCAATATTTGTTCACTTGCAAGTAATGCAAAGGTATATGATCGTGATAGCGACCCCGAGATTTGGACTGCCCGGGTGTCCGCCCGGCTGTCCCGCACGTCGCGCCGGGTCTCTTAGGAGACTCGGCAAACGTTGAATGTTCTGCAAGAATTGTTGATTCTGATATCTTAAAAAGCAAATTATCATTTTAGGAATTTTTTCGCAATAAATGTTTTTAACAGGAGCTTTTCGAGCTAATATTTGAATACTTTTAAGTCGTCGACTCACTTCGTTCTCCACGATAGTTCAGTCATAGTATACCAATAACACAAGCGGATCACACGAGTTTGATCTCGGTCAAGGCAGTATATTTCCTTATTCTCAATTTCTACATACCTTTCCCCTCTGCGGGTAAGTGATTCGGATTCTTTTTGTCTGGTTTATTGTCCACTGCCTTTTCGTTGTGCGGATTGCGCTGTGGTGCTCCTTTTAGTGGTACACCATTGCACTTGGATTTATGTTGTTTATCCATGACGATACTAAAATTTCAGAAAAAAATATCCAATTGATAAAATCAAACATTTAGAAGTATCATTAAAAAGCATCTACATAATACAATAAAATACAGACCAAAAGACAAATATTCCTATTAGAATATATTATCAAAAAACGACATTCCGCATGCCCGAAAAACTTAAAACTATAAAAAAGCGAATATAGTAAAAAGAAGATTCATTAATACATTAGGTGCACCTTATTACCATCACTGGTTATGGTTATCAACTGTCTATTGCAATCAGCCGCGGAATTCAAAAAGCAGATCTTGTTTTGAATATTTTGTTTATTGTAATTGTCACATTAATCGTCTCCCACTGTATTAGAAACGAAGAAATAAATTTGAATATGTGAAGGTGTGTTTTATAACTCAAAAGACTATCCATTAAATTCATGAATGAAATATAAATTAATTTAATTAAAAATAGGCGAGCGAAGCGTGCCGTTAGACGAAGTTGGGAAATGAGCAGAGAAATTAGTAATGAAGTGCAATTCGTACTGCTAAATCTCTCATTATCGAACTTGTTGGAGTAGCGTAAATCATTTCACAGCGTCGAAAATGCTATAATTCCTACAATTACCAATTCATAATTTTGAATACAACTTTATAATATTATGCCAAAGAACCGATCCCACCTTATTGCGAGTTAATATAATCTTTAAGTTTAATGAATCGCGTATCAAACATCGGAGTACGCACTTATTTAATTGGACGCGTTCTAGGAAATTTTACAACGAGAAGCTTAAATACATCTCTTCGCCATAAATTCCCCCCTAAGGGTATTCGTTGTTATGGGGATTTCACTCTATATTAAGTCTACTATTGAATGCGCGAATAATCAAAGTAAACTTGCTATTTAAATTGTATATATATTTGTTCCTTATCAGCCAGTGTAAGTGCGGAAGAAAAAGTACGATTCACCGCGACAAAGAATCATTGTGGAACCTGTACTAGAACCGAAGCCAAACTTTTCTCTATGCCGTACACAAGACAGATACGTCGATCTCTTATCGCTCTCAGGAAATAGACGCAATGGAAAAATGATCAGATATTATTGCGAGAGAAATATTGCACTTTCTACTAGGAAAAAATGTGACAAACCTTTTAGATTCCAAAGACGTGATAATAATCTGCGGGTAAGTCGACACTGCACACTAGTGCTTAGGGAAACACTCAAAACTATCTGAAGATTCCCTCAACCCTACTTTTCTCCACTTTCCGTCCGCCAATTCTCTCTCCCTCCTTCATCCCCTTTCCAACCTTCCTCCCCAACGACTTCCATTCTATATCTTTCCCTCCATTCTTCCTCTCTCCCTCCATCATTCCTCTCTTCCCCCTCCTTCTCTCAACTTCCTCTTCCATACCTCCCCTCACAATGCTTCCCGCAGTTCTGATTTTAAGTATTCTCAGTTTAGGCCAAGATTTACCTTTCTGAAGTTTTCTTTTTATTTTTTTTTCAGCAAATATCCAAAATGCAATCCCTTAGGGTGAATTTTCACAGATTGTAGTGTTAGCGTAATATTTTTTACCAAAGGTCAAATTTTAATATGCATAATTTATGATTTTGAAAACAAAATAATGCCCTAAGTAATATATCGTAGTTATAGGGAAGGGGTAGTTAAAACCTGTCTACTAAATGAAAGGTCGGTATCTTTGGTCAGTACTATAAATGTAGGCCATTCACAGGCTGCCAAACAAGGAAGATGTAAGCTTTGGCCACGAAATGCAGATAAAAAATTCAGCAACAGATGATCCATCTACATCAATTTCATATGTGGCCATCATAGAAGCACAATTTGTAACAATTGCACGTAACTTATAATGCTATTTTAGTATTTCTCACTTAACTATGTCTTTTGTAGTATAATAGACCAAATATGAGTTATTTTGAATTTTATCGCGTTTTTCAGATGTATTTGAATGAATAAAAATGTAATATTAATGGCAATGTATTTTATTTAAAAATGATAATTAGATTTTATATGAATGAAATTAGACTAAACTCACTGGGGTGAATTTTCAATACGTAGTAGTGTTACTGTGATTACATGGTATAGTGGAATTTAAGGTTAATCTCTGAAAGACGCACACTACTCGAATAAAGTTTCCACACGATGGACGTATTTGAACTAATGAGGGTAAACTGTTCTATTTCGACGTCACCAATGCATAATGTAAGGGAGGAGGAAATACTGAAGGAGAAGGGTATGAAAACAATTGGGTGAGAATATGTACCCCGTTCTCATTGCGACTTAACCAAGCGTAGGAATGACTACAAATCAGGGAAACACCCAAAAGCGGCTCATGTGGTTGCCACATCAGATTATCTTAGTTTGAGAATGTAAGATATATTCGCCTATTATTATTATTTCGATTTACCTTTTAAGCTTTTTACCTAAAACGGGATACTTCCAATCAACCGGTTTCCTCGGTATACTTCTCCCGATAAAGCGGCTGGTATTCTGCCGTCATTTATATATGGAAAAAAGTATTTGCTTATTGAACACGGAGGCGTTGCATGCATACCGACATTCAGATTATAAAAATTTTATACTTTATATCTTTTTTCAATTGAGAAATGTAGATATATTCATCGTTCGCCATGAGAATTTATACGAAAGCCTTTTTACAATATTCGGTAAAGTCTCCAAGTATATTGACCCAGAAACTGACACTCATAGTCAGTTATAAATAAATCGGAAGCTATCAATAGCAGATATAAGATTCTTATAGACGTTTTAAATTCAAATTTCAACTAACTTCGATGTTAATATTTCCATTTATGATGCATATAAAAATACGCCGAAGACCGCGAGTAAATATTTTCGCGCGTTATAAGTATTATCGATCGAATTTACTAGATTTAAATAAGAAAAGAGCTTATAACTGTTTAAAAACCTTTTATTTAACTTTTTTACTGTAAACACATCAGGGAACCTTTATAAGAGCTTCATTATTGGAGCAGTAGCTTCATTTGCGGGTTAGAGGTTGTTTTGCTTTGACCTCCTTGGCCACCTCTGGCTGCTTGATATCTGCACAACAAAAAGATAAAGAAAAATTTAAGTATAGAAATAGATATATGGCACATAGCGTTACAAAAAACTTCATATAAACTATTTAATTAATGATTAATAGAGCCTATGGTTGGATTTCAACAAATGATTCCAAGCACCATAAAGTGATTTCAACTTCTTTATTGTCATGCATCACGATTGGTATTCAATTAAAATATTTTAATCCAGTAATGATGCCTATAGAAATAAATTCAAAACTAAATCAGCGTTTTGTAATTCTAGAACACGTGCAACTCGAGGAATATTGTGTCCCCGGGAGAGATAACACTTCATCGCCTCCCTCCGTAAATTTTTTTTGAGATATGAGTATATGATAATTGATTATACAGTCTGTAAAAACTACTGAAAATAACAATAAAGGGAATGATATCGGGATTATAGCCTGTTCCGCGATGAAAATTGGTATCCAATATTTGTTCACTTGCAAGTAATGCAAAGGTATATGATCGTGATAGCGACCCCGAGATTTGGACTGCCCGGGTGTCCGCCCGGCTGTCCCGCACGTCGCGCCGGGTCTCTTAGGAGACTCGGCAAACGTTGAATGTTCTGCAAGAATTGTTGATTCTGATATCTTAAAAAGCAAATTATCATTTTAGGAATTTTTTCGCAATAAATGTTTTTAACAGGAGCTTTTCGCGCTAATATTTGAATACTTTTAAGTCGTCGACTCACTTCGTTCTCCACGATAGTTTAGTGATAGTATACCAATAATACAAGCGGATCACACGAGTTTGATCTCTTTCAAGGCAGTATATTTCCTTATTCTCAATTTCTACATACCTTTCCCCTCTGCGGGTAAGTGATTCGGATTCTTTTTGTCTGGTTTATTGTCCACTGCCTTTTCGTTGTGCGGATTGCGCTGTGGTGCTCCTTTTAGTGGTACACCATTGCACTTGGATTTATGTTGTTTATCCATGACGATACTAAAATTTCAGAAAAAAATATCCAATTGATAAAATCAAACATTTAGAAGTATCATTAAAAAGCATCTACATAATACAATAAAATACAGACTAAAAGACAAATATTCCTATTAGAATATATTATCAAAAAACGACATTCCGCACGCCCGAAAAACTTAAAACTATAAAAAAGCGAATATAGTAAAAAGAAGATTCATTAATACATTAGGTGCACCTTATTACCATCACTGGTTATGGTTTTCAACTGTCTATTGCAATCAGCCGCGGAATTCAAAAAGCAGATCTTGTTTTGAATATTTTGTTTATTGTAATTGTCACATTAATCGTCTCCCACTGTATTAGAAACGAACAAATAAAATTGAATATGTGAAGGTGTGTTTTATAACTCAAAAGACTATCCATTAAATTCATGAATGAAATATAAATTAATTTAATTAAAAATAGGCGAGCGAAGCGTGCCGTTAGACGAAGTTGGGAAATGAGCAGAGAAATTAGTAATGAAGTGCAATTCGTACTGCTAAATCTCTCATTATCGAACTTGTTGGAGTAGCGTAAATCATTTCACAGCGTCGAAAATGCTATAATTCCTACAATTACCAATTAATAATTTTGAATACAACCTTATAATATTATGCCAAAGAACCGATCCCACCTTATTGCGAGTTAATATAATCTTTAAGTTTAATGAATCGCGTATCAAACATCGGAGTACGCACTTATTTAATTGGACGCGTTCTAGGAAATTTTACAACGAGAAGCTTAAATACATCTCTTCGCCATAAATTCCCCCCTAAGGGTATTCGTTGTTATGGGGATTTCACTCTATATTAAGTCTACTATTGAATGCGCGAATAATCAAAGTAAACTTGATATTTAAATTGTATATATATTTGTTCCTTATCAGCCAGTGTAAGTGCGGAAGAAAAAGTACGATTCGCCGCGACAAAGAATCATTGTGGAACCTGTACTAGAACCGAAGCCAAACTTTTCTCTATGCCGTAAACAGGACAGATACGTCGATCTCTTTTCGCTCTCAGGAAATAGACGCAATGGAAAAATGATCAGATATTATTGCGAGAGAAATATTGCACTTTCTACTAGGAAAAAATGTGACAAACCTTTTAGATTCCAAAGACGTGATAATAATCTGCGGGTAAGTCGACACTGCACACTAGTGCTTAGGGAAACACTCATAACTATCTGAAGATTCCCTCAACCCTACTTTTCTCCACTTTCCTTCCGCCAATCCTCTCTCCCTCCTTCATCCCCTTTCCAACCTTCCTCCCCAACGACTTCCATTCTATATCTTTCCCTCCATTCTTCCTCTCTCCCTCCATCATTCCTCTCTTCCCCCTTCTTCTCTCAGCTACCTCTTCCATACCTCCCCTCACAATGCTTCCCGCAGTTCTGATTTTAAGTATTCTCAGTTTAGGCCAAGATTTACCTTTCTGAAGTTTTCTTTTTATTTTTTTTTTCAGCAAATATCCAAAATGCAATCCCTTAGGGTGAATTTTCACAGATTGTAGTGTTAGCGTAATATTTTTTACCAAAGGTCAAATTTTAATATGCATAATATATGATTTTGAAAACAAAATAATGCCCTAAGTAATATATCGTAGTTATAGGGAAGGGGTAGTTAAAACCTGTCTACTAAATGAAAGGTCGGTATCTTTGGTCAGTACTATAAAAGTAGGCCATTCACAGGCTGCCAAACAAGGAAGATGTAAGCTTTGGCCACGAAATGCAGATAAAAAATTCAGCAACAGATGATCCATCTGCATCAATTTGATATGTGGCCATCATAGAAGCACAATTTGTAACAATTGCACGTAACTTATAATGCTATTTTAGTATTTCTCACTTAACTATGTCTTTTGTAGTATAATAGACCAAATATGAGTTATTTTGAATTTTATCGCGTTTTTCAAATGTATTTGAATAAATAAAAATGTAATATTAATGGCAATGTATTTTATTTAAAAATGATAATTAGATTTTATATGAATGAAATTAGACTAAACTCACTGGGGTGAATTTTCAATACGTAGTAGTGTTACTGTGATTACATGGTATAGTGGAATTTAAGGTTAAACTCTGAAAGACGCACACTACTCGAATAAAGTTTCCACACGATGGACGTATTTGAACTAATGAGGGTAAACTGTTCTATTTCGACGTCACCAATGCATAATGTAAGGGAGGAGGAAATACTGAAGGAGAAGGGTATGAAAACAATTGGGTGAGAATATGTACCCCGTTCTCAGTGCGACTTAACCAAGCGTAGGAATGACTACAAATCAGGGAAACACCCAAAAGCGGCTCATGTGGTTGCCACATCAGATTATCTTAGTTTGAGAATGTAAGATATATTCGCCTATTATTATTATTTCGATTTACCTTTAAAGCTTTTTACCTAAAACGGGATACTTCCAATCAACCGGTTTCCTCGGTATACTTCTCCCGATAAAGCGGCTGGTATTCTGCCGTCATTTATATATGGAAAAAGTATTTGCTTATTGAACACGGAGGCGTTGCATGCATACCGACATTCAGATTATAAAAATTTTATACTTTATATCTTTTTTCAATTGAGAAATGTAGATATATTCATCGTTCGCCATGAGAATTTATACGAAAGCCTTTTTACAATATTCGGTAAAGTCTCCAAGTATATTGACCCAGAAACTAAAACTCATAGTCAGTTATAAATAAATCGGAAGCTATCAATAGCAGATATAAGATTCCTATAGACGTTTTAAATTCAAATTTCAACTAACTTCGATGTTAATATTTCCATTTATGATGCATATAAAAATACGCCGAAGACCGCGAGTAAATATTTTCGCGCGTTATAAGTATTATCGATCGAATTTACTAGATTTACATAAGAAAAGAGCTTATAACTGTTTAAAAACCTTTTATTTAACTTTTTTACTGTAAACACTTCAGGAATCCTTTATAAGAGCTTCATTATTGGAGCAGTAGTTTCATTTGCGGGTTAGAGGTTGTTTTGCTTTGACCTCCTTGGCCACCTCTGGCTGCTTGATATCTGCACAACAAAAAGATAAAGAAAAATTTAAGTATAGAAATAGATATATGGCACATAGGGTTACAAAAAACTCCATATAAACTATTTAATTAATGATTAATAGAGCCTATGGTTGGATTTCAACAAATGATTCCAAGCACCATAAAGTGATTTCAACTTCTTTATTATCATGCATCAGGATTGGTATTCAATTAAAATATTTTAATCCAGTAATGTTGCATATAGAAATAAATTCAAAACTAAATCAGCGTTTTGTAATTCTAGAACACGTGCAACTCGAGGAATATTGTGTCCCCGGGAGAGATAACACTTCATCGCCTCCCTCCGTAAATTTTTTTTGAGATATGAGTACATGATAATTGATTATACAGTCTGTAAAAACTACTGAAAATAACAATAAAAGGAATGATATCGGGATTATAGCCTGTTCCGCGATGAAAATTGGTATCCAATATTTGTCCACTTGCAAGTAATGCAATGGTATATGATCGTGATAGCGACCCCGAGATTTGGACTGCCCGGGTGTCCGCCCGGCTGTCCCGAACGTCGCGCCGGGTCTCTTAGGAGACTCGGCAAACGTTGAATGTTCTGCAAGAATTGTTGATTCTGATATCTTAAAAAGCAAATTATCATTTTAGGAATTTTTTCGCAATAAATGTTTTTAACAGGAGCTTTTCGCGCTAATATTTGAATACTTTTAAGTCGTCGACTCACTTCGTTCTCCACGATAGTTCAGTGATAGAATACCAATAACACAAGCGGATCACACGAGTTTGATCTCGGTCAAGGCAGTATATTTCCTTATTCTCAATTTCTACATACCTTTCCCCTCTACGGGTAAGTGATTCGGATTCTTTTTGTCTGGTTTATTGTCCACTGCCTTTTCGTTGTGCGGATTGCGCTGTGGTGCTCCTTTTAGTGGTACACCATTGCACTTGGATTTATGTTGTTTATCCATGACGATACTAAAATTTCAGAAAAAAATATCCAATTGATAAAATCAAACATTTAGAAGTATCATTAAAAAGCATCTACATAATACAATAAAATACAGACCAAAAGACAAATATTCCTATTAGAATATATTATCAAAAAACGACATTCCGCATGCCCGAAAAACTTAAAACTATAAAAAAGCGAATATAGTAAAAAGAAGATTCATTAATACATTAGGTGCACCTTATTACCATCACTGGTTATGGTTATCAACTGTCTATTGCAATCAGCCGCGGAATTCAAAAAGCAGATCTTGTTTTGAATATTTTGTTTATTGTAATTGTCACATTAATCGTCTCCCACTGTATTAGAAACGAAGAAATAAATTTGAATATGTGAAGGTGTGTTTTATAACTCAAAAGCCTATCCATTAAATTCATGAATGAAATATAAATTAATTTAATAAAAAATGGGCGAGCGAAGCGTGCCGTTAGACGAAGTTGGGATAATGAGCAGAGAAACTAGTAATGAAGTGCAATTCGTACTGCTAAATCTCTCATTATCGAACTTGTTGGAGTAGCGTAAATCATTTCACAGCGTCGAAAATGCTATAATTCCTACAAGTACCAATTCATAATTTTGAATACAACTTTATAATATTATGCCAAAGAACCGATACCACCTTATTGCGAGTTAATATAATCTTTAAGTTTAATGAATCGCGTATCAAACATCGGAGTACGCACTTATTTAATTGGACGCGTTCTAGGAAATTTTACAACGAGAAGGTTAAATACATCTCTTCGCCATAAATTCCCCCCTAAGGGTATTCGTTGTTATGGGGATTTCACTCTATATTAACTCTACTATTGAATGCGCGAATAATCAAAGTAAACTTGCTATTTAAATTGTATATATATTTGTTCCTTATCAGCCAGTGTAAGTGCGGAAGAAAAAGTACGATTCGCCGCGACAAAGAATCATTGTGGAACCTGTCCTAGAAAAGAAGCCAAACTTTTCTCTATGCCGTAAACAGGACAGATACGTCGATCTCTTTTCGCTCTCAGGAAATAGACGCAATGGAAAAATGATCAGATATTATTGCGAGAGAAATATTGCACTTTCTACTAGGAAAAAATGTGACAAACCTTTTAGATTCCAAAGACGTGATAATAATCTGCGGGTAAGTCGACACTGCACACTAGTGCTTAGGGAAACACTCATAACTATCTGAAGATTCCCTCAACCCTACTTTTCTCCACTTTCCTTCCGCCAATCCTCTCTCCCTCCTTCATCCCCTTTCCAACCTTCCTCCCCAACGACTTCCATTCTATATCTTTCCCTCCATTCTTCCTCTCTCCCTCCATCATTCCTCTCTTCCCCCTTCTTCTCTCAGCTACCTCTTCCATACCTCCCCTCACAATGCTTCCCGCAGTTCTGATTTTAAGTATTCTCAGTTTAGGCCAAGATTTACCTTTCTGAAGTTTTCTTTTTATTTTTTTTTTCAGCAAATATCCAAAATGCAATCCCTTAGGGTGAATTTTCACAGATTGTAGTGTTAGCGTAATATTTTTTACCAAAGGTCAAATTTTAATATGCATAATATATGATTTTGAAAACAAAATAATGCCCTAAGTAATATATCGTAGTTATAGGGAAGGGGTAGTTAAAACCTGTCTACTAAATGAAAGGTCGGTATCTTTGGTCAGTACTATAAAAGTAGGCCATTCACAGGCTGCCAAACAAGGAAGATGTAAGCTTTGGCCACGAAATGCAGATAAAAAATTCAGCAACAGATGATCCATCTGCATCAATTTGATATGTGGCCATCATAGAAGCACAATTTGTAACAATTGCACGTAACTTATAATGCTATTTTAGTATTTCTCACTTAACTATGTCTTTTGTAGTATAATAGACCAAATATGAGTTATTTTGAATTTTATCGCGTTTTTCAGATGTATTTGAATAAATAAAAATGTAATATTAATGGCAATGTATTTTATTTAAAAATGATAATTAGATTTTATATGAATGAAATTAGACTAAACTCACTGGGGTGAATTTTCAATACGTAGTAGTGTTACTGTGATTACATGGTATAGTGGAATTTAAGGTTAAACTCTGAAAGACGCACACTACTCGAATAAAGTTTCCACACGATGGACGTATTTGAACTAATGAGGGTAAACTGTTCTATTTCGACGTCACCAATGCATAATGTAAGGGAGGAGGAAATACTGAAGGAGAAGGGTATGAAAACAATTGGGTGAGAATATGTACCCCGTTCTCAGTGCGACTTAACCAAGCGTAGGAATGACTACAAATCAGGGAAACACCCAAAAGCGGCTCATGTGGTTGCCACATCAGATTATCTTAGTTTGAGAATGTAAGATATATTCGCCTATTATTATTATTTCGATTTACCTTTAAAGCTTTTTACCTAAAACGGGATACTTCCAATCAACCGGTTTCCTCGGTATACTTCTCCCGATAAAGCGGCTGGTATTCTGCCGTCATTTATATATGGAAAAAGTATTTGCTTATTGAACACGGAGGCGTTGCATGCATACCGACATTCAGATTATAAAAATTTTATACTTTATATCTTTTTTCAATTGAGAAATGTAGATATATTCATCGTTCGCCATGAGAATTTATACGAAAGCCTTTTTACAATATTCGGTAAAGTCTCCAAGTATATTGACCCAGAAACTAAAACTCATAGTCAGTTATAAATAAATCGGAAGCTATCAATAGCAGATATAAGATTCCTATAGACGTTTTAAATTCAAATTTCAACTAACTTCGATGTTAATATTTCCATTTATGATGCATATAAAAATACGCCGAAGACCGCGAGTAAATATTTTCGCGCGTTATAAGTATTATCGATCGAATTTACTAGATTTACATAAGAAAAGAGCTTATAACTGTTTAAAAACCTTTTATTTAACTTTTTTACTGTAAACACTTCAGGAATCCTTTATAAGAGCTTCATTATTGGAGCAGTAGTTTCATTTGCGGGTTAGAGGTTGTTTTGCTTTGACCTCCTTGGCCACCTCTGGCTGCTTGCTATCTGCACAACAAAAAGATAAAGAAAAATTTAAGTATAGAAATAGATATATGGCACATAGGGTTACAAAAAACTCCATATAAACTATTTAATTAATGATTAATAGAGCCTATGGTTGGATTTCAACAAATGATTCCAAGCACCATAAAGTGATTTCAACTTCTTTATTATCATGCATCAGGATTGGTATTCAATTAAAATATTTTAATCCAGTAATGTTGCATATAGAAATAAATTCAAAACTAAATCAGCGTTTTGTAATTCTAGAACACGTGCAACTCGAGGAATATTGTGTCCCCGGGAGAGATAACACTTCATCGCCTCCCTCCGTAAATTTTTTTTGAGATATGAGTACATGATAATTGATTATACAGTCTGTAAAAACTACTGAAAATAACAATAAAAGGAATGATATCGGGATTATAGCCTGTTCCGCGATGAAAATTGGTATCCAATATTTGTCCACTTGCAAGTAATGCAATGGTATATGATCGTGATAGCGACCCCGAGATTTGGACTGCCCGGGTGTCCGCCCGGCTGTCCCGAACGTCGCGCCGGGTCTCTTAGGAGACTCGGCAAACGTTGAATGTTCTGCAAGAATTGTTGATTCTGATATCTTAAAAAGCAAATTATCATTTTAGGAATTTTTTCGCAATAAATGTTTTTAACAGGAGCTTTTCGCGCTAATATTTGAATACTTTTAAGTCGTCGACTCACTTCGTTCTCCACGATAGTTCAGTGATAGTATACCAATAACACAAGCGGATCACACGAGTTTGATCTCGGTCAAGGCAGTATATTTCCTTATTCTCAATTTCTACATACCTTTCCCCTCTACGGGTAAGTGATTCGGATTCTTTTTGTCTGGTTTATTGTCCACTGCCTTTTCGTTGTGCGGATTGCGCTGTGGTGCTCCTTTTAGTGGTACACCATTGCACTTGGATTTATGTTGTTTATCCATGACGATACTAAAATTTCAGAAAAAAATATCCAATTGATAAAATCAAACATTTAGAAGTAT
This sequence comes from Tanypteryx hageni, assembly GCA_028673005.1. Taxonomy (NCBI): domain Eukaryota; kingdom Metazoa; phylum Arthropoda; class Insecta; order Odonata; family Petaluridae; genus Tanypteryx; species Tanypteryx hageni. Next base: position 57,336,473 of record CM054120.1, on the reverse strand, counting down.
CATTAAAAAGCATCTACATAATACAATAAAATACAGACCAAAAGACAAATATTCCTATTAGAATATATTATCAAAAAACGACATTCCGCATGCCCGAAAAACTTAAAACTATAAAAAAGCGAATATAGTAAAAAGAAGATTCATTAATACATTAGGTGCACCTTATTACCATCACTGGTTATGGTTATCAACTGTCTATTGCAATCAGCCGCGGAATTCAAAAAGCAGATCTTGTTTTGAATATTTTGTTTATTGTAATTGTCACATTAATCGTCTCCCACTGTATTAGAAACGAAGAAATAAATTTGAATATGTGAAGGTGTGTTTTATAACTCAAAAGCCTATCCATTAAATTCATGAATGAAATATAAATTAATTTAATAAAAAATGGGCGAGCGAAGCGTGCCGTTAGACGAAGTTGGGATAATGAGCAGAGAAACTAGTAATGAAGTGCAATTCGTACTGCTAAATCTCTCATTATCGAACTTGTTGGAGTAGCGTAAATCATTTCACAGCGTCGAAAATGCTATAATTCCTACAAGTACCAATTCATAATTTTGAATACAACTTTATAATATTATGCCAAAGAACCGATACCACCTAATTGCGAGTTAATATAATCTTTAAGTTTAATGAATCGCGTATCAAACATCGGAGTACGCACTTATTTAATTGGACGCGTTCTAGGAAATTTTACAACGAGAAGGTTAAATACATCTCTTCGCCATAAATTCCCCCCTAAGGGTATTCGTTGTTATGGGGATTTCACTCTATATTAACTCTACTATTGAATGCGCGAATAATCAAAGTAAACTTGCTATTTAAATTGTATATATATTTGTTCCTTATCAGCCAGTGTAAGTGCGGAAGAAAAAGTACGATTCACCGCGACAAAGAATCATTGTGGAACCTGTACTAGAACCGAAGCCAAACTTTTCTCTATGCCGTAAACAGGACAGATACGTCGATCTCTTTTCGCTCTCAGGAAATAGACGCAATGGAAAAATGATCAGATATTATTGCGAGAGAAATATTGCACTTTCTACTAGGAAAAAATGTGACAAACCTTTTAGATTCCAAAGACGTGATAATAATCTGCGGGTAAGTCGACACTGCACACTAGTGCTTAGGGAAACACTCAAAACTATCTGAAGATTCCCTCAACCCTACTTTTCTCCACTTTCCGTCCGCCAATTCTCTCTCCCTCCTTCATCCCCTTTCCAACCTTCTTCCCCAACGACTTCCATTCTATATCTTTCCCTCCATTCTTCCTCTCTCCCTCCATCATTCCTCTCTTCCCCCTCCTTCTCTCAGCTTCCTCTTCCATACCTCCCCTCACAATGCTTCCCGCAGTTCTGATTTTAAGTATTCTCAGTTTAGGCCAAGATTTACCTTTCTGAAGTTTTCTTTTTATTTTTTTTTCAGCAAATATCCAAAATGCAATCCCTTAGGGTGAATTTTCACAGATTGTAGTGTTAGCGTAATATTTTTTACCAAAGGTCAAATTTTAATATGCATAATATATGATTTTGAAAACAAAATAATGCCCTAAGTAATATATCGTAGTTATAGGGAAGGGGTAGTTAAAACCTGTTTACTAAATGAAAGGTCGGTATCTTTGGTCAGTACTATAAATGTAGGCCATTCACAGGCTGCCAAACAAGGAAGATGTAAGCTTAGGCCACAAAATGCAGATAAAAAATTCAGCAACAGATGATCCATCTACATCAATTTCATATGTGGCCATCATAGAAGCACAATTTGTAACAATTGCACGTAACTTATAATGCTATTTTAGTATTTCTCACTTAACTATGTCTTTTGTAGTATAATAGACCAAATATGAGTTATTTTGAATTTTATCGCGTTTTTCAGATGTATTTGAATGAATAAAAATGTAATATTAATGGCAATGTATTTTATTTAAAAATGATAATTAGATTTTATATGAATGAAATTAGACTAAACTCACTGGGGTGAATTTTCAATACGTAGTAGTGTTACTGTGATTACATGGTATAGTGGAATTTAAGGTTAAACTCTGAAATGACGCACACTACTCGAATAAAGTTTCCACACGATGGACGTATTTGAACTAATGAGGGTAAACTGTTCTATTTCGACGTCACCAATGCATAATGTAAGGGAGGAGGAAATACTGAAGGAGAAGGGTATGAAAACAATTGGGTGAGAATATGTACCCCGTTCTCAGTGCGACTTAACCAAGCGTAGGAATGACTACATATCAGGGAAACACCCAAAAGCGGCTCATGTGGTTGCCACATCAGATTATCTTAGTTTGAGAATGTAAGATATATTCGCCTATTATTATTATTTCGAATTACCTTTTAAGCTTTTTACCTAAAACGGGATACTTCCAATCAACCGGTTTCCTCGGTATACTTCTCCCGATAAAGCGGCTGGTATTCTGCCGTCATTTATATATGGAAAAAAGTATTTGCTTATTGAACACGGAGGCGTTGCATGCATACCGACATTCAGATTATAAAAATTTTATACTTTATGTCTTTTTTCAATTGAGAAATGCAGATATATTCATCGTTCGCCATGAGAATTTATACGAAAGCCTTTTTACAATATTCGGTAAAGTCTCCAAGTATATTGACCCAGAAACTGACACTCATAGTCAGTTATAAATAAATCGGAAGCTATCAATAGCAGATATAAGATTCTTATAGACGTTTTAAATTCAAATTTCAACTAACTTCGATGTTAATATTTCCATTTATGATGCATATAAAAATACGCCGAAGACCGCGAGTAAATATTTTCGCGCGTTATAAGTATTATCGATCGAATTTACTAGATTTAAATAAGAAAAGAGCTTATAACTGTTTAAAAACCTTTTATTTAACTTTTTTACTGTAAACACATCAGGGAACCTTTATAAGAGCTTCATTATTGGAGCAGTAGCTTCATTTGCGTTTTAGAGGTTGTTTTGCTTTGACCTCCTTGGCCACCTCTGGCTGCTTGATATCTGCACAACAAAAAGATAAAGAAAAATTTAAGTATAGAAATAGATATATGGCACATAGGGTTACAAAAAACTCCATATAAACTATTTAATTAATGATTAATAGAGCCTATGGTTGGATTTCAACAAATGATTCCAAGCACCATAAAGTGATTTCAACTTCTTTATTATCATGCATCAGGATTGGTATTCAATTAAAATATTTTAATCCAGTAATGTTGCATATAGAAATAAATTCAAAACTAAATCAGCGTTTTGTAATTCTAGAACACGTGCAACTCGAGGAATATTGTGTCCCCGGGAGAGATAACACTTCATCGCCTCCCTCCGTAAATTTTTTTTGAGATATGAGTACATGATAATTGATTATACAGTCTGTAAAAACTACTGAAAATTACAATAAAAGGAATGATATCGGGATTATAGCCTGTTCCGCGATGAAAATTGGTATCCAATATTTGTCCACTTGCAAGTAATGCAATGGTATATGATCGTGATAGCGACCCCGAGATTTGGACTGCCCGGGTGTCCGCCCGGCTGTCCCGAACGTCGCGCCGGGTCTCTTAGGAGACTCGGCAAACGTTGAATGTTCTGCAAGAATTGTTGATTCTGATATCTTAAAAAGCAAATTATCATTTTAGGAATTTTTTCGCAATAAATGTTTTTAACAGGAGCTTTTCGCGCTAATATTTGAATACTTTTAAGTCGTCGACTCACTTCGTTCTCCACGATAGTTCAGTGATAGTATACCAATAACACAAGCGGATCACACGAGTTTGATCTCGGTCAAGGCAGTATATTTCCTTATTCTCAATTTCTACATACCTTTCCCCTCTACGGGTAAGTGATTCGGATTCTTTTTGTCTGGTTTATTGTCCACTGCCTTTTCGTTGTGCGGATTGCGCTGTGGTGCTCCTTTTAGTGGTACACCATTGCACTTGGATTTATGTTGTTTATCCATGACGATACTAAAATTTCAGAAAAAAATATCCAATTGATAAAATCAAACATTTAGAAGTATCATTAAAAAGCATCTACATAATACAATAAAATACAGACCAAAAGACAAATATTCCTATTAGAATATATTATCAAAAAACGACATTCCGCATGCCCGAAAAACTTAAAACTATAAAAAAGCGAATATAGTAAAAAGAAGATTCATTAATACATTAGGTGCACCTTATTACCATCACTGGTTATGGTTATCAACTGTCTATTGCAATCAGCCGCGGAATTCAAAAAGCAGATCTTGTTTTGAATATTTTGTTTATTGTAATTGTCACATTAATCGTCTCCCACTGTATTAGAAACGAAGAAATAAATTTGAATATGTGAAGGTGTGTTTTATAACTCAAAAGCCTATCCATTAAATTCATGAATGAAATATAAATTAATTTAATAAAAAATGGGCGAGCGAAGCGTGCCGTTAGACGAAGTTGGGATAATGAGCAGAGAAACTAGTAATGAAGTGCAATTCGTACTGCTAAATCTCTCATTATCGAACTTGTTGGAGTAGCGTAAATCATTTCACAGCGTCGAAAATGCTATAATTCCTACAAGTACCAATTCATAATTTTGAATACAACTTTATAATATTATGCCAAAGAACCGATACCACCTTATTGCGAGTTAATATAATCTTTAAGTTTAATGAATCGCGTATCAAACATCGGAGTACGCACTTATTTAATTGGACGCGTTCTAGGAAATTTTACAACGAGAAGGTTAAATACATCTCTTCGCCATAAATTCCCCCCTAAGGGTATTCGTTGTTATGGGGATTTCACTCTATATTAACTCTACTATTGAATGCGCGAATAATCAAAGTAAACTTGCTATTTAAATTGTATATATATTTGTTCCTTATCAGCCAGTGTAAGTGCGGAAGAAAAAGTACGATTCACCGCGACAAAGAATCATTGTGGAACCTGTACTAGAACCGAAGCCAAACTTTTCTCTATGCCGTAAACAGGACAGATACGTCGATCTCTTTTCGCTCTCAGGAAATAGACGCAATGGAAAAATGATCAGATATTATTGCGAGAGAAATATTGCACTTTCTACTAGGAAAAAATGTGACAAACCTTTTAGATTCCAAAGACGTGATAATAATCTGCGGGTAAGTCGACACTGCACACTAGTGCTTAGGGAAACACTCAAAACTATCTGAAGATTCCCTCAACCCTACTTTTCTCCACTTTCCGTCCGCCAATTCTCTCTCCCTCCTTCATCCCCTTTCCAACCTTCCTCCCCAACGACTTCCATTCTATATCTTTCCCTCCATTCTTCCTCTCTCCCTCCATCATTCCTCTCTTCCCCCTCCTTCTCTCAGCTTCCTCTTCCATACCTCCCCTCACAATACTTCCCGCAGTTCTGATTTTAAGTATTCTCAGTTTAGGCCAAGATTTACCTTTCTGAAGTTTTCTTTTTATTTTTTTTTCAGCAAATATCCAAAATGCAATCCCTTAGGGTGAATTTTCACAGATTGTAGTGTTAGCGTAATATTTTTTACCAAAGGTCAAATTTTAATATGCATAATATATGATTTTGAAAACAAAATAATGCCCTAAGTAATATATCGTAGTTATAGGGAAGGGGTAGTTAAAACCTGTTTACTAAATGAAAGGTCGGTATCTTTGGTCAGTACTATAAATGTAGGCCATTCACAGGCTGCCAAACAAGGAAGATGTAAGCTTTGGCCACGAAATGCAGATAAAAAATTCAGCAACAGATGATCCATCTACATCAATTTCATATGTGGCCATCATAGAAGCACAATTTGTAACAATTGCACGCAACTTATAATGCTATTTTAGTATTTCTCACTTAACTATGTCTTTTGTAGTATAATAGACCAAATATGAGTTATTTTGAATTTTATCGCGTTTTTCAGATGTATTTGAATGAATAAAAATGTAATGTTATTGGCAATGTATTTTATTTAAAAATGATAATTAGATTTTATATGAATGAAATTAGACTAAACTCACTGGGGTGAATTTTCAATACGTAGTAGTGTTACTGTGATTACATGGTATAGTGGAATTTAAGGTTAAACTCTGAAATGACGCACACTACTCGAATAAAGTTTCCACACGATGGACGTATTTGAACTAATGAGGGTAAACTGTTCTATTTCGACGTCACCAATGCATAATGTAAGGGAGGAGGAAATACTGAAGGAGAAGGGTATGAAAACAATTGGGTGAGAATATGTACCCCGTTCTCAGTGCGACTTAACCAAGCGTAGGAATGACTACATATCAGGGAAACACCCAAAAGCGGCTCATGTGGTTGCCACATCAGATTATCTTAGTTTGAGAATGTAAGATATATTCGCCTATTATTATTATTTCGAATTACCTTTTAAGCTTTTTACCTAAAACGGGATACTTCCAATCAACCGGTTTCCTCGGTATACTTCTCCCGATAAAGCGGCTGGTATTCTGCCGTCATTTATATATGGAAAAAAGTATTTGCTTATTGAACACGGAGGCGTTGCATGCATACCGACATTCAGATTATAAAAATTTTATACTTTATGTCTTTTTTCAATTGAGAAATGCAGATATATTCATCGTTCGCCATGAGAATTTATACGAAAGCCTTTTTACAATATTCGGTAAAGTCTCCAAGTATATTGACCCAGAAACTGACACTCATAGTCAGTTATAAATAAATCGGAAGCTATCAATAGCAGATATAAGATTCTTATAGACGTTTTAAATTCAAATTTCAACTAACTTCGATGTTAATATTTCCATTTTTGATGCATATAAAAATACGCCGAAGACCGCGAGTAAATATTTTCGCGCGTTATAAGTATTATCGATCGAATTTACTAGATTTAAATAAGAAAAGAGCTTATAACTGTTTAAAAACCTTTTATTTAACTTTTTTACTGTAAACACATCAGGGAACCTTTATAAGAGCTTCATTATTGGAGCAGTAGCTTCATTTGCGTGTTAGAGGTTGTTTTGCTTTGACCTCCTTGGCCACCTCTGGCTGCTTGATATCTGCACAACAAAAAGATAAAGAAAAATTTAAGTATAGAAATAGATATATGGCACATAGCGTTACAAAAAACTTCATATAAACTATTTAATTAATGATTAATAGAGCCTATGGTTGGATTTCAACAAATGATTCCAAGGACCATAAAGTGATTTCAACTTCTTTATTGTCATGCATCACGATTGGTATTCAATTAAAATATTTTAATCCAGTAATGTTGCCTATAGAAATAAATTCAAAACTAAATCAGCGTTTTGTAATTCTAGAACATGTGCAACTCGAGGAATATTGTGTCCCCGGGAGAGATAAAACTTCATCGCCTCCCTCCGTAAATTTTTTTTGAGATATGAATATATGATAATTGATTATACAGTCTGTAAAAACTACTGAAAATAACAATAAAGGGAATGATATCGGGATTATAGCCTGTTCCGCGATGAAAATTGGTATCCAATATTTGTTCACTTGCAAGTAATGCAAAGGTATATGATCGTGATAGCGACCCCGAGATTTGGACTGCCCGGGTGTCCGCCCGGCTGTCCCGCACGTCGCGCCGTGTCTCTTAGGAGACTCGGCAAACGTTGAATGTTCTGCAAGAATTGTTGATTCTGTTATCTTAAAAAGCAAATTATCATTTTATGAATTTTTTCGCAATAAATGTTTTTAACAGGAGCTTTTCGCGCTAATATTTGAATACTTTTAAGTCGTCGACTCACTTCGTTCTCCACGATAGTTTAGTGATAGTATACCAATAATACAAGCGGATCACACGAGTTTGATCTCGGTCAAGGCAGTATATTTCCTTATTCTCAATTTCTACATACCTTTCCCCTCTGCGGGTAAGTGATTCGGATTCTTTTTGTCTGGTTTATTGTCCACTGCCTTTTCGTTGTGCGGATTGCGCTGTGGTGCTCCTTTTAGTGGTACACCATTGCACTTGGATTTATGTTGTTTATCCATGACGATACTAAAATTTCAGAAAAAAATATCCATTTGATAAAATCAAACATTTAGAAGTATCATTAAAAAGCATCTACATAATACAATAATATACAGACCAAAAGACAAATATTCATTTTAGAATATTTTATCAAAAAACGACATTCCGCATGCCCGAAAAACTTAAAACTATAAAAAAGCGAATATAGTAAAAAGAAGATTCATTAATACATTATGTGCACCTTATTACCATCACTGGTTATGGTTATCAACTGTCTATTGCAATCAGCCGCGGAATTCAAAAAGCAGATCTTGTTTTGAATATTTTGTTTATTGTAATTGTCACATTAATCGTCTCCCACTGTATTAGAAACGAAGAAATAAATTTGAATATGTGAAGGTGTGTTATATAACTCAAAAGCCTATCCATTAAATTCATGAATGAAATATAAATTAATTTAATAAAAAATGGGCGAGCGAAGCGTGCCGTTAGACGAAGTTGGGATAATGAGCAGAGAAGCTAGTAATGAAGTGCAATTCGTACTGCTAAATCTCTCATTATCGAACTTGTTGGAGTAGCGTAAATCATTTCACAGCGTCGAAAATGCTATAATTCCTACAAGTACCAATTCATAATTTTGAATACAACTTTATAATATTATGCCAAAGAACCGATACCACCTTATTGCGAGTTAATATAATCTTTACGTTTAATGAATCGCGTATCAAACATCGGAGTACGCACTTATTTAATTGGACGCGTTCTAGGAAATTTTACAACGAGAAGCTTAAATACATCTCTTCGCCATAAATTCCCCCCTAAGGGTATTCGTTGTTATGGGGATTTCACTCTATTTTAACTCTACTATTGAATGCGCGAATAATCAAAGTAAACTTGCTATTAAATTGTATATATATTTGTTCCTTATCAGCCAGTGTAAGTGCGGAAGAAAAAGTACGATTCACAGCGACAAAGAATCATTGTGGAACCTGTACTAGAACCGAAGCCAAACTTTTCTCTATGCCGTACACAAGACAGATACGTCGAACTCTTATCGCTCTCAGGAAATAGACGCAATGGAAAGATGATCAGATATTATTGCGAGAGAAATAATGCACTTTCTACTAGGAAAAAATGTGACAAACCTTTTAGATTCCAAAGACGTGATAATAATCTGCGGGTAAGTCGACACTGCACACTAGTGCTCGGGGAAACACTCAAAACTATCTGAAGATTCCCTCGACTCTACTTTTCTCCACTTTCCGTCCGCCAATCCTCTCTCCCTCCTTCATCCCCTCTCCAACCTTACTCTCCCACGCCTTCCTTCCTCTCTCCCTCCATCCTTCCTCTCTTCCCCCTCCCTCCCTCAGCTCCCTCTTCCATACCTCCCCTCACAATGCTTCCCGCTGATCTGATTTTAAGTATTCTCAGTTTAGGCCAAGATTTACCTTTCTGAAGTTTTCTTTTTATTTTTTTTTCAGCAAATATCCAAAATGCAATCCTTTCGGGTGAATTTTCACAGATTGTAGTGTTAGCGTAATATTTTTTACCAAAGGTCAAATTTTAATATGTATAATATATTATTTTGAAAACAAAATAATGCCCTAAGTAATATATCGTAGTTATAGGGAAGGGGTAGTTAAAACCTGTCTACTAAATGAAGGGTCGGTATCTTTTTTCAGTACTATAAAAGTAGCCCATTCACAGGCTGCCAAACAAGGAAGATGTAAGCTTTGGCCACGAAATGCAGATAAAAAATTCAGCAACAGATGATCCATCTGCATCAATTTGATATGTGGCCATCATAGAAGCACAATTTGTAACAATTGCACGCAACTTATAATGCTATTTTAGTATTTCTCACTTAACTATGTCTTTTGTAGTATAATAGACCAAATATGAGTTATTTTGAATTTTATCGCGTTTTTCAGATGTATTTGAATTAATAAAAATGTAATGTTAATGGCAATGTATTTTATTTAAAAATGATAATTAGATTTCATATGAATGAAATTAGACTAAACTCACTGGGGTGAATTTTCAATACGTAGTAGTGTTACTGTGATTACATGGTATAGTGGAATTTAAGGTTAAACTCTGAAATGACGCACACTACTCGAATAAAGTTTCCACACGATGGACGTATTTGAACTAATGAGGGTAAACTGTTCTATTTCGACGTCACCAATGCATAATGTAAGGGAGGAGGAAATACTGAAGGAGAAGGGTATGAAAACAATTGGGTGAGATTATGTACCCCGTTCTCAGTGCGACTTAACCAAGCGTAGGAATGACTACAAATCAGGGAAACACCCAAAAGCGGCTCATGTGGTTGCCACATCAGATTATCTTAGTTTGAGAATGTAAGATATATTCGCCTATTATTATTATTTTGATTTACCTTTTAAGCTTTTTACCTAAAACGGGATACTTCCAATCAACCGGTTTCCTCGGTATACTTCTCCCGATAAAGCGGCTGGTATTCTGCCGTCATTTATATATGGAAAAAAGTATTTGCTTATTGAACACGGAGGCGTTGCATGCATACCGACATTCAGATTATAAAAATTTTATACTTTATATCTTTTTTCAATTGAGAAATGTAGATATATTCATCGTTCGCCATGAGAATTTATACGAAAGCCTTTTTACAATATTCGGTAAAGTCTCCAAGTATATTGACAAAGAAACTAAAACTCATAGTCAGTTATAGATAAATCGGAAGCTATCAATAGCAGATATAAGATTCCTATAGACGTTTTAAATTCAAATTTCAACTAACTTCGATGTTAATATTTCCATTTATGATGCATATAAAAATACGCCGAAGACCGCGAGTAAATATTTTCGCGCGTTATAAGTATTATCGATCGAATTTACTAGATTTACATAAGAAAAGAGCTTATAACTGTTTAAAAACCTTTTATTTAACTTTTTTACTGTAAACACATCAGGAAACCTTTATAAGAGCTTCATTATTGGATCAGTAGCTTCATTTGCGGGTTAGAGGTTGTTTTGCTTTGACCTCCTTGGCCAACTCTGGCTGCTTGATATCTGCACAACAAAAAGATAAAGAAAAATTTAAGTATAGAAATAGATATATGACACATAGGGTTACAAAAAACTCCATATAAACTATTTAATTAATGATTAATAGAGCCTATGGTTGGATTTCAACAAATGATTCCAAGCACCATAAAGTGATTTCAACTTCTTTATTATCATGCATCACGATTGGTATTCAATTAAAATATTTAATCCAGTAATGTTGCATATAGAAATAAATTCAAAACTAAATCAGCGTTTTGTAATTCTAGAACACGTGCAACTCGAGGAATATTGTGTCCCCGGGAGAGATAACACTTCATCGCCTCCCTCCGTAAATTTTTTTTGAGATATGAATATATGATAATTGATTATACAGTCTGTAAAAACTACTGAAAATAACAATAAAGGGAATGATATCGGGATTATAGCCTGTTCCGCGATGAAAATTGGTATCCAATATTTGTTCACTTGCAAGTAATGCAAAGGTATATGATCGTGATAGCGACCCCGAGATTTGGACTGCCCGGGTGTCCGCCCGGCTGTCCCGCACGTCGCGCCGGGTCTCTTAGGAGACTCGGCAAACGTTGAATGTTCTGCAAGAATTGTTGATTCTGATATCTTAAAAAGCAAATTATCATTTTAGGAATTTTTTCGCAATAAATGTTTTTAACAGGAGCTTTTCGAGCTAATATTTGAATACTTTTAAGTCGTCGACTCACTTCGTTCTCCACGATAGTTCAGTGATAGTATACCAATAATACAAGCGGATCACACGAGTTTGATCTCGGTCAAGGCAGTATATTTCCTTATTCTCAATTTCTACATACCTTTCCCCTCTGCGGGTGAGTGATTCGGATTCTTTTTGTCTGGTTTATTGTCCACTGCCTTTTCGTTGTGCGGATTGCGCTGTGGTGCTCCTTTTAGTGGTACACCATTGCACTTGGATTTATGTTGTTTATCCATGACGATACTAAAATTTCAGAAAAAAATATCCAATTGATAAAATCAAACATTTAGAAGTATCATTAAAACGCATCTACATAATACAATAAAATACAGACCAAAAGACAAATATTCCTATTAGAATATATTATCAAAAAACGACATTCCGCATGCCCGAAAAACTTAAAACTATAAAAAAGCGAATATAGTAAAAAGAAGATTCATTAATACATTATGTGCACCTTATTACCATCACTGGTTATGGTTATCAACTGTCTATTGCAATCAGCCGCGGAATTCAAAAAGCAGATCTTGTTTTGAATATTTTGTTTATTGTAATTGTCACATTAATCGTCTCCCACTGTATTAGAAACGAAGAAATAAATTTGAATATGTGAAGGTGTGTTATATAACTCAAAAGCCTATCCATTAAATTCATGAATGAAATATAAATTAATTTAATAAAAAATGGGCGAGCGAAGCGTGCCGTTAGACGAAGTTGGGATAATGAGCAGAGAAGCTAGTAATGAAGTGCAATTCGTACTGCTAAATCTCTCATTATCGAACTTGTTGGAGTAGCGTAAATCATTTCACAGCGTCGAAAATGCTATAATTCCTACAAGTACCAATTCATAATTTTGAATACAACTTTATAATATTATGCCAAAGAACCGATACCACCTTATTGCGAGTTAATATAATCTTTACGTTTAATGAATCGCGTATCAAACATCGGAGTACGCACTTATTTAATTGGACGCGTTCTAGGAAATTTTACAACGAGAAGCTTAAATACATCTCTTCGCCATAAATTCCCCCCTAAGGGTATTCGTTGTTATGGGGATTTCACTCTATATTAACTCTACTTTTGAATGCGCGAATAATCAAAGTAAACTTGCTATTTAAATTGTATATATATTTGTTCCTTATCAGCCAGTGTAAGTGCGGAAGAAAAAGTACGATTCACCGCGACAAAGAATCATTGTGGAACCTGTACTAGAACCGAAGCCAAACTTTTCTCTATGCCGTACACAGGACAGATACGTCGATCTCTTTTCGCTCTTAGGAAATAGACGCAATGGAAAAATGATCAGATATTATTGCGAGAGAAATAATGCACTTTCTACTAGGAAAAAATGTGACAAACCTTTTAGATTCCAAAGACGTGATAATAATCTGCTGGTAAGTCGACACTGCACACTAGTGCTCGGGGAAACACTCAAAACTATCTGAAGATTCCCTCGACCCTACTTTTCTCCACTTTCCTTCCGCCAATCCTCTCTCTCTCCTTCATCCCCTCTCCAAACTTACTCTCCCACGCCTTCCTTCCTCTCTCCCTCCATCCTTCCTCTCTTCCCCCTCCCTCCCTCAGCTCCCTCTTCCATACCTCCCCTCACAATGCTTCCCGCTGATCTGATTTTAAGTATTCTCAGTTTAGGCCAAGATTTACCTTTCTGAAGTTTTCTTTTTATTTTTTTTTCAGTAAATATCCAAAATGCAATCCTTTCGGGTGAATTTTCACAGATTGTAGTGTTAGCGTAATATTTTTTACCAAAGTTCAAATTTTAATATGTATAATATATTATTTTGAAAACAAAATAATGCCCTAAGTAATATATCGTAGGTATAGGGAAGGGGTAGTTAAAACCTGTCTACTAAATGAAAGGTCGGTATCTTTGGTCAGTACTATAAAAGTAGGCCATTCACAGGCTGCCAAACAAGGAAGATGTAAGCTTTGGCCACGAAATGCAGATAAAAAATTCAGCAACAGATGATCCATCTGCATCAATTTGATATGTGGCCATCATAGAAGCACAATTTGTAACAATTTCACGCAACTTATAATGCTATTTTATTATTTCTCACTTAACTATGTCTTTTGTAGTATAATAGACCAAATATGAGTTATTTTGAATTTTATCGCGTTTTTCAGATGTATTTGAATTAATAAAAATGTAATGTTAATGGCAATGTATTTTATTTAAAAATGATAATTAGATTTCATATGAATGAAATTAGACTAAACTCACTGGGGTGAATTTTCAATACGTAGTAGTGTTACTGTGATTACATGGTATAGTGGAATTTAAGGTTAAACTCTGAAATGTCGCACACTACTCGAATAAAGTTTCTACACGATGGACGTATTTGAACTAATGAGGGTAAACTGTTCTATTTCGACGTCACCAATGCATAATGTAAGGGAGGAGGAAATACTGAAGGAGAAGGGTATGAAAACAATTGGGTGAGAATATGTACCCCGTTCTCAGTGCGACTTAACCAAGCGTAGGAATGACTACAAATCAGGGAAACACCCAAAAGCGGCTCATGTGGTTGCCACATCAGATTATCTTAGTTTGAGAATGTAAGATATATTCGCCTATTATTATTATTTCGATTTACCTTTTAAGCTTTTTACCTAAAACGGGATACTTCCAATCAACCGGTTTCCTCGGTATACTTCTCCCGATAAAGCGGCTGGTATTCTGCCGTCATTTATATATGGAAAAAGTATTTGCTTATTGAACACGGAGGCGTTGCATGCATACCGACATTCAGATTATAAAAATTTTATACTTTATATCTTTTTTCAATTGAGAAATGTAGATATATTCATCGTTCGCCATGAGAATTTATACGAAAGCCTTTTTACAATATTCGGTAAAGTCTCCAAGTATATTGACAAAGAAACAAAAACTCATAGTCAGTTATAAATAAATCGGAAGCTATCAATAGCAGATATAAGATTCCTATAGACGTTTTAAATTCAAATTTCAACTAACTTCGATGTTAATATTTCCATTTATGATGCATATAAAAATAGGCCGAAGACCGCGAGTAAATATTTTCGCGCGTTATAAGTATTATCGATCGAATTTACTAGATTTACATAAGAAAAGAGCTTATAACTGTTTAAAAACCTTTTATTTAACTTTTTTACTGTAAACACATCAGGAAACCTTTATAAGAGCTTCATTATTGGAGCAGTAGCTTCATTTGCGGGTTAGAGGTTGTTTTGCTTTGACCTCCTTGGCCACCTCTGGCTGCTTGATATCTGCACAACAAAAAGATAAAGAAAAATTTAAGTATAGAAATAGATATATGACACATAGGGTTACAAAAAACTCCATATAAACTATTTAATTAATGATTAATAGAGCCTATGGTTGGATTTCAACAAATGATTCCAAGCACCATAAAGTGATTTCAACTTCATTATTATCATGCATCACGATTGGTATTCAATTAAAATATTTTAATCCAGTAATGTTGCATATAGAAATAAATTCAAAACTAAATCAGCGTTTTGTAATTCTAGAACACGTGCAACTCGAGGAATATTGTGTCCCCGGGAGAGATAACACTTCATCGCCTCCCTCCGTAAATTTTTTTTGAGATATGAGTATATGATAATTGATTATACAGTCTGTAAAAACTACTGAAAATAACAATAAAAGGAATGATATCGGGATTATAGCCTGTTCCGCGATGAAAATTGGTATCCAATATTTGTTCACTTGCAAGTAATGCAAAGGTATATGATCGTGATAGCGACCCCGAGATTTGGACTGCCCGGGTGTCCGCCCGGCTGTCCCGCACGTCGCGCTGGGTCTCTTAGGAGACTCGGCAAACGTTGAATGTTCTGCTAGAATTGTTGATTCTGATATCTTAAAAAGCAAATTATCATTTTAGGAATTTTTTCGCAATAAATGTTTTTAACAGGAGCTTTTCGAGCTAATATTTGAATACTTTTAATTCGTCGACTCACTTCGTTCTCCACGATAGTTCAGTGATAGTATACCAATAACACAAGCGGATCACACGAGTTTGATCTCGGTCAAGGCAGTATATTTCCTTATTCTCAATTTCTACATACCTTTCCCCTCTACGGGTAAGTGATTCGGATTCTTTTTGTCTGGTTTATTGTCCACTGCCTTTTCGTTGTGCGGATTGCGCTGTGGTGCTCCTTTTAGTGGTACACCATTGCACTTGGATTTATGTTGTTTATCCATGACGATACTAAAATTTCAGAAAAAAATATCCATTTGATAAAATCAAACATTTAGAAGTATCATTAAAAAGCATCTACATAATACAATAATATACAGACCAAAAGACAAATATTCATTTCAGAATATTTTATCAAAAAACGACATTCCGCATACCCGAAAAACTTAAAACTATAAAAAAGCGAATATAGTAAAAAGAAGATTCATTAATACATTAGGTGCAGCTTATTACCATCACTGGTTATGGTTATCAACTGTCTATTGCAATCAGCCGCGGAATTCAAAAAGCAGATCTTGTTTTGAATATTTTGTTTATTGTAATTGTCACATTAATCGTCTCCCACTGTATTAGAAACGAAGAAATAAATTTGAATATGTGAAGGTGTGTTTTATAACTCAAAAGCCTATCCATTAAATTCATGAATGAAATATAAATTAATTTAATAAAAAATGGGCGAGCGAAGCGTGCCGTTAGACGAAGTTGGGATAATGAGCAGAGAAGCTAGTAATGAAGTGCAATTCGTACTGCTAAATCTCTCATTATCGAACTTGTTGGAGTAGCGTAAATCATTTCACAGCGTCGAAAATGCTATAATTCCTACAAGTACCAATTCATAATTTTGAATACAACTTTATAATATTATGCCAAAGAACCGATACCACCTTATTGCGAGTTAATATAATCTTTAAGTTTAATGAATCGCGTATCAAACATCGGAGTACGCACTTATTTAATTGGACGCGTTCTAGGAAATTTTACAACGAGAAGCTTAAATACATCTCTTCGCCATAAATTCCCCCCTAAGGGTATTCGTTGTTATGGGGATTTCACTCTATATTAACTCTACTATTGAATGCGCGAATAATCAAAGTAAACTTGCTATTTAAATTGTATATATATTTGTTCCTTATCAGCCAGTGTAAGTGCGGAAGAAAAAGTACGATTCACCGCGACAAAGAATCATTGTGGAACCTGTACTAGAACCGAAGCCAAACTTTTCTCTATGCCGGTAACAGGACAGATACGTCGATCTCTTTTCGCTCTCAGGAAATAGACGCAATGGAAAAATGATCAGATATTATTGCGAGAGAAATAATGCACTTTCTACTAGGAAAAAATGTGACAAACCTTTTAGATTCCAAAGACGTGATAATAATCTGCGGGTAAGTCGACACTGCACACTAGTGCTCGGGGAAACACTCAAAACTATCTGAAGATTCCCTCGACCCTACTTTTCTCCACTTTCCGTCCGCCAATCCTCTCTCCCTCCTTCATCCCCTCTCCAACCTTACTCTCCCACGCCTTCCTTCCTCTCTCCCTCCATCCTTCCTCTCTTCCCCCTCCCTCCCTCAGCTCCCTCTTCCATACCTCCCCTCACAATGCTTCCCGCTGATCTGATTTTAAGTATTCTCAGTTTAGGCCAAGATTTACCTTTCTGAAGTTTTCTTTTTATTTTTTTTTTCAGCAAATATCCAAAATGCAATCCTTTCGGGTGAATTTTCACAGATTGTAGTGTTAGCGTAATATTTTTTACCAAAGGTCAAATTTTAATATGTATAATATATTATTTTGAAAACAAAATAATGCCCTAAGTAATATATCGTAGTTATAGGGAAGGGGTAGTTAAAACCTGTCTACTAAATGAAAGGTCGGTATCTTTGGTCAGTACTATAAAAGTAGGCCATTCACAGGCTGCCAAACAAGGAAGATGTAAGCTTTGGCCCCGAAATGCAGATAAAAAATTCAGCAACAGATGATCCATCTGCATCAATTTGATATGTGGCCATCATAGAAGCACAATTTGTAACAATTTCACGCAACTTATAATGCTATTTTATTATTTCTCACTTAACTATGTCTTTTGTAGTATAATAGACCAAATATGAGTTATTTTGAATTTTATCGCGTTTTTCAGATGTATTTGAATTAATAAAAATGTAATGTTAATGGCAATGTATTTTATTTAAAAATGATAATTAGATTTCATATGAATGAAATTAGACTAAACTCACTGGGGTGAATTTTCAATACGTAGTAGTGTTACTGTGATTACATGGTATAGTGGAATTTAAGGTTAAACTCTGAAATGACGCACACTACTCGAATAAAGTTTCCACACGATGGACGTATTTGAACTAATGAGGGTAAACTGTTCTATTTCGACGTCACCAATGCATAATGTAAGGGAGGAGGAAATACTGAAGGAGAAGGGTATGAAAACAATTGGGTGAGTATATGTACCCCGTTCTCAGTGCGACTTAACCAAGCGTAGTAATGACTACAAATCAGGGAAACACCCAAAAGCGGCTCATGTGGTTGCCACATCAGATTATCTTAGTTTGAGAATGTAAGATATATTCGCCTATTATTATTATTTCGATTTACCTTTTAAGCTTTTTACCTAAAACGGGATACTTCCAATCAACCGGTTTCCTCGGTATACTTCTCCCGATAAAGCGGCTGGTATTCTGCCGTCATTTATATATGGAAAAAAGTATTTGCTTATTGAACACGGAGGCGTTGCATGCATACCGACATTCAGATTATAAAAATTTTATACTTTATATCTTTTTTCAATTGAGAAATGTAGATATATTCATCGTTCGCCATGAGAATTTATACGAAAGCCTTTTTACAATATTCGGTAAAGTCTCCAAGTATATTGACAAAGAAACTAAAACTCATAGTCAGTTATAGATAAATCGGAAGCTATCAATAGCAGATATAAGATTCCTATAGACGTTTTAAATTCAAATTTCAACTAACTTCGATGTTAATATTTCCATTTATGATGCATATAAAAATACGCCGATGACCGCGAGTAAATATTTTCGCGCGTTATAAGTATTATCGATCGAATTTACTAGATTTACATAAGAAAAGAGCTTATAACTGTTTAAAAACCTTTTATTTAACTATTTTACTGTAAACACATCAGGAAACCTTTATAAGAGCTTCATTATTGGAGCAGTAGCTTCATTTGCGGGTTAGAGGTTGTTTTGCTTTGACCTCCTTGGCCACCTCTGGCTGCTTGATATCTGCACAACAAAAAGATAAAGAAAAATTTAATTATAGAAATAGATATATGACACATAGGGTTACAAAAAACTCCATATAAACTATTTAATTAATGATTAATAGAGCCTATGGTTGGATTTCAACAAATGATTTCAAGCACCATAAAGTGATTTCAACTTCTTTATTATCATGCATCACGATTGGTATTCAATTAAAATATTTAATCCAGTAATGTTGCATATAGAAATAAATTCAAAACTAAATCAGCGTTTTGTAATTCTAGAACACGTGCAACTCGAGGAATATTGTGTCCCCGGGAGAGATAACACTTCATCGCCTCCCTCCGTAAATTTTTTTTGAGATATGAGTATATGATAATTGATTATACAGTCTGTAAAAACTACTGAAAATAACAATAAAGGGAATGATATCGGGATTATAGCCTGTTCCGCGATGAAAATTGGTATCCAATATTTGTTCACTTGCAAGTAATGCAAAGGTATATGATCGTGATAGCGACCCCGAGATTTGGACTGCCCGGGTGTCCGCCCGGCTGTCCCGCACGTCGCGCCGGGTCTCTTAGGAGACTCGGCAAACGTTGAATGTTCTGCAAGAATTGTTGATTCTGATATCTTAAAAAGCAAATTATCATTTTATGAATTTTTTCGCAATAAATGTTTTTAACAGGAGCTTTTCGCGCTAATATTTGAATACTTTTAAGTCGTCGACTCACTTCGTTCTCCACGATAGTTCAGTGATAGTATACCAATAATACAAGCGGATCACACGAGTTTGATCTCGGTTAAGGCAGTATATTTCCTTATTCTCAATTTCTACATACCTTTCCCCTCTGCGGGTAAGTGATTCGGATTCTTTTTGTCTGGTTTATTGTCCACTGCCTTTTCGTTGTGCGGATTGCGCTGTGGTGCTCCTTTTAGTGGTACACCATTGCACTTGGATTTATGTTGTTTATCCATGACGATACTAAAATTTCAGAAAAAAATATCCAATTGATAAAATCAAACATTTAGAAGTATCATTAAAAAGCATCTACATAATACAATAAAATACAGACCAAAAGACAAATATTCCTATTAGAATATATTATCAAAAAACGACATTCCGCATTCCCGAAAAACTTAAAACTATAAAAAAGCGAATATAGTAAAAAGAAGATTCATTAATACATTATGTGCACCTTATTACCATCACTGGTTATGGTTATCAACTGTCTATTGCAATCAGCCGCGGAATTCAAAAAGCAGATCTTGTTTTGAATATTTTGTTTATTGTAATTGTCATATTAATCGTCTCCCACTGTATTAGAAACGAAGAAATAAATTTGAATATGTGAAGGTGTGTTTTATAACTCAAAAGCCTATCCATTAAATTCATGAATGAAATATAAATTAATTTAATAAAAAATGGGCGAGCGAAGCGTGCCGTTAGACGAAGTTGGGATAATGAGCAGAGAAACTAGTAATGAAGTGCAATTCGTACTGCTAAATCTCTCATTATCGAACTTGTTGGAGTAGCGTAAATCATTTCACAGCGTCGAAAATGCTATAATTCCTACAAGTACCAATTCATAATTTTGAATACAACTTTATAATATTATGCCAAAGAACCGATACCACCTTATTGCGAGTTAATATAATCTTTACGTTTATTGAATCGCGTATCAAACATCGGAGTACGCACTTATTTAATTGGACGCGTTCTAGGAAATTTTACAACGAGATGCTTAAATACATCTCTTCGCCATAAATTCCCCCCTAAGGGTATTCGTTGTTATGGGGATTTCACTCTATATTAACTCTACTATTGAATGCGCGAATAATCAAAGTAAACTTGCTATTTAAATTGTATATATATTTGTTCCTTATCAGCCAGTGTAAGTGCGGAAGAAAAAGTACGATTCACCGCGACAAAGAATCATTGTGGAACCTGTACTAGAACCGAAGCCAAACTTTTCTCTATGCCGTACACAGGACAGATACGTCGATCTCTTTTCGCTCTCAGGAAATAGACGCAATGGAAAAATGATCGGAAATTATTGCGAGAGAAATAATGCACTTTCTACTAGGAAAAAATGTGACAAACCTTTTAGATTCCAAAGACGTGATAATAATCTGCGGGTAAGTCGACACTGCACACTAGTGCTCGGGGAAACACTCAAAACTATCTGAAGATTCCCTCGACCCTACTTTTCTCCACTTTCCGTCCGCCAATCCTCTCTCCCTCCTTCATCCCCTCTCCAACCTTACTCTCCCACGCCTTCCTTCCTCTCTCCCTCCATCCTTCCTCTCTTCCCCCTCCCTCCCTCAGCTCCCTCTTCCATACCTCCCCTCACAATGCTTCCCGCTGATCTGATTTTAAGTATTCTCAGTTTAGGCCAAGATTTACCTTTCTGAAGTTTTCTTTTTATTTTTTTTTCAGTAAATATCCAAAATGCAATCCTTTCGGGTGAATTTTCACAGATTGTAGTGTTAGCGTAATATTTTTTACCAAAGTTCAAATTTTAATATGTATAATATATTATTTTGAAAACAAAATAATGCCCTAAGTAATATATCGTAGTTATAGGGAAGGGGTAGTTAAAACCTGTCTACTAAATGAAAGGTCGGTATCTTTGGTCAGTACTATAAAAGTAGGCCATTCACAGGCTGCCAAACAAGGAAGATGTAAGCTTTGGCCACGAAATGCAGATAAAAAATTCAGCAACAGATGATCCATCTGCATCAATTTGATATGTGGCCATCATAGAAGCACAATTTGTAACAATTTCACGCAACTTATAATGCTATTTTATTATTTCTCACTTAACTATGTCTTTTGTAGTATAATAGACCAAATATGAGTTATTTTGAATTTTATCGCGTTTTTCAGATGTATTTGAATTAATAAAAATGTAATGTTAATGGCAATGTATTTTATTTAAAAATGATAATTAGATTTCATATGAATGAAATTAGACTAAACTCACTGGGGTGAATTTTCAATACGTAGTAGTGTTACTGTGAATACATGGTATAGTGGAATTTAAGGTTAAACTCTGAAATGACGCACACTACTCGAATAAAGTTTCCACACGATGGACGTATTTGAACTAATGAGGGTAAACTGTTCTATTTCGACGTCACCAATGCATAATGTAAGGGAGGAGGAAATACTGAAGGAGAAGGGTATGAAAACAATTGGGTGAGAATATGTACCCCGTTCTCAGTGCGACTTAACCAAGCGTAGGAATGACTACAAATCAGGGAAACACCCAAAAGCGGCTCATGTGGTTGCCACATCAGATTATCTTAGTTTGAGAATGTAAGATATATTCGCCTATTATTATTATTTCGATTTACCTTTTAAGCTTTTTACCTAAAACGGGATACTTCCAATCAACCGGTTTCCTCGGTATACTTCTCCCGATAAAGCGGCTGGTATTCTGCCGTCATTTATATATGGAAAAAAGTATTTGCTTATTGAACGCGGAGGCGTTGCATGCATACCGACATTCAGATTATAAAAATTTTATACTTTATATCTTTTTTCAATTGAGAAATGTAGATATATTCATCGTTCGCCATGAGAATTTATACGAAAGCCTTTTTACAATATTCGGTAAAGTCTCCAAGTATATTGACAAAGAAACAAAAACTCATAGTCAGTTATAAATAAATCGGAAGCTATCAATAGCAGATATAAGATTCCTATAGACGTTTTAAATTCAAATTTTAACTAACTTCGATGTTAATATTTCCATTTATGATGCATATAAAAATACGCCGAAGACCGCGAGTAAATATTTTCGCGCGTTATAAGTATTATCGATCGAATTTACGAGATTTACATAAGAAAAGAGCTTATAACTGTTTAAAAACCTTTTATTTAACTTTTTTACTGTAAACACATCAGGAAACCTTTATAAGAGCTTCATTATTGGAGCAGTAGCTTCATTTGCGGGTTAGAGGTTGTTTTGCTTTGACCTCCATGGCCACCTCTGGCTGCTTGATATCTGCACAACAAAAAGATAAAGAAAAATTTAAGTATAGAAATAGATATATGACACATAGGGTTACAAAAAACTCCATATAAACTATTTAATTAATGATTAATAGAGCCTATGGTTGGATTTCAACAAATGATTCCAAGCACCATAAAGTGATTTCAACTTCATTATTATCATGCATCACGATTGGTATTCAATTAAAATATTTTAATCCAGTAATGTTGCATATAGAAATAAATTCAAAACTAAATCAGCGTTTTGTAATTCTAGAACACGTGCAACTCGAGGAATATTGTGTCCCCGGGAGAGATAACACTTCATCGCCTCCCTCCGTAAATTTTTTTTGAGATATGAGTATATGATAATTGATTATACAGTCTGTAAAAACTACTGAAAATAACAAGAAAAGGAATGATATCGGGATTATAGCCTGTTCCGCGATGAAAATTGGTATCCAATATTTGTTCACTTGCAAGTAATGCAAAGGTATATGATCGTGATAGCGACCCCGAGATTTGGACTGCCCGGGTGTCCGCCCGGCTGTCCCGCACGTCGCGCCGGGTCTCTTAGGAGACTCGGCAAACGTTGAATGTTCTGCAAGAATTGTTGATTCTGATATCTTAAAAAGCAAATTATCATTTTAGGAATTTTTTCGCAATAAATGTTTTTAACAGGAGCTTTTCGAGCTAATATTTGAATACTTTTAAGTCGTCGACTCACTTCGTTCTCCACGATAGTTCAGTGATAGTATACCAATAACACAAGCGGATCACACGAGTTTGATCTCGGTCAAGGCAGTATATTTCCTTATTCTCAATTTCTACATACCTTTCCCCTCTGCGGGTAAGTGATTCGGATTCTTTTTGTCTGGTTTATTGTCCACTGCCTTTTCGTTGTGCGGATTGCGCTGTGGTGCTCCTTTTAGTGGTACACCATTGCACTTGGATTTATGTTGTTTATCCATGACGATACTAAAATTTCAGAAAAAAATATCCATTTGATAAAATCAAACATTTAGAAGTATCATTAAAAAGCATCTACATAATACAATAAAATACAGACCAAAAGACAAATATTCATTTCAGAATATTTTATCAAAAAACGACATTCCGCATACCCGAAAAACTTAAAACTATAAAAAAGCGAATATAGTAAAAAGAAGATTCATTAATACATTAGGTGCAGCTTATTACCATCACTGGTTATGGTTATCAACTGTCTATTGCAATCAGCCGCGGAATTCAAAAAGCAGATCTTGTTTTGAATATTTTGTTTATTGTAATTGTCACATTAATCGTCTCCCACTGTATTAAAAACGATGAAATAAAATTGAATATGTGAAGGTGTGTTTTATAACTCAAAAGCCTATCCATTAAATTCATGAATGAAATATAAATTAATTTAATAAAAAATGGGCGAGCGAAGCGTGCCGTTAGACGAAGTTGGGATAATGAGCAGAGAAACTAGTAATGAAGTGCAATTCGTACTGCTAAATCTCTCATTATCGAACTTGTTGGAGTAGCGTAAATCATTTCACAGCGTCGAAAATGCTATAATTCCTACAAGTACCAATTCATAATTTTGAATACAACTTTATAATATTATGCCAAAGAACCGATACCACCTTATTGCGAGTTAATATAATCTTTAAGTTTAATGAATCGCGTATCAAACATCGGAGTACGCACTTATTTAATTGGACGCGTTCTAGGAAATTTTACAACGAGAAGCTTAAATACATCTCTTCGCCATAAATTCCCCCCTAAGGGTATTCGTTGTTATGGGGATTTCACTCTATATTAACTCTACTATTGAATGCGCGAATAATCAAAGTAAACTTGCTATTTAAATTGTATATATATTTGTTCCTTATCAGCCAGTGTAAGTGCGGAAGAAAAAGTACGATTCACCGCGACAAAGAATCATTGTGGAACCTGTACTAGAACCGAAGCCAAACTTTTCTCTATGCCGTACACAAGACAGATACGTCGATCTCTTATCGCTCTCAGGAAATAGACGCAATGGAAAGATGATCAGATATTATTGCGAGAGAAATAATGCACTTTCTACTAGGAAAAAATGTGACAAACCTTTTAGATTCCAAAGACGTGATAATAATCTTCGGGTAAGTCGACACTGCACACTAGTGCTCGGGGAAACACTCAAAACTATCTGAAGTTTCCCTCGACCCTACATTTCTCCACTTTCCGTCCGCCAATCCTCTCTCCCTCCTTCATCCCCTCTCCAACCTTACTCTCCCACGCCTTCCTTCCTCTCTCCCTCCATCCTTCCTCTCTTCCCCCTCCCTCCCTCAGCTCCCTCTTCCTTACCTCCCCTCACAATGCTTCCCGCTGATCTGATTTTAAGTATTCTCAGTTTAGGCCAAGATTTACCTTTCTGAAGTTTTCTTTTTATTTTTTTTTCAGCAAATATCCAAAATGCAATCCTTTCGGGTGAATTTTCACAGATTGTAGTGTTAGCGTAATATTTTTTACCAAAGGTCAAATTTTAATATGTATAATATATTATTTTGAAAACAAAATAATGCCCTAAGTAATATATCGTAGTTATAGGGAAGGGGTAGTTAAAACCTGTCTACTAAATGAAAGGTCGGTATCTTTGGTCAGTACTATAAAAGTAGGCCATTCACAGGCTGCCAAACAAGGAAGATGTAAGCTTTGGCCACGAAATGCAGATAAAAAATTCAGCAACAGATGATCCATCTGCATCAATTTGATATGTGGCCATCATAGAAGCACAATTTGTAACAATTTCACGCAACTTATAATGCTATTTTATTATTTCTCACTTAACTATGTCTTTTGTAGTATAATAGACCAAATATGAGTTATTTTGAATTTTATCGCGTTTTTCAGATGTATTTGAATTAATAAAAATGTAATGTTAATGGCAATGTATTTTATTTAAAAATGATAATTAGATTTCATATGAATGAAATTAGACTAAACTCACTGGGGTGAATTTTCAATACGTAGTAGTGTTACTGTGATTACATGGTATAGTGGAATTTAAGGTTAAACTCTGAAATGACGCACACTACTCGAATAAAGTTTCCACACGATGGACGTATTTGAACTAATGAGGGTAAACTGTTCTATTTCGACGTCACCAATGCATAATGTAAGGGAGGAGGAAATACTGAAGGAGAAGGGTATGAAAACAATTGGGTGAGAATATGTACCCCGTTCTCAGTGCGACTTAACCAAGCGTAGGAATGACTACAAATCAGGGAAACACCCAAAAGCGGCTCATGTGGTTGCCACATCAGATTATCTTAGTTTGAGAATGTAAGATATATTCGCCTATTATTATTATTTCGATTTACCTTTTAAGCTTTTTACCTAAAACGGGATACTTCCAATCAACCGGTTTCCTCGGTATACTTCTCCCGATAAAGCGGCTGGTATTCTGCCGTCATTTAT
Source organism: Tanypteryx hageni (assembly GCA_028673005.1). NCBI lineage: Eukaryota > Metazoa > Arthropoda > Insecta > Odonata > Petaluridae > Tanypteryx > Tanypteryx hageni. The sequence continues at coordinate 57,310,053 of CM054120.1, read as the reverse complement.
ATATGGAAAAAAGTATTTGCTTATTGAACACGGAGGCGTTGCATGCATACCGACATTCAGATTATAAAAATTTTATACTTTATATCTTTTTTCAATTGAGAAATGTAGATATATTCATCGTTCGCCATGAGAATTTATACGAAAGCCTTTTTACAATATTCGGTAAAGTCTCCAAGTATATTGACCCAGAAACTAAAACTCATAGTCAGTTATAAATAAATCGGAAGCTATCAATAGCAGATATAAGATTCCTATAGACGTTTTAAATTCAAATTTCAACTAACTTCGATGTTAATATTTCCATTTATGATGCATATAAAAATAAGCCGAAGACCGCGAGTAAATATTTTCGCGCGTTATAAGTATTATCGATCGAATTTACTAGATTTACATAAGAAAAGAGCTTATAACTGTTTAAAAACCTTTTATTTAAAATTTTTACTGTAAACACATCAGGAAACCTTTATAAGAGTTTCATTATTGGAGCAGTAGCTTCATTTGCGGGTTAGACTTTGTTTTGCTTTGACCTCCTTGGCCACCTCTGGCTGCTTGATATCTGCACAACAAAAAGATAAAGAAAAATTTAACTATAGAAATAGATATATGGGACATAGGGTTACAAAAAACTCCATATGAACTATTTAATTAATGATTAATAGAGCCTATGGTTGGATTTCAACAAATGATTCCAAGCACCATAAAGTGATTTCAACTTCTTTATTATCATGCATCACGATTGGTATTCAATTAAAATATTTTAATCCAGTAATGTTGCATATAGAAATAAATTCAAAACTAAATCAGCGTTTTGTAATTCTAGAACACGTGCAACTCGAGGAATATTGTGTCCCCGGGAGAGATAACACTTCATCGCCTCCCTCCGTAAATTTTTTTTGAGATATGAGTACATGATAATTGATTATACAGTCTGTAAAAACTACTGAAAATAACAATAAAAGGAATGATATCGGGATTATAGCCTGTTCCGCGATGAAAATTGGTATCCAATATTTGTTCACTTGCAAGTAATGCAAAGGTATATGATCGTGATAGCGACCCCGAGATTTGGACTGCCCGGGTGTCCGCCCGGCTGTCCCGCACGTCGCGCCGGGTCTCTTAGGAGACTCGGCAAACGTTGAATGTTCTGCAAGAATTGTTGATTCTGATATCTTAAAAAGCAAATTATCATTTTAGGAATTTTTTCGCAATAAATGTTTTTAACAGGAGCTTTTCGAGCTAATATTTGAATACTTTTAAGTCGTCGACTCACTTCGTTCTCCACGATAGTTCAGTGATAGTATACCAATAACACAAGCGGATCACACGAGTTTGATCTCGGTCAGGGCAGTATATTTCCTTATTCTCAATTTCTACATACCTTTCCCCTCTGCGGGTAAGTGATTCGGATTCTTTTTGTCTGGTTTATTGTCCACTGCCTTTTCGTTGTGCGGATTGCGCTGTGGTGCTCCTTTTAGTGGTACACCATTGCACTTGGATTTATGTTGTTTATCCATGACGATACTAAAATTTCAGAAAAAAATATCCATTTGATAAAATCAAACATTTAGAAGTATCATTAAAAAGCAACTACATAATACAATAAAATACAGACCAAAAGACAAATATTCATTTCAGAATATTTTATCAAAAAACGACATTCCGCATACCCGAAAAACTTAAAACTATAAAAAAGCGAATATAGTAAAAAGAAGATTCATTAATACATTAGGTGCAGCTTATTACCATCACTGGTTATGGTTATCAACTGTCTATTGCAATCAGCCGCGGAATTCAAAAAGCAGATCTTGTTTTGAATATTTTGTTTATTGTAATTGTCACATTAATCGTCTCCCACTGTATTAAAAACGATGAAATAAAATTGAATATGTGAAGGTGTGTTTTATAACTCAAAAGCCTATCCATTAAATTCATGAATGAAATATAAATTAATTTAATAAAAAATGGGCGAGCGAAGCGTGCCGTTAGACGAAGTTGGGATAATGAGCAGAGAAACTAGTAATGAAGTGCAATTCGTACTGCTAAATCTCTCATTATCGAACTTGTTGGAGTAGCGTAAATCATTTCACAGCGTCGAAAATGCTATAATTCCTACAAGTACCAATTCATAATTTTGAATACAACTTTATAATATTATGCCAAAGAACCGATACCACCTTATTGCGAGTTAATATAATCTTTAAGTTTAATGAATCGCGTATCAAACATCGGAGTACGCACTTATTTAATTGGACGCGTTCTAGGAAATTTTACAACGAGAAGCTTAAATACATCTCTTCGCCATAAATTCCCCCCTAAGGGTATTCGTTGTTATGGGGATTTCACTCTATATTAACTCTACTATTGAATGCGCGAATAATCAAAGTAAACTTGCTATTTAAATTGTATATATATTTGTTCCTTATCAGCCAGTGTAAGTGCGGAAGAAAAAGTACGATTCACCGCGAAAAAGAATCATTGTAGAACCTGTACTAGAACCGAAGCCAAACTTTTCTCAATGCCGTACACAGGACAGATACGTCGATCTCTTATCGCTCTCAGGAAATAGACGCAATGGAAAGATGATCAGATATTATTGCGAGAGAAATAATGCACTTTCTACTAGGAAAAAATGTGACAAACCTTTTAGATTCCAAAGACGTGATAATAATCTGCGGGTAAGTCGACACTGCACACTAGTGCTCGGGGAAACACTCAAAACTATCTGAAGATTCCCTCGACCCTACTTTTCTCCACTTTCCGTCCGCCAATTCTCTCTCCCTCCTTCATCCCCTCTCCAACCTTACTCTCCCACGCCTTCCTTCCTCTCTCCCTCCATCCTTCCTCTCTTCCCCCTCCCTCCCTCAGCTCCCTCTTCCATACCTCCCCTCACAATGCTTCCCGCAGTTCTGATTTTAAGTATTCTCAGTTTAGGCCAAGATTTACCTTTCTGAAGTTTTCTTTTTAAATTTTTTTCAGCAAATATCCAAAATGCAATCCCTTCGGGTGAATTTTCACAGATGGTAGTGTTAGCGTAATATTTTTTACCAAAGTTCAAATTTTAATATGTATAATATATTATTTTGAAAACTAAATAATGCCCTAAGTAATATATCGTAGTTATAGGGAAGGGGTAGTTAAAACCTGTCTACTAAATGAAAGGTCGGTATCTTTGGTCAGTACTATAAATGTAGGCCATTCACAGGCTGCCAAACAAGGAAGATGTAAGCTTTGGCCACGAAATGCAGATAAAAAATTCAGCAACAGATGATCCATCTGCATCAATTTGATATGTGGCCATCATAGAAGCACAATTTGTAACAATTGCACGTAACTTATAATGCTATTTTAGTATTTCTCACTTAACTATGTCTTTTGTAGTATAATAGACCAAATATGAGTTATTTTGAATTTTATCGCGTTTTTCAGATGTATTTGAATTAATAAAAATATAATGTTAATGGCAATGTATTTTATTTAAAAATGATAATTAGATTTCATATGAATGAAATTAGACTAAACTCACTGGGGTGACTTTTCAATACGTAGTAGTGTTACTGTGATTACATGGTATAGTGGAATTTAAGGTTAAACTCTGAAAGACGCACACTACTCGAATAAAGTTTCCACACGATGGACGAATTTGAACTAATGAGGGTAAACAGTTCTATTTCGACGTCACCAATGCATAATGTAAGGGAGGAGGAAATACTGAAGGAGAAGGGTATGAAAAGAATTGGGTGACAATATGTACCCCGTTCTCAGTGCGACTTAACCAAGCGTAGGAATGACTACAAATCAGGGAAACACCCAAAAGCGGCTCATGTGGTTGCCACATCAGATTATCTTAGTTTGAGAATGTAAGATATTTTCGCCTATTATTATTATTTCGATTTACCTTTTAAGCTTTTTACCTAAAACGGGATACTTCCTATCAACCGGTTTCCTCGGTATACTTCTCCCGATAAAGCGGCTGGTATTCTGCCGTCATTTATATATGGAAAAAAGTATTTGCTTAATGAACACGGAGGCGTTGCATGCATACCGACATTCAGATTATAAAAATTTTATACTTTATATCTTTTTTCAATTGAGAAATGTAGATATATTCATCGTTCGCCATGAGAATTTATACGAAAGCCTTTTTACAATATTCGGTAATGTCTCCAAGTATATTGACCCAGAAACTAAAACTCATAGTCAGTTATAAATAAATCGGAAGCTATCAATAGCAGATATAAGATTCTTATAGACGTTTTAAATTAAAATTTCAACTAACTTCGATGTTAATATTTCCATTTATGATGCATATAAAAATACGCCGAAGACCGCGAGTAAATATTTTCGCGCGTAATAAGTATTATCGATCGAATTTACTAGATTGAAATAAGAAAAGAGCTTATAACTGTTTAAAAACCTTTTATTTAACTTTTTTACTGTAAAATCATCAGGGAAAAAGTACGATTCACCGCGACAAAGAATAATTGTGGAACCTGTACTAGAACCGAAGCCAAATTTTCTCTATGTCGTACTCAAGACAGATACGTCGATCTCTTATCGCTCTCAGGAAATAGACGCAATGGAAAGATGATCAGATATTATTGCCAGAGAAATATATCACACTCTACTAGGAAAAAATGTGACAAACCTTTTAGATTCCAAAGACGTGAGAATAATCTGCGGGTAAGTCGACACTGCACACTAGCGCTCGAGGAAACACACAAAACTATCTGAAGATTCCTTCGACCCTCCTTTTCTCCACTTTCCGTCCGCCAATCCTCTCTCCCTCCTTCATCCCCTCTCCAACCTTCCTCCCCCACGCCATCCATCCTTTATCTTTCCCTCCATTTTTCCTCTCTCCCTCCATCATTCCTCTCTTCACCCTCCCTCAGCTCCCTCTTCCATACCTCCCCTCACAATGTTTCCCGCAGTTCTGATTTTAAGTATTCTCAGTTTAGGCCAAGATTTACCTTTCTGAAGTTTCCTTTTTAAATTTTTTTTCAGCAAATATCCAAAATGCAATCCCTTCGGGTGAATTTTCACAGATTGTAGTGTTAGCGTGATATTTTTTACCAAAGGTCAAATTTTAATACGTATAATATGTAATTCTGAAAACAAAAAAATTCCCTAAGTAATATATCGTAGTTATAAGAAAGAGGTAGTTAAAACCTGTCTACTAAATGAAAGGTCGGTATCTTTGGTCAGTACTATAAATGTAGGCCATTCATAGGCTGCCAAACAAGGAAGATGTAAGCTTTGGCCACGAAATGCAGATAAAAATTTCAGCAACAGATGATCCATCTGCATCAATTTGATATGTGGCCATAATAGAAGCACAATTTGTAACAATTGCACGTAACTTATAATGCTATTTTAGTATTTCTCACTTAACTATGTCTTTTGTAGTATAATGGACCAAATATGAGTTATTTTGAATTTTATCGCGTTTTTCAGAAGTATTTGAATTAATAAAAATGTAACGTTAATGGCAATCTATTTTGTTTAAAAATGATAATTAGATTTCATATGAAAGAAATTTTACTAAACGCACTGGGGTGAATTTTCAATACGTAGTAGTGTTACTGTGATTACATGGCATAGTGTAATTTAAGGTTAAACTCTAAAAGACGCACACCACTCGAATAAAGTTTCCACACGATGGACGTATTTGAACTAATGAGGGCAAACTGTTCTATTTTAACGTCACCAATGCAAAATATCAGGGAGGAGGAAATACTGAATGAGAAGGGGATGAAAACAAAGGGGTGAGAATGTGTACCCCGTTCTCAGTGCGAATTAACCAAGCGCAGGAATGACTACAAAGCAGTGAATACACCCAAAAGCGGCTCATGTGGTTTCCAAATCAGATTATCTTCGTTTGAGAATGTAAGATATATTCGCCTATTATTATTATTTCGATATACCTTTTAAGCTTTTTACCTAAAACGGGAGAGTTCCTATCAACCGGTTTCCTCGGTATACTTCTCCCGATAAAGCGGCTGGTATTCTGCCGTCATTTATATATGGAAAAAAGTATTTGCTTAATGAACACGGAGGCGTTGCATGCATACCGACATTCAGATTATAAAACTTTTATACTTTTTATCTTTTTTCAATTGAGAAATGTAGATATATTCATCGTTCGCCATGAGAATTTATACGAAAGCCTTTTTACAATATTCGGTAAAGTCTCCATGTATATTGACCCAGAAACTGACACTCATAGCCAGTTATTAAAAAATCGGAAGCTATCAATAGCAGATATAAGATTCTTACAGACGTTTTAAATTCAAATTTCAACTATCTTCGATGTTAATATTTTCATTTACCGCGAGTAAATATTTTCGCGCGTAATAAGAATTATCGATCTAATTTACTAGATTGAAATAAGAAAAGAGCATATAACTGTTTAAAAACATTTTATTTAACTTTTTTACTGTAAAATCATCAGGGAACCTTTATAAGAACTTCATTATTGGAGCAGTAGCTTCATTTGCGGGTTAGAGGTTGTTTTGCTTTGACCTCCTTGGCCACCTCTGGCTGCTCGATATCTGCACAACAAAAAGATAAAGAAAAATTTAAGTATGGAAATCGATATATGGCACATAGGGTTACAAAAAACTCCATATAAACTATTTAATTAATGATTAATAGAGCCTATGGTTGGATTTCAACAAATGATTCCAAGCACCATAAAGTGATTTCACTTCTTTATTATCATGCATCACGATTGGTATTCAATTAAAATATTTTAATCCAGTAATGTTGCATATAGAAATAAATTCAAAACTAAATCAGCGTTTTCTAATTCTAGAACACGTGCAACTCGAGGAATATTGTGTCCCCGGGAGAGATAACACTCCATCGCCTCCCTCCGTAATTTTTTTTGAGATATGAGTACATGATAATTGATTATACAGTCTGTAAAAACTACTGAAATTAAAAATAAAAGGAATAATATCGGGATTATAGTCTGTTCCGCGATGAAAATTGGTATCCAATATTTGTTCACTTGCAAGTAATGCTAAGGTATTTGATCGTGATAGCGACCCCGAGACTTGGACGGCCCGGGTATCCGCCCGGCTGTCCCGTACGTCGCTCTGGGTCTCTTAGGAGACTCGGCAAACCTTGAATGTTCTGCAAGAATTGTTGATTCTGATATCTTAAAAAGCAAACTTTCATTTTAGGAATTTTTTCACAATAAATGTTTTTAACAGGCGCTTTTCGCGCTAATATTTGAATACTTTTATGTCGTCGACTCACTTCGCTCTTTACGATAGTTCAGTGATATTATACCAACCGTACAAGCGGATCGCATGACTTCGATCTCGGTCAAGGCAGTATATTTCCTTATTCTCAATTTCTACATACCTTTCCCCTCTGCCGGTAAGTGATTCGGATTCTTTGTGTCTGGTTTATTGTCCACTGCCTTTTCGTTGTGCGGATTGCGCTGTGGTGATCCTTTTAGTGGTACACCATTGCACTTGGATTTATTTTGTTTATCCATGACGATACTAAAATTTCAGAAAAAAATATCCAATTGATAAAATCAAACATTTAGAAGTATCATTAAAAAGCATCTACATAATACAATTAAATACAGACCAAAAGACAAATATTCCTATTAGAATATATTATCAAAAAACGACATTCCGCATGCCCGAAAAACTTAAAACTATAAAAAAGCGAATAAAGTAAAAAGAAGATTGATTAATACATTAGATGCAGCTTATTACCATCACTGGTTATGGTTATCAACTGTCTATTGCAATCAGCCGCGGAATTCAAAAAGCAGATCTTGTTTTGAATATTTTGTTTATTGTAATTGTCACATTTATCGTCTCCCACTGTATTAGAAACCAAGACATAAATTTGAATATGTGAAGGTGTGTTACATAACTCAAAAACCTATACATTAAATTCATGAATGAAATATAAATTAATTTAATAAAAAATGGGCGAGCGAAGCGTGCCGTTAGACGAAGTTGGGATAATGAGCAGAGAAACTAGTAATGAAGTGCAGTTCGCACTGCTAAATCTCTCTGCAGTACGTCGCGAGTGCTGCATATCAGTTTTAAGACTACGCGAGTGCCTATGACTTTTTGTGTACCTGCGACGCCTTTCCACTGTGAAAATAAAAAAAGAGGCCACCGTTTCCCCATAATCGGGGGAGAACTTCTTCGTCTATGCAAACGATAGTTTTAAATAAATAGGTTACTTAAGGATAATTACGCACCTATGCTGTAATTAGTGCCTTTTTCAGTAAAATTATTTCACATTCTCTCCGGAGCGGTTTTATTGAGATTCTCAATACGTTAACATTTTTAGGATTTTAAAAAAGAGAACGACAATTGAAATAAATTGCTGCATGAGTCGAGTTGGTTGGTTAAACTTATGTATTATTGCGCGCATTCTAGAACTTAGTTACTTGCGTAGATGTAAATGAATGACAAAATTTAATACCCTAAAGTAAGATTAATATTTGCATTACTAACTCAAAATATTATCAATTGATTATCGTTTACGATTAATAACCTTCCAATACAAGCGAAAAGTTATAAAATTCCTATTAAACTCACAAAAATTACAATGCGAATCTTATACAGCTGATTTAATCAAATCAGTAGAAATGCCTGTTATACCTCCACATAAACTAAGGTCAAAACCAGGTTACCTCGTACTTTTAACACGCAATTTGAATTTGTCAATTGAAATTAGGAATATGAGACATAATTTGAACGGAATATGGCACAGTAGGAAAAAAGGTATTCACAGTGATCAGGGATTTTGCTGCATACGCCTAATGTAGGAATCGATGCTTGCTTTCTGAGAGAAGGCATTTCGCAATAAATTTTGGCTTTATTAGGACAATTGACTAGTTATATGGCCAAAATAATAGCGAATTTTGTCGTGACCGCCATATTTGGAGAAAATATTTGTGGTGGTCACGTTAAATATATTGTCTACCCTTTTGAGGTCGAAAATTAGGCATTTGTTCGATATCGTACGATAATGAAAATTCGTAATTCGTATCTCAATCGGCACTGATTTGAGATTTTCACATCTATCACACCGCTATCCATAATAACAGCATTCTGTAATTTTGTAATCATGGTCTTATAATTAACTGCATCATATTCATCCTGAGGATCATTTAAATCAGTTATTCGGGTTTTCTTTGCACTCGTAGTGTCTTTTGCTATTGTTAGAGCATTTTGTAGCAAAAAAACGTTTATTTACTACATCACCCTCATCTATTGGTTCTTTCGCATTTACGATTCTTTGTCCACCTGCTGAAATATAATGTCTCGTCACTGCTGGTATTTGAAAGTACACGTAATCTTTTGAGACAGCATCTCTAGGTTGGAGAGGCTTGCCTATATTAGATATGCGATGTTTGTCAGCATTTATTTGATGTTCAGTCAATGAAAGTGTGTTATCTCTCAAATATCCTTTTGTGACAGCATCATTGGTGTCTATAGGAGAAGCTAAATTTGTTTGACGATTTCCTAGCATTTCATACGAATCCATCCTCCTTCTTCTCCTCAACGAATGTCCAAACTTATTCACAGGTATCATTTTACTGCGAAAGTAAAAAAATCACTATCATATCTTATATAATGATATCGCTCGTCTATGATGGCGACGATTTCATTGTCGTGACCTGAATGCCCCGAAGCATTAGATGAAAGAATTAATTTAAGTCTATCCACAAGTTCATTCGGATCATCCCAATACTCAATACTAGGTTGTGAAAAATCCATCCCTCGGCCTGCTTTAGAACTGGAGAACAATTTAGATATAATTTCTACGTACTTAGATCCTCGATTACTGTTTATCTTCCCCCGACTATTATATCCTCGTTTATGAGCATTGGTATCTATTAATATTTGACGATAATTTTCCATATCCTTAGGCTTAAATTCATCCATTTTTGGTATTGTCATAAATAAAAAGCTCAAGCAGCCCCGGTGTCTCAACATAAGTCTTATCTCTCACGATGAGGTTTTCATCATCCATTTCAACAGGTGAATCTCCAATAAACCAATCAGTTCCGCTATATCTGACTCCAAAAGTACGATCTAATCTCTTATCATTGCTCATAACCAATTTAATGTAATTACTAAAAAAGAGTTTCGTCTGGAGATTTTTTTCATCGGGCTGTTAATTTACAGTAGGTTTGGAGATATTTTGAGATTTGGTTTGTCGCATGAGGTCATTTAAAGGATCAACAATTGGTTTAAAATGACTGTGATAAAAAAATCTTGTTCTGATCTCTGCGCTCTTTTTAAATTATTGTATTTCTCTCGGATATTATCACTTCTTTTAATGATTTCACGAGTCAGACCCTCGTCAGCTTTTCTCTTTCTTTTATCTTGAAACATATCAGGAGTTAAGTAATGACCATGAGCTAATGTATTCATTCCATCACATAAAATGTACCTCTAGTCATATAAAGGTGATAACGACAGTTTGTTCACTTCTACAGAATATAACTCATGTTTTCAGATCTTATCTGTCTAAATGATGTCATTTTTTCTTTACATTCATTCAAACAGTCCAAATAATCTTTGAATTTTATTTTATTTTATAACGGCGCATTTTTTAACGCCTTTGGCACGCTATTTTTTCCTCACCGTCGATGATAATGGAATACATCTTTGCTCTCAATCCTACAAATTCAGAGATTGATATTGCACAGGCTTCATCTTTAAATTTACCCAACACTTTCTTGTTTGCCAAAGAATAACATTTGTGATCAGTTGGATAGTCTGAAGTATCAAAGAAAGAAATATTTTTTTATCAAGTCTTCATAAAAAATCATGCGTTTTTTTACCTCGTAAATAAATGAATTTGTATCCATATACAACAATTTTAGATTTTCTTTATTATACATGGACTTCATTACGTTGTAATGAATATCATACATTAAAATTTTAGATAAATCTAAAAATTGTCATTCCTACATAAATGGGTTTATCGAAAAACAATTTTTTTTTCTTTCAATATATGTAGTGCTGCCAGATTTTCCGAATACATGGTTCGATCTAGAAAATTACTTTTTCCTATTACTTTATGCAATCTTTTCTTGTCACAGATGAATTCAATGTTTATTCTTTTACGTACGTTCTCCATAGATTTTCCAAAAAAAAAACTGAATTGTTCATTAATTTATAGAATTCCTTTTCGAAATCGTTAGCGTCACCCGTCAGATATATATCTCTGTACTCCCCTAAGTTTTTTAACATTGAAAGTCTCCCACACATTTTTAGCATGCTCATAGCCAGAAATAGAAATCTCAGTTTCATTTAGTTTATTTTTGAGGTCTCTACAAATTTTGACGCTGGGGGAATTGACATTCCAGCTTTGATTCTAATACACGTGACTGTAACCTTAATAGAAAACCTGTTCATTGCGAGTCTTCCCAAACTCTCAAAAATTTATGACACTCGATTTTTCTTAAATATGATTTTAGTAGGTTTCTAAATTGCTAAACAAAAATTTAACTCCGGTTTCAAAAGCCTCGTACCAGGTTACATGGAAATAAAACAGATGTTTGAGTTAATTGGTTTATTTATTTATTTATGTGCATCAACTACTTCCACAATTCAATATGATTACCCCTTTTGATCGTTCTGAAATATTCTTCGTCTTCTCTCCACCAGTATAATTCTTCTCTCGCTTGATTTCCCCCCATCTTTAATCATATTCACTCCAACTTCTGTTTTAATATCAGTACTGTTCGTTCTTCCACTTTTCACATTCACCACGGTGTTGGCTCGATTTTTTCAACTCCTGTTGCGCCTCACAATGTGCTCGTCTTATCTTATCCATACCTTCCTTCAATTTGAATCACTGTAATTTTGATTAAACTTCTTCAGCAAAGCTTCACTCTAAATTGAGTCTTGATTTGATATTACCTCGATATACATAACACATCCTAGATCGTATGAATTATGTCAAGCACATCGATGGTTTATGTTTATTATCTATGATGATTCCAATCAATTTTTAAATTGTTTTTGTACATAATTTATGATAGTGAATTTTCTTTGACAAGTTCAATTGAATTAATTTTTTTTAATTCGCTTAGGCATAGTCATTCTGTTTCCGAAACAATATTTTCCATGATGGTCGCAAATATTTTTTTTAATCGAAGGCTTTTTCTGTCTCTAGCGGAGGTCCCCCAATTCGTTTCAACACATTCATTCTGCGGGTTTCCGAAAGAATACTTTCTATGACAGGTCCTAAAGATTTAATTTTTAATCGAAATCTTTCTGTCTCTGGCGAAGGTCTTCCAGTAACATTTTCTCGATTCTCTACTCGCAAACGAATAGACATACAAAACTTTCACGCTTAATTATCCTCAAACCGTACAGATTTCCCGGATACTATTGACTCTCTCTTCTCCTCATGAATCGAGCTCAGCTTCTGTGAATCCATTTCTTTTTTGTTTTTGTTGGATATAAATTGACTCGTCAAGCGACCACGATGGTACTGCGCTAACGGCTGGTGTGTGGTGAACTACTGCCGTGTCTATAGTTATACCGAGACAACCATGAGTGGAAAATACGCAATATTGCTTACAGCTGTTAAGATTACAGCTCGGGGTGATGAGAAGTGCACCTCTCAAACATTAAGTGAAATTCACGAAATTCAAAATTTAGATTATTTACGTCTCCGCAGCTACGACTTCACTTTAACAACATTAGAATTTTCTGGTGAATGTTCAATGCATCTTTCCCTCGGAACTCGTGCGTCTTTTGAAGATGTGGTGCCTGAAAATAAACTTTCTACTGTGAAAGAAGACTTATTAAGTTTCATATTAATCATAGAAAGGAAGATATGTGGCAAAGCTTTACCACCTCTTTTTATGCAGTGTGAAGATGGTAAAAAGTGTTCATTAAAGTGTAAAATAAATGAAGACATTATCGTGATACTAACGTTAAGACTCATTCAATTATTGGATGGTGGTTTCAGAAAAGAATTTATCGAAACAAAGAAAGACGATTTGGTGGAAAGTGGATACCTAAAAGCGTTATTAAAAGAGGCCACATCCAAGGAAGCATTATGGAGGTTGTTTAATACTAATTGTAGAATGAGTATGGAGCAATATTTGTGAAAATCTAACTTAAATATATTATTTTTTGTTAACTCATAATTGTAAATGTAAGATTTGGATCATGTTATGCAATTTAAAAACAACATTAATTACTCAGTATGTAAATAAAATTGATTAAAATTAACATTACTTTCTCTTTCGACACGCTTGAGCAACCGCAGGTCTTTTAATTTCCCCTTTTTTAGTTTGAAGTCTATATCCGAATCCTTCCCCCCTCCCCTACCCACCCAAAACCAGTTTTTCTTTACCTAAAAGTTGGTGACCTACTTAGCTCGTCGAAAACCTGCTTAGAAGGGTAAACGACCGACCGAAGACACGCGCTGAGGAGAACCCAAAACACACGCAGATGTAAATATTGAAAGGCTCTATCCCCTCCCCCACCCCACTCAGAACTCGAATATAAATCAACTCCAACGCATGATGCAATCTAGGACAAGCAACCAATCGCCGAGGATTTAAGACTTCTAAGGCTCCCACTTCCACTTTCACACCTTTCCCCTTCATTCCTACCACCCTCCATCAGTAATAGTAGGTTATATTGAAATATATAAACTCCACACAGTCTTTCGCTATAAAGAGTTCGAGCAGTTCAGGAGTTCTACCGAAACGGAGGAGAAGTGTTCCAAGACCGAAGTTATCCAATCGGCAATCATCACCACCACCGCCATCCAGTCTGCAAGCAGATCCCGCATCACCCCCCCCCCAAGTCATCGCGGAAGAAGAATATTTGTGAAATCAATCAACTCTTATTGGAAACTGTGTACTATCTGAATAATAAGAAAGTGAAAAGTGTTAGTGTTAGGTTTAATCATTGTGAAACTTTTGAATTGTGTGCGCAATTTACTCAAATCGGTAAAGGGGCAGTCATTCTGAGTAATGATCAATGGCTTAATTTATTCGAACAAAAAAGATATAATTTCTATACAATACTTTCACGCTTATATTATCCTCAAACCGTACAGATTTTTACGTGATAATAACGTTAAGACTCATTCAAATATTGGATGATGGTTTCAGAAAAGAACTTATTGAAGCAAAGAAAGACGATTTGGTGAAAAGTGCACTGGTGAAGTCGTTATTAAAAGAGGCTATAACCAATGAAGCGACATGGAGGTTGTTTAATAATAAATATAGAATGAGTATGGAGCAATGTTTGTAAAAAAACTAACTTTGCATATATTTTTTTGTTAAATAAATTGATTTTTTTTACTTTTTCTCGTGTGTTATTTACTTGATAAAACCTGCCCCGACCGTAGGTTTTTAAAACAACCAGAGGCCAATATCCAATCCTACCCAGGTATTAAACATGAATTTCTCTATCGAGACGCTTGAGCAAAACCGACGTTTGACTGCGAGACTGTAGATCTTATTTTTTTTACTACCAGAGGTTTGTGACGTAAACTCATCCACCACTCGGGTGCAATAGCTGGACTGAAAACCTGTTTTTCATCTACCCCCGAAGTGTTTTCATTCATAAACTCCTTAGTGACCTAAATAGATGAGACTCGGCAGAGGACGGTCGCGTGCATAAAGTGAGTTTTTCGAAGAAAGACGCATCCAGATATTCCACGCATCAGATCGCTCTCCAAAGGTAATTTAATTTATATTTAATAATTATTAATATATTATCAATCTAAGCAATCATTGATTTGATAATAATTAATTTTCAGTTATGGACTTAAAACAACTCGCAATCATACATAAAGTTGGGTCGGCTATTCAGACTTATCATGAACGTGGTTGAAAGACGATGAAATTGGGGGATCTGAAATTGATAACTTTTGATTATATTGAATTGTATCATCCACGTGACATCCATCAGCAAAACCGCCACATTTCCCGAATTACAAGAATTAGAAGATTGGCGTCAGAGGGAACGATATCAGCCATACCTGGAACACTACAATAAAGGAGAAATTCATATCGATGGACCACCTCCTTTGAAAAAAAAGATTGTTATTTGCGTTGTGTGTATTTATAAAGTAAAAATGATTGTATTTTACTGGAAATAAAAACTTGATCAATATTTCGCTTCATTTTAACGTACTCAAATCTGCCACCGTCCAACATGCCAATCCAGAAAGTTTAATTCGATTCGAATCCGCCGCCATCCAAGTATTAACCTAACATTGCACATTACGATCGTCTTTTGTTATAACGTCATAAGGTTTGTCTTTTGTTTAGCTTTATAATATCACATTAAAAAATGGCAGACTGTGCTGAAACACACATTTGCACTACTACTTATATGGCACATGGGGTTACTAAAAACTCCATAAAAACCATTTAAATAATGTATAATAGAGCCTATGGTTGGATTTCAACATATGATTCCAAGCACCTTAAAGTGATTTCAACTTCTTTATTTTCATGCGTCACGATTGATATTCAATTAAAAAAATTTAATCCAGTAATGTTGCATATAGAAATAAATTCAAAACTAAATCAGCGTTTTCCAATTCTAGAACACGTGCAACTCGACGAATATTGTATCCCCGGGAGAGATAACACTCCATCGCCTCCCTCCGTAAATTTTTTTTGAGATATGAGTACATGATAATTGATTATACAGTCTGTAAAAACTACTGAAATTAAAAATAAAAGGAATGATATCGGGATTATAGCCTGTTCCGCGATGAAAATTGTTATCCAATATTTGTTCACTTGCTAGTAATGCAAAGTTATATGATAGTGATAGCGACCCCGAGACTTGGACGGCCCGGGTATCCAGCCGGCTGTCCCGTACGTCGGGCCGGGTCTCTTAGGAGACTCGGCAAACGTTGAATGTTCTGCAAGAATTGTTGATTCTGATAACTTAAAAAGCAAATTTTCATTTTAGGAATTTTTTCGCAATAAATGTTTTTAACAGGAGCTTTTCGCGCTAATATTTGAATACTTTTAAGTCGTCGACTCATTTCGTTCTCCACGATAGTTCAGTGATAGTATACCAATATCACAAGCGTGATTGCGGATTGCGCTGTGGTTCTCCTTTTAGTGGTACACCATTGCACTTGGATTTATGTTGTTCATCCATGACGATACTAAAATTTCAGAAAAAAATATCCATTTGATAAAATCAAACATTTAGAAGTATCACTAAAAAGCATCTACATAATACAATAAAATACAGACCAAAAGACAAATATTCCTTATAGAATATATTATCAAAAAACGACATTCCGCATACCCGAAAAACTTAAAACTATAAAAAAGCGAATAAAGTAAAAAGAAGATTGATTAATACATTAGGTGCAGCTTATTACCATCACTGGTTATGGTTATCAACTGTCTATTGCAATCAGCCGCGGAATTCAAAGAGCAGATCTTGTTTTGAATATTTTGTTTATTGTAATTGTCACATTAATCGTCTCCCACTGTATTAGAAACGAAGAAATAAATTTGAATATGTGAAGGTGTGTTTTATATCTCAAAAACCTATCCAATAAATTCATGAAAGAAATATAAATTAATTTAATAAAAAATGGGCGAACGAAGCGTGCCGTTAGACGAAGTTGGGATAATGAGCAGAGAAACTAATAATGAAGTGCAATTCGTACTGCTAAATCTCTCATTATCGAACTTGTTGGAGTAGCGTAAATCATTTCACAGCGTCGAAAATGCTATAATTCCTACAAGTACCAATTGATAATTTTGAATACAACTTTATAATATTATGCCAAATAACCGATTCCACCTTATTGCGTGTTAATATAATCTTTAAGTTTAATAAATCGCGTATCAAACATCGGAGTACGCACTTATTTAATTGGACGCGTTCTAGGAAATTTTACAACGAGAAGCTTAAATACATCTCTTCGCCATAAATTTCCCCCTAAGGGTATTCGTTGTTATGGGGATTTCACTCTATATTAACTCTTCTATTGAATGCGCGAATAATCAATGTAAACTTGCTATTTAAATTGAATATATATTTGTTCCTTAACAGCCAGTGTAAGTGCGGAAGAAAAAGTACGATTCACCGCGACAAAGAATAATTGTGGAACCTGTACTAGAACCGAAGCCAAACATTTCTCTATGCCGTACACAAGACAGATAGGTCGATCTCTTATCGCTCTCAGGAAATAGACGCAATGGAAAGATGATCAGATATTATTGCCAGAGAAATAAAGCACTTTCTACTAGGAAAAAATGTGACAAACCTTTTAGATTCCAAAGACGTGATAATAATCTGCGGGTAAGTCGACACTGCACACAAGCATTCGGGGAAACACACAAAACTCTCTGAAGATTCCCTCAACCCTCCTTTTCTCCACTTTCTGTCCGCCAATCCTTTCCCTCCTTCATCCCCTCTCCAACCTTCCTCCCCCACGCCTTCCATCCATTATCTTACCCTCCATTCTTCCTCTCTCACTCCATCATTCCTCTCTTCCCCCTTCCTCCCTCAGCTCCCTCTTCCATACCTCCCCTCACAATGCTTCCCGCAGTTCTGATTTTAAGTATTCTCAGTTTAGGCCAAGATTTACCTCTCTGAAGTTTCCTTTTTTAAACTTTTTTCAGCAAATATCCAAAATGCAATCCCTTCGGGTGAATTTTCACAGATTGTATTGTTAGCGTATTATTTTTTTACCAAAGGTCAAATTTTAATATGTATAATATGTTATTTTGAAAACAAAATAATGCCCTAAGTAATGTATCGTAGTTATAGGGAAGGGGTAGTTAAAACCTGTCTACTAAATGAAAGGTCGGTATCTTTGGTCAGAACTATAAATGTAGGCCATTCATAGGCTGCCAAACAAGGAAGATGTAAGCTTTGGCCACGAAATGCAGACAAAAAGTTCAGCAACAGATGATCCATCTGCATCAATTTGATATGTGGCCATCATAGAAGCACAATTTGTAACAATTGCACGCAACTTATAATGCTATTTTAGTATTTCTCACTTAACTATGTCTTTTGTAGTATAATAAACCAAATATGAGTTATTTTGAATTTTATCGCGTTTTTTAGATGTATTTAATGGAATATGTATTCGTTCCTTATCAGCCACTGTAAGTGCGGTAGAAAAAGTACGATACACCATGACAAAGTATCATTGTGGAACCTGTATTAGAACCGAAGCCAAATTTTTCTATTCTGTGCACAGGACAGATACGTCGATCTCTCATCGCTTTCAAGAAATAGACGCAATGGAAAGATGAACAGATATTATTGCGAGAGAAATAAACCACTTTCTATTAGGAAAAAATGTGACAAACCTTTTAGATTCCAAAGACGTGATAATAATATTTGGTGAAGTCGACACTTGCAAATTAGTGCTCGGGGAAACACACAAAACTCTCTGAAGATTCCCTCTACCCCCCTTTTCTCCACTTTCCGTCCGCCATTCCTCTCTCCCTCCTTTATTCCCTCTCCAACCTTCCTCCCCCACGCCTTCCATCCTTTATCTTTCCCTCCATCCTTACTCTCGCCCTCCATCTTTCCTCACTTTTCCCTCCCTCTCTCTGCTCCCTCTTCCATAACTCCTTTCACCATGCTTCCCTCCTCTTTTCCTCATCCTTACATTTCTTCTCTTTTTCGTTTTTACCATTTTTCTTCTTTAAAAATTTATAATTAAAATAACATCTAATTTAAAGTTTTTAGAAAATTATATTTTCTACGATGTTTGTTTGAAGCTGTTTTCCGTAGATTGCATTTTAAGAGATATTGTAAAAACCCTTTTTAAAATCTGTTTCAGCTACCACCAACATACTACATGGAATCAACTTTTGTGAACAGTTTGCGTCTTAGTAACACTTCTTAGACTTAATTGTTCCGGCTTCCTGGCTATAACCAATTTTAGAAGTCTGCAGTATATAATTTTGTCCTTGGTAATTTCGTTGATTTTTTCACGCAATTCATTATAATATTTGATATAATTTAAATATTTGTATTAGAAACATTCCATGTATGGAGAGAATCATGAGATGGACACATCAGATCTTTTTAATAACAAAGTGAGAGAACTATTTTTATGTTGATATCGTGGATGCGACTCAAAAAGGCAAGATCTCTCACTATATTTTCTCTTAATTAAAACACAAATCATCATCTTAATGTTTTTTCATCCCTATTTCATTGGCCTTATACACTCTGGCCGCCCGATTGTACGTATCATTCTCCTCACAACTCTTTTTCCCAGATTCATCTGTTGGTTATATAGAGTGATGATCAACTTGGGAGTTAGCAGTTATGGTGTCTTGAATTTCATTTACTGCTTCGTGATTTTCCAATTCAAATGAAAAAGTAGCACTGAAATTGAAATATTTCGAGCACTTTCCTGCTTCTAAATGGAAAAATATCATTTTCTTTTTGCGTAGCTTTCACGTTTATTTTCCATTTAAATCCAGGGTTGAGTTGAGATGTTGCCACTCCTTATATAATGTGTTGATCATTAGAACAAATTAAAAAATAATTAATTCTAAGTTCTTTGCAATGGTAAAAGTATTTTATATAATATATAAAATGTGTATTTAGGTTCATATAACAAAAACAAACAAAACTGTAGATTCGAATTTAATAAATTTCAAAGAGTGAAGTTTTAAATCATGATGAAATATAGACGTGATACTGAGAAATTTTAGAAAGTCGAACTGTGACGCACAGAGACTATGACAAATTATATAAATCTATATATAATGTTGTTTTTTGAACACCTAAGGTGTGAAATGAATCATCTACTGTAATGGTACAAACGTACTTAAATACCCTTATTTTCATTTTGTCGGAACATGGTATTTGTAAGTGAAAGTGGAATAGATTTACTACAAAAAGATCTATCTGAATGTAAAGATTTCATACGGCTCTTATTATTTTAATGGATTATTTATTAGGCGTTATTACATAATTCCTATACATCTCATCAGGCTTTCATGCACGAAAACAATTTTTATAGCAGCCGATGTATATTTGATCTACTTTAATTACATAAATGCATTTAATGTACAATGGTTCACACCGAATTTATTAAGTGAATGTAAAGTATTCGCGATTTCTGTTTAACGTCTAATAACTACTAAGCTCAATAAATACATTTCAGCATTTAATTCAAGTACATCATCGCATGAAACGAGTCTATTTGTGATACACTATGTTGCGTATCTTGTGTATTTATTTTCTGATTATGTCTCTCTTTTTTATTATAATTATTATTAGGAAATGAATAATACAAATTTTTTATATATGTTAGTAATAAAAGAGTTTTCGGTGGATGCTTTCAGTTGGCTTATAACAAATTATTATTCTGGACTTTCCACGTTGGGTAATATCTTCTATTGTCACTAACTCAGTAGTAGGTTATCGTTGAAATAAATTACTTATTGAAACTACAGTAAATTTGCATAAAAAGGAGACGTTTTTGCTGGATGTTTGTTGCTTTCCTCAAGTCGTTCAAAAACTGGTTACTAACTCCGACAAGGTAATTTTTCGGAATAAATAAATATCTGTTATTCTTTTCTTCAGTTTCTAGACACTATTAATATTCCTTAAAATTTGAAGAAGTAGTAAATAAATTTAAAATTGGAAATTTATAGAACTTTCCCGACAAATTTCGTAAATGGAAATTAAATTTTCCTGTAATTGAATTCACCACTTAAAATTTTAAAGAAGGAATACTTCTACATTAAACTTCTTCTCAAAGATTAGCTCATGAAACTGTACAATGGTAATATACTTATTTGAAAAAACTAAAAAATAACTTAACCGTATACGTAAAGGATATTAATAAAAAGATCGAATAAATAATAAATGCCTACTAACTTCCTGCTTTGAAAAACAGTTGATGGAAGATTTGGTATATCCTCAACTCTCAGGGTTAAAAATCTTCTTTCATAAATGCAAAAAGAATTATATTAACACTAAATATTAATGTAACTTCCTTAGCAAAGACAAAAACATCAATTATTCCTACGGAAAACTAACCTGATATAACTATATAATAGATTCTTTAAATACTAAAATACGCAAACCACTCGAATGACGTTTCCACAACGATGTAGGTAAGGGAACTAATTCGCTCAAACTGTTCTATTGAGATGTCACCAACGAGAAACGTCAGGGAGTAGGAAATGTTGACGGAGAAGGGGATGAAAATAGTGGTGTGAGAATGTGTGCCCCGTTATCAATACGACTTTACCAAGCGTAGGAATGACTACGAAACACTGAAAAAAAACGAAATACGGCTCATATCAGATTTTCTTCGTATGAGAATGCAAGATATGTTTGTCGATTATAAGTATCTACGTTTAAATCTTTTTACTATACACGGGATACTTACTCTCGACTGAATTCCTCGGTATATATTTCTCGTTTAAGGGGCTGGTAATCTGCAGTTTGTTATTTTTGCAATCAATTGTATTTCCATATTCAACATGGAGGCGTTGCATGCATACCGTCATTTAGATTATAAAACCTTTATACTTTATATTTTTTTAAAATTGATAAATCTAGATATATTCACCATTCACCATGAGAAATTATGTGAATGCCTTTTTACAATATACTGTAGAGTCTCCAAGTTTAAAAACGCTGAAACTGACACTCATAGCCTCTTATTACGAAACCGTAAGTTTCCCTACGCAGATAGCGTAGGTTTATAAGATTATTACAGGCGTTTTAAATTCAATTTTCAACTATCTTCGATGATAATATGTCCATTTAAGATGATCATAGAAACTACGCCGAATACGGCAGTATATATTTTCGCGCGTATTAAGTATTATAGATTGAATTTATTGGTTTTAATAAGAAAAGAGCTTATAACAGTTTAAAACATTTTATTTATCATTTTATGTTGTAAACTACACCAAGAAACCCTTATTTACGTCTTGCCGTGTATTTGTCGTTTAACCCCTTGCCCATCTTTTGCAGCGGGATATCTGCAAACAAAAAGAAAAAAGATATATTATAGTATAAAAATCAATATATGGCTCATAGTATTACTCAAAAATAAAAAAATCACTTTAAATAATGAAAAATAGAGCCTATGACTGGCTTTCAATATATTATTACCAAGTAACTTAAAGTGACTACTAATTTATTATCATGCATCACGTTTGGTATTCTATGAATCAATTTAAATCCAGTAATATTGGATAAATAAATAAAATCAAGACTACATCAGCGTTTTCCAATTCTAGGAGAGAGGGGCGGCTCAAGCAATTCGTCTCCCCGGGAGATTTAGCACTCCCCCCGTAAAAGATTTTGGAGATATTTACAAAGTGCATGTTAATTTATTATACGCTCGTTATAAACCATTGAGATTAAAAAAAACGGATGAGATCGTGATTCTAGCCTGTTCCGCGTTTTAAATTGCTTTCCAATATTTGTTCACTTGCAAGTAGTCCAAAGAGAAATGATCGTGCTAGCGCTCTCGAGACTTTGACGTCCCGGGCAGTCCCGCTGTCCCGTACCTCGCGCCGGGTCTCCCAGGAGAGTCGGCAAACCTTGAACGTTCTGCAAATAGCTTTATTTTCGGGTTTGTTGGTTTTTGTCGTTTAACCACTTCGCCACACCTTGCAGCGGGATATCTGCACCTAAAAAAGTTAAAAGAGAAATTGAATCATAGAAATCGATATATGGCACATAGGATTAGTCAAAACTAAAAAAATTCGCTGTAAATAAAAAATAGTAAAGCCAAAGCCTGGATTACAATAAATGATTACCAAGAAACTTAAAGTGATTTCAGCTACTTTATTTTCATTAATCAAGATTGATATTGAATTATACAATTGAAATCCAGTAATATTGCCTAATAAATTAAATCAACACTAGATCAGCGTTTTCCAATTCTAGGAGATGGTCTCAAAGAATTTATCTCCCCGGGACATTTACCACTCCCCCCGTAAAAGTTTTTTGAGATATTTACAAAGTAAATTTCTACATACCGCTGGCCTTGGAAGGTACGTTATTACGATTAATTGGATTAGGTCCATTGTCCACTTCCTTTTTGATGTTTGAATATGTCTGTTGTGCTCTGTTGTCTCGCGCATCATTGAACTCGGTTTGTGTTTGTTTATCTATGACGATCCTAAAATTTCAGAAAAAATATCGAATAGATGAAATAAAAAATTTGAAAAAATAACTAAATAGCATTTATATAATATAATAAAATACGGGCCAAACATATATATTTCTATTAGAATATAATATCAAAAAATGACATTAGGTGTCACTGGATTTTGTTATCAACTGGTCATTGTAATTAGCGGTGGAATTCAAAAAGCATATAATGTTTTAGATAATTTTGTCTATTGTCATTGTCACATTAATCGTATCCCCTGTATAAGAATCGAAGATATTAATTAGAATAAACTTATGTGTGTTTTATAGTTCAAATACCTACCTATTAAATCCATGAATAAATTCTAAATTACTTTAATAAAAATGAGCGAGCGGAGCGAGCCGTCATACGAAGTTGGAATAACAAGCAGAGAAACTAGTAATGAAATTTAGTCAGTACCGTTAAAACCCTCGCTATCTTACTTCTTGGAGAAATGTAAATCATTTCAGATCGTGGAAAACTCGATTATTTCCTAAATGTACCAATTAGTAATTTAGAATGCAAATTACTCGTATTATCAAAAAGAACCGATTCCACCTTAAAATAAGTTAATGTAATCTTTAAGTATAAAAAATCGCGAATCAAACTTTGGAATGCCGCTTATTTTATTGGAGGAGTAATTTTACAACGGGAAGCATAAAAATATATCTTCGGCATAATTATCACCATAAGGGTATTTGCTGTAAGGAGAATTCACTGTATAATAACTCTAGTGTGATAAGTTCGAGTAATTAACGTAAACTTGCTATTTATATTGAATAAATATATTCGCTCCTTATCAGCCAGTGTAAAGCGGAAGATAAAGAAAGATTCAACAAGATAAAGTTTTATGTAGAACCGGTGTTCGAGCCGAAGTCTCATTATTCTATGACGTACGTCGATCTCTTATCGCTTTCATGAAATTGACGGAAGAGAAAGATTCACAGATATTACTGCGAGGGAAATAAACCTCTATATATTACGATTAAATGTGACAAACCTTTTATTTGGCGAAGACCTGATAAAAATTTGCGGTGAATTCTACACTGCACTCCACTGCTCGATTCGATTCGGATTCGATTCGATTCTCGATTCTGAACTAGCAAGCCTAGCCTACTCTGGTTTCCGATCTCCTGATTGGATGACTATAGAACCAATAGCGAATCAGATACGGTTCATATCCTCCAAGTTGCGGATAATTATTTTAACATTAATCTATTAGTCATTTTAATTACTAACGTGGGAGTCCGTCTGCTTGGTGCGGGAAAACCCCTTACGGGGGGTAGTACGTAAGACGCTGCGGGACTCCCTAGGATTTTCCGGGACACGGCCAGGTACCGCCCAGGAGTTGACAACACGCCTTGCCGCGAGCGGGTGGCCGCCACTGCACGGTCGGCCCCACTTCTGCCGCGGGGGGTGGCTAACTTGCCCCACCTTCTCACCCGCTCGTCGTCTTCTTTTACTATTTCGGCTATGTGGCAGGCACTAACACCGCCCCAGAAAGATCCGCTCACCGCCCCCAAAAAAGGACGCAACTCAAACGAGCGAAGCAGGCACCTCGACACAACCGGAAAGAATACCGATCCCGTCGAATATACGTTCAGTTCTCTTCCAGAGAGAATCTGAAGGAGTCCAGACAAAGGAACAAAAAGACGCGGCGCCAGCAAATGTCAGCGAGACAGTAGACCTTGAACCCGTCATCGATTTTAACAATGATGACGCAGCCATTTTCACAACGGTAGAGAGGGCCAAGAAAAGGAAAAGATACCAGCCGTTTGTCTTCAAGCCAACAGAAACAGAAACTGTAAACAGATACGATCCATTAATAGACGCTCCGGAAGAAAATTCACGGAATAGCAACCAAGAAAAGAGACCACCGGCAATCGTAATCTACGAAATAATTAATAATGCAGCTTTCGTCAAAACAATCCAGCAGAAAACCGGTAATAGCGATTTTACGATCACGAAAACAAAAGACGGGTCAAGGCTACAGCTGAGCAACATGGACGAATATAATAATATCAAACAGTATTTAATGGAAGCTGGCGCCCAGTTGCATACCTGGGCGGGAAAATCAAACACAACCGTCAGGTACCTGATAAAAGGGCTGGATGAGGGGATGGACCAGGGGTTCATCAAAGATGAACTAAACGAACTAGGTGTTCCGTGTGTTACTGTTAGAGTACTGGCACCTACGAGGAAGGACTTCAACGTGGCGACCATTGAAAAAAATGAGAATTTTAAAGTCACC
This sequence comes from Tanypteryx hageni, assembly GCA_028673005.1. NCBI lineage: Eukaryota > Metazoa > Arthropoda > Insecta > Odonata > Petaluridae > Tanypteryx > Tanypteryx hageni. The sequence continues at coordinate 57,284,645 of CM054120.1, read as the reverse complement.
TCCATGGCCAGCATTAATAAAATATGCAGCCATAGAGTTTAGATTGAGTCTTATAAGTATCAAAGGCCGCAGATGTGCTTCAGATGCAAACGATATGGACACGGGTCCCAGAATTGCACCGCGACCCCCAGATGTTACAAGTGCGCTGGGACCCACGAAGGCAAAACCTGCCCGAATGACAAAACTAAAACAAAGGCCAAATGTTGCAACTGCGGCGGGGAGCATGTTTCCTTCTCTCGTAGGTGCCTATTCTACACAAAACATGAGGAAGCACTAAAAGCAAAAGAGAACAAAATAGAAAAGACGCACAAACCAACCCGGGTCCCTACACCGCCGCCATCAGTCTGGACTCTCCCAAAAAATACGGAAAAAGGGATTGAAGTAAAATAATTTCCGCCGCTACCCCAAAAGGAGGCAAAGGAGCAGCCCAATAGGTAAGATAGAAATTTAAACAATGCTCGGATATTAAAACCCTTGTCACGACTATGGCCCAATTCACTGGTACTATCCAACAGCAGATGACGGCCATGATGACCCTTATATAGACCCTAGTGGCCGCCATAACTGCACAAAATGAAAATGGATGCTAGGGTCCTAAAAACTACTACGATTATCATGGCCCTTTGTAACGCAAATGGGGCCGTAAGATGCAAAACGCCGGAAATCATTGAGTTCCTTAGTAAACATTCAATAAATATTATTTTAATACAAGAGACGCACCTGTTACAAAATGAGGTATGGGCTGTTCCTGGTTACAAGGTATTTAGGAGGGACCGAGAAAGTAACACCCGAGGGGGCGGAGTGGCGATCCTCGCCCGTGAAGGAATTGCATGCTCACCAATAGACGACAGGAGCTCTGGCCCAATAGAGGCAGTGGGTATCAGAGCTGACACAAATATGGGAAAAATGTCCATAATAAGTATATATATATATATATATATATATATATATATATATATATATATATATATATATATATATATATATACCACCAAGTAAAGTACTGTGCATGCAAGACCTACACGGGCTCCTTAGCATGGACGATGCAACTATAATTGCAGGTGACTTTAACGCGATGCATTGGGCGTGGAACTGCAGTAGAGACCTAATAAAAACATGGGCGCGGGATAACCAGATTAGGGTAATGGCCCCAGCAAAGACGACGCGACCAGGACCAAAGAATACAGGAAGCATCCTTGACTATGCCCTGGTCAAGAATTTTAATCGACGGACAGTGTCCAAAACAGTTCCAGAACTCACTAGTGATCATTCTGAGAATCGGGACACAGGTAACGTTTTGTCAACAGGACAACCGCCGCATGTGCTACGGACTTGCGGACTGGGCTAATTTTAGAAAGAAAATCACGGAGTCACTACCAAGTGAGGTGCCTATGCTAACCACCGAGGAGGGAATAGAGGAGGCAGCAGAATTATTAGGTAACGCAATAAAGAACGCAGCGGAAGAATCAATTCCGCGAAGGGCAACTAAAGCCAGAGAAAGCATGGAGGTCCCTGATCAAATCAAAGAACTCATCAAAGAAAGGAACAGTGTCAGGAGGTGATATTATCGCCTCGGCACTGCTGAACAGAAAGGGGATCTCCGGGAACTAAACAGAAAATTTAAGGATCAGCTGAGGCGCCTGAGTAAATATAGATGGGCTATCCGACTGGCGGACCTCAGCACAAAAGATAACTCCATATGGAAATGTACGCGCTCCCTAACCAATTCTGCCAGGAGAGACCCCCCGGTGGAAAGTCCAGGAGGAAAACTTACCACGTCTGCAGACAAAGCTGAATATCTAGCGGCTCATTTAGAACAGATTTTCACGCCCAATGCAGCGACGGAATTTACACCGGATATTAAAATAGAGGAAATAGAATCCATGCTAAGGGAACAAAATGATGAGGAGCAAGCCACTCCGGTGTTCACCATCAGAGAATTGGCAGAAGTCATTAAAAAATTACCAAAAGGAAAGGCGACAGGAAAAGACGAAATACCATACGAATTGATAAAGAGACTGCCAATCTCTGCTGGGGAGCAACTTATCTCGATTCTCAACGCTTCGGTAAGGTTAGGCCATTAGCCCATTTGCTGGAAGCACGCAGATATTATATGTATACACAAGGTAGGAAGGAGGGTATTGAAAGCCACGGACTTCAGACCTATATCCCTCCTCTCCTGCCTGGGAAAGGTGTGTGAAAAATTAATATATCTACATGTACTGACACACGCGGAAGGGCATGGTGTGATCCCCCAGAAACAGTTTGGATTTAAGACAGGACACTCCACTACGCATCAGCTGCAGAGGGTTGTTGATTTTATCACGGGAGACTTCAACAGGAACAACGTTTCTGTGGGAGTAGCTTTTGATATAAGTAAAGCATTTGACAAAGTATGGCATCTAGTCCAACTGCAAAAACTATTAACAGTAAGATTTCCTTCATGGCTGATTAAATTTATTAAATCTTATATCAGTGACAGGCCATTCACAGTGAAATGGAATGGTGCCGTTAGTACAATGAAAAGCACGGCAGCTGGTGTCCACAAGGGAGTGTCATAGGACCTTTGCTATTTTCGATATATACAGGTGATATCCCGACAACTGAGGGGGATTGGAATTCTACCATCGCCCTCTACGCGGACGATTGCGCCATAGTCACAAGAAGCTTCCAGCCGGGAATGGCTGTCCGATATGCAACAAAACTAATAGACAAACTCATCAAATATTATAAACATTGGAGAATCGAGATTAAGCTCCAAAAGGCACAAGCGATCCTCTTCGACATAAAGTATGCCAATACTCCAAGGAAATTAACAATCTAAGGTGTAGAAATTCCCTAGGCGAAAAGCATTATATATTTAGGTGTAATCATGGACAAGAAACTACTGTTTGACGAACATGTAAAAAAGATCAATTTATTGGCAGCAGGGAAAAGAGCTAGACTTTTTCCCATTTTTAATTCAACTGACGTGTCCAGGGAATTAAAAACACACGTATACAAAACGATAATCAGACCAACACTTATGTATGCAGCACCGGTATGGACCGGATTTATCATGCAGAAGTCCTGGAAAATATTTGAGATCGCGGAGAGAAAAATTTTAAAGCGTATAAGTAGGACATGGGGTCGGAAAATAGACTACCACGAAGTGCTACATGTAAAACCGATCAGAGGCACAAAACCTGGCCATTACGTACAAAGCGACATTAGAATATAAAACAAATGACGTTCTCCGCGATCTCGCTATAAACAAAGTGTCGGTCTGGGATAAATATAAAAGAGCATTGGCATCCACAGGCGAAGAGGAGTGGGTCCCTCCAAAAAAGCGGCGGAAATGAATTTTTAATTTTTGACTAGCATGTTCTTAATACACGGGTGAGGTGCCTGTAAAACCCATATTCATTTTATCACACTACGACGTTGAGTAAAGCCACAACTGGAAAGGCAACTCAGAAATATATATACCACGGGAGGGTATGAACCACACACCTTTTATTTGGCAAAGACCTGATAAAAATATGCGGTGAATTGAATTCTTTTCTCCCTTACACCACCATTCTTTTTTTTATCTCCATTGTTTCTCCTATTTTCTCTAGGAAATTTAGAATATTTTCATAAATTTTCTATCAGCAAAGCTTTTTTATATCGGCATAGATTATTTCTGCCCATTTTCAATTTTATATTTTCATCATTAATCGAGTTATTTGAGTTTTGATAGCTTGACAATCAAAATCATACGAACGGAAGGTCAACATACATTTTATAGTTATTGTTGTGATTCTTTGATTTCTTTATCCGTCTCTTTCTCTCTCTAGTCTCAAAATCGTCCTAAAGTCCTCCATTCGTTTTACCTAACCCTCGTTACCTATCTTACTATCCTTCACTCCAAAATTTTTACATGCTCGCTATGTCTATTAAAACGTTCCGTACGATCCTCCGATTTTCATATCGTTTCCAATTCAACTATATTGTACTTAGCTCATTTTTATGATTTTTAATGCCTTTGGTAAATATTTCTGATTTTTAGTTATTCCTTCTGGTAAATAACGCAGCGAATGATGTGTACATTGATTGCTAGAAAAATAAAATACCTCCTCCTTCCGTCTTTCTGTCCATCTCAGAAGAAAAACCTTCAAAGCATGCTTAATCTTATATGGATTGAAGTAACAATAGGGTTTCGTGGTTTACATTGTTGTTGATAGGCAAGGCAATATTTAGTTAAAACGACAAGGATTTTTCAATATATACCATTCAAAGGGTTAACATGACCGATTTCGTGCTGTGGTCGAAAAAAAAAAACAAATTGGATAAGAAACTTGATAATGCATTCTTTATAATGGTCAAGACCCAAATATCGAAGTTCAAATGCTTCGAATTTTAATTAACAAAAGAAAAAAGCCTGCACATCTAAAAGTCCATTCTCACGTGTTAGCATCTGAGAAATAGAAATGATTCCCTGGGGTCTAACCCGAATAATTTTTACAAATATCCTTTCGTCAATCGCGTTTAGTATGTGAAACATAATATCCTGGAAATTTTTGAGTAATTATCTTTTTTCTGTTTTTATATTAAAAACGATTTAATTAAAATTATCACCAATCAACGAAATACACGCTATTATTGTAATGGCGATACCGACTCCGAGTACAAAAATAGTCGTTGGGATGCCATCACTCTTGTAATTAGTGATAAAAACTACAAAAATGCCAGTAATTACGCGAAATTTTAAGAAATGCGAGCTACAAACAAATTTTTATGATAAAAATTATAATATTTGTTCCTTTTCTAAGAGAATAGTTTAAATTTCGCTCTGATATTACAATTCTAACAATAAGATATATTAATGTGCAAGTGAAAATTATCCTGCACGATGGATTTGTGATCTTTCAGGTAAAACAAATGGGAAGGACAGATTCGAATCGAACAAGTAAATATTCGCAACAATAACTATCAGGTACGGTAGCAAGAGAAATCCACAATGGTTCATGAAAATCGGATTATTGGTTCAAAATTTAATATGGGTACATACAGCAGATGGAAAGACAGACAGATTGAATTTTTTGTGAAATTTTAACATGTTCCTTAGATTTTGTTCTATTAGTTATTTAGTCAAGCATCTTCTCATGGTATTCATTACTAGTAGTTGTAAACAGTATCAAAAAATTTCAAGTCGAAACCTTTGCTTAGGAGTATGATATACTATTTGTAGACATCATGCTGAATAATTTTTACTTGTTATGTATAAGTTTATTAAAATAAACAATTTTTATATTCACAGCATATTACAACCTGATTTTTACTATCTCATTCTATTAAATATAATGACTGAATATGATTGATTTATTTGATAGGTTCTGAACCATTTACGGTAGAAAAATCTGATTGTACCAGTTAAAGGTTAAATCAGCATGTAGCAAAAAGTCAGTTCTGCTTTACTTTCACCCTGCAGGTTACTTCAAGCAAGGTGCCTTCACCCAGAGAACTCCCAGCTCCACCCTAAAAATAGTCACCTGGATTACTGAATTGCAGGTATGATTTTGAGCATTTAAATTAATTTTTGAACTGACTAAGAAAATAGTTCTCATTGGTTATGAAATTGATATAAAAGCTCGGATCAATTTATGCAAATTTCTGTCATAATAATTATTGGAAATACATAGATATTGTGATCGACAATATTTGAGCACACTGGTAAAAAGGGTTCCAAGATCTAGGTACCTAGAATGGAGGTTCACTGAATGGATCGGAGTCAGATGGTTTGGATGGTTAAAAGATATAGTAAACCTCTGAAATTCTGTCAATGAAATAAAAGTATTTAATGATTTCTGACATTTCAGATATATGAGAAAACAAATCAATTTATAATTAATTGCAGCATACTTAAACAAATTACTAAAATCAACATAAAATTAATTATTTTAATTCAACAGTTTCAAAATATTTTTAAAATTTCTAATGGAAATACATCAAGTATTTCATTTATGACAATTTATGCTAATAATGGAGGATAGCAAAAATATTCCCCATTGACAAACATGAAGCATTTCTTCAAAATTTTAATCAGAGCAGAGTTATAGCTTTTGCAGCAATTTCTTCATCACTGGTTGTCTCTGAAATCAAATGCAAAATTTATTTAGTACTTTAATGTTCACATTTCCTGAGGATATTTTTCATAGATACATTGTGGCTAAATATTTAGCCACTTTATATTAGGAAGAATATAGAATATTTATTGAATACTGAAAATTAAATGGCTAAACATTTTGCGATATATATATATAATATTATTATTATTGGTCAAACATAACTTCTGTGCAATAATTTTAAAATTATAAATGACCCCTATAAGGAACTTATTCAATTTAGCAGAAAAACTAGGTGGTTTTGGTTAGACAATGCCGATTATTGCATAAAATCCTAACTCTCCCAATCCCCTATGTTCCAGAATTTCAAATAAAGATTATCCATTAACTCCTCCATCTTATCTTCTTCTTAATCATTTATATCCTCCTAATAATACCTCACCTTTGTCTATGTATAGTGTGTTCTACACCAAAACTTCAATACTGATTAGTTTGAAACTAGAGTAATTTCCTTTAAATCTACCTCATTTTCTACTGAATTGAATTTATATTTCTTACACATGTGTATATGATGGGGGGGGGGTAGTCACTACCATGTAGATCAGGCCTTAATTAAGGGAAAACTACCAATGATGTCTGGTCAGGTTAGGGGATTTGTGCAGTAATTTTTCTAAGGTCAGCCAGGCAAACAGGTGAGGATTCCTTGCAATATGCTTGAAACTTACCACTAAATTATTAAGCCCGCCAAACCCAACTTTGGGAGGTTTCCTACCCACTTGCCTCCCCTCACTTTCCTTGGAATAGTTACAGTGTTTGCCCATGTTTATACATCTATATTAGATTTCAAAATTGATGACATGTATAATATTATAAACTACCCTATTATTTATGGTAATTTTCAGAGTTTGAGGCAGGCCTTCACAGCTACCTTTACATTCATGGGGCTCTTGAAGACACCACCATAAATCACCCTGTCAAGCTTTCCTCTACTTTGTCTCACTCATCTCTTCAGCTTATCAGCATTTCAGAGAAGATTTCACTATGTCATCCCAAGTTTGTTTGAATTTCTTTCAATCTTTTTCTTCATAGTCTGATATATTTAATGAAATCATTAACATTTTTTGTGTTTACCACAAAGACATCAAGGAATTGAACTTACCTACCTGATGAAACAGCTGCCCATTCCATCTTATACTTACCTCTTCTTTTACATTTACTTTTAATCACAGAATAATATTCCTCATGGACACTTGCTAAGACTGCTGATGCTCCTGAAAGTAACGTTTTCTTTTTTAATTATAGCAACTTGTTCACTTTTTACCCTTAAGCTGTAGACAAATTTTTATGACACCATTTCTGCCTAAAATTGTGTGTGCAAAAATTATACATATGTTTTTGTTACACCTAAAGTAACCTAGAACATTATAATTAACAGTCACTTTTTTCCTAAAGAAGTTGCAGAAAACCTTTCATAGACATCATCAAACTAAACACAATAGCCAATATCGGTAATTTATGTCCAGCGCATATAAATTTTGGTGATAGTGACATTTCTGATCCTGAAGAAATAATTGATAGTAATCACAAAATATGTTACACATTATATGCATATGTTACTTAAACGTATGTTTCTGCTTTTCTAAATCACCACCATAAATGCAACCTGAGAGCATCACACACAATATAAGAGAAAAGACTTTCATTATTTTCGATAATAGTCAATAATATATACAAAACTCTTTTTGTTTTAAGTTATTTAAATTTGGAATGATTCAGAATTTTAAAAAAGTAAGATACAAAAATTTGTTATCATTATAGGATGTACCAACTAAACATTTATTATCAACAGGTGTTGTTGATAATAAAATTATTTGCCCTTTTATTATATAAATCCTTTGGGAAGAGCAAAGGGTAAACAAAAAATTTGAAGCAGAAACACAAGACCCCACTAAGTTATTTGATGATCTTCAGCATCATATTCATTCACTCAGCTCGGCCATTCTAATACCTGGAAAGAAACTAAATGAGAGCGATTCAGTTAAAGATTTTTTTGATCCAATGCCATACCTTGGTTATCAGTTTGAGAATGAGGTCTCAGAATGTAAGTTTTCTGAATTAGAAGAGAGAGAGAGAGATTAGAGTCAGATGCATAAAATTTGTCAAGGAACTAATAAAGCAAATTAGACAGCGTCTTCCTATTAATTTTCATGCGCTGCGATCATTGAACTGTTTTAGCATAAATGAATGCCTGAAACCAATTAAAACTGAAATTTTAGAGCTAACAAAGATTTTTAATGAGGATGCAGAAAGCCTGACCCTCATTGATTGCCAATGAAAGAATTTAAGAAATATGCAATGAACAATTATAATTTCCTTCTGGATTGAAGTTGCATCATATAGGGATTCTACTGGAGAAAACCCATTTGAAAATCGATCCCAATTTGCATTAACAGTGCTGACTTTACCACATTCAAATGCTGATGTGGAAAGAGTTTTTTGCTACATGAGTATTGTAAAGTCACAATTGCGCAGTCGCTTAGGTATAAAGTGCTTAAAAGAGGTTTTAGCTGTTATGTATGGCCTTAAAAGAAGAGGTATATGTTGTTACAATTGTAAGTTGCCAAATGATATTTTAAAGAAAATGGGATCAATATATACTTATAAAGCACCTGAAGATGAAGCATCTACATCAGAAGAAATTGATTGGGAAGTTTTGGAAATTGTTGATTAAATTATTTCAATGTAAATGTACTTTTAGTTTTATAATTTAAAATAACATTTAATATGTGTAATTATTTTACTTTTCTTAACCGATTACTTGATGATTATTCCATGCTTTTCTTTATGCTTTCTACATCGTATTTAGTGCTATTTAGTGCTTTTTGGCTGTACAACTAGTGCATTTTAAAAATTTTAGTTGGCAACTCTGGCCACATGCGAAAGTTGCGCCCAGTCCAAACCGCACGCCACGGAGAGCGGCTGATTTTCGTCCACAAGGATTTGGCCGCATCATCGCACGTTTTCGTGCGACACGACGCTGTGAGAGGGCCACTGCGACCTCCGTACGATGGTACGTACGAGGTGGTAAGGGCCACTCCCAAGTATTACGTGGTTCGGATACGGGGCAAGGACGTCACTGTGTCGATCGACCGCCTTAAGCCGGCCCACATCCTCACAGACGACACAACCTCCGCATCAGTGCAAGCAGCAGCAAGAGACCGCGGCACCCACAATGATAATAATAAACAATCTTCCTCAAATTCGGTGCCTGAGAGAGAAACGCGGTCTGGACGAAGGGTAACATTTCCGCGACATTTTGACGCCTTTGACATTTAACTGTTCTTTTTGTTGCTGGTGGAGGTTTTCGGATTTCGCTGCGTTGGCGGCATTTCTGGCTCTCGAAGTTTCACAGGCATTGCAGTCTGCATCTTCAGGAAATGAAGTGAGATCTGTGGTTCATACCCTCCCGTGGTATATGTTATTTTTGAGTTGCCTTCCAATATGGCTTTACTCAACTTCGAAATATAAAATGGATGGTTTAATACAGGCACCTCAGCCGTGTGACATAATGGTAATTATTGATAAAACGTTATATTCGCCGCATTTTAGGAGGGACCCTATCCTCTTCACCTGTGGATGCCGGTGATCTCTTATACTTGTCCCAGACCGACACATTGTTTTTTGCGAGAACGCGGAGAACGTCATTTGTTTTATTTTCCAGGGCGAGTTTATATTTATTGGCCAAATCTTTGGCGACTTTCCTGATCGGTGGTGTCCCTAGCATGTCATGAAGATCTATGTTCCGACCCCGTGTCCTGCTTATTCGGTGCGGTGCGGCGTACATGAGTGTCGGTCTGATCAGTGCCTTGTATAGGTGTGTTTTTAGTTCCCTGGACACGTCAGTCGAGTTAAGAATTAGGAAGAGTCTGGCTCTCTTCCCAGCTGCCACAATGTTGATCCTTTTCACGTGTTCGTCAAACCAAAGTTTCTCGTCCACGGTTATACCAAGATATTTAATATGCTAAGCCCAGGGAATTTCAACACCTTCTATTGAGAGCTGTCTCGTCATATCGGCATCCCTTTTTCGGAAGTGGATTGCTTTCGTCTTTTTTGGGTTTATCTCGATTCTCCATTGCTTGTAATACCTTGTGAGTTTTTCAGTTTGCCTCAGGGCATATCGGACGACCATTTCCGGCTGGAAGCTTCTTGTCAATATCGCACAGTCGTCCGCGTAGAGAGCAATGCTGGAATTCCAATCCCCTCACCTGTCGGAATGTCACCCGTGTAAATAGAAAATAATAGTGGCCCTAGGACACTCCCTTGTGGAACACCAGCTGCTATCATCCTTGTTGAGCTTTCGGCAATATTCCATTTTACAGTGAATGACCTGTCAATGATATAAGACTATAAATTTCACCTGCCAAGAGGGAAATTTAGCTATCAGAAGTTTTTGCAGTAGGCCTAAGTGCCATACATTGTCGAATGCCTTGCTTATATCAAATGCTACTCCAACCGAAACATTGTTCCTATTGAAGGCGTCCGTAATAAAATCTACCACCCTTTGCAGCAGATTTGTTGTGGAGTGTCCTGCCTTGAAACCGAACTGCATTTAGGGGATCACACCATGCCCTTCCGCGTGCGGGTAGATCATTTTTTCTCATACCTTCCCAAGGCTGGAAAGGAGGGATATTGGTCTGAAATCAGAGGCTTTTAACACCCTCCTTTCTACCTTGGGTATGCATATGACGTTTGCATACTTCCAGCCGGCAGGGTAATGTCCTATCCTTACCGCTGCATTGAGAATCGAGATAAGGTATTCTCCTGCATAGACTGGCAGTCGCTTTATTAATTCATAGGGGACATTAACTTTTCCTGTCGCCTTCCCCTTCGGTAGACGTGCTATAGTTTCTGCCAATTCTCAGATGGAGAACACCGGAGTGGCTTGATCCTCGTTGTGTTGCACCCTTAGCATGGACTCGATCTCCTCCATTTTTATATCTGGAGTGTATTCTGTCGCATCTTTGGGCGTGAAAACCTGTTCTAATTGCGCCGCAAGATATTCTGCTTTGTCAGCAGGCGTGGTGAGTTTACCTCCTGGACATTCTACCAGGGGGTCACTCCTGGCAGAATTTGTTAGGGAACGCGTGTACTTCTAAATGGAATTGTCGTTTATGTTTAGTGCTGCCAGTCGGATGGACCATTTGCACCTCCTCAGGCGCCTCAGTTGGTCCCTGATTCCTCTGTCCATGTCCCGGAGATCCCTTTTTTGTTGGGCGGTGCCGTAACGGTTGTATTGCCACCTCACCCAGTACCTTTTCCGTATTAGGTTTTTTATTTCGTCAGGGATCTCCAGGTTTTCTTTTTCTTTTCTTACTCTGCGCGGAATAGCTTTTTCCGCTGCGTCATTGATGGCGTTCCCCAGCAATTCTGCCGCTTCATCTATTCCCTCCCTGGTGGATATCGTGGATACATCGCTTGGTAATGTCTCCGTATTTATTTTCCTAAATTTAGCCCAATCCGCTAGTCCATAGCACATGCGGTGGCTGTCTTGCTGATAAAAGGTTATTTGTTTCCCGATCCTCAGAATAACCGGGTAATGATCACTTGTCAGTTCTGGTACCGTTTTAGACACCGTCCGTCGATCAATATTCTTGACCAGTGCAGAGTCAAGTACACTTCCTGTGTTACTTAGCCCTGGTCGTTTCATTGCCACTGGAGCCACTACTCTAAACTGGTTATCCTGTGCCCATGTCTTTAAGATATTTCCACCCCTACAATCTTTACTACAGTTCCACGCTCAAAGCGTTGCATTAAAATCTCCCGCGATTATCATTCCATCGTCCATGCTAAGGAGCCCGTTTAGGACTTGCCTGCGCAATTCTTTTCTTGGTGGGATATAGATGCTAATGAAGATTATCAGTCCCATGTTGGTATCAGGTCTGACTCCTACTACTTCAATTGAGCCAGAGATTCAGTCGTTAGTTATTGCGCATGAAATCCCTTCATAGACCAGGATCGCCACTCCACCCTCTCGGGTCTTGCTTTTTCGGTCCGTCCTGAATACCTGGAAGCCAGGAACAGCCTACTCATTCGGTTGGAGGTGCGTCTTTTGTACTAAAATAATATTAACAGAATGTTTCCTAGGAACTGTGAGTTCCGGCGTTTTGTTTCTTACGGCCCCATTTGCATTCCAATGGGCCATGATGATCGCTGTCGCCTGTGTGACCCTAGCGTCCATTTCCATTTTGCGTAGTTATGGCGGCTACCAGGTTTTGTATAAGCGTCACCATGGCCGACATTTGCTGTTGGATTGTTGCTGTAAATTGGGCCATAGTCGCGACAAATGTCTTCATATCTGAGTCATTATTATTAGAGGTTTTTTCTTCCCTTTTGGGCTGTTCCAGGTTTTCCTTCTCATTTAGCGGCGGAAATTCTTTTTCTTCGATCCCTTTGTCAGCTTTATTTCCTGGGAGAGTCCAGACTAATGCCGGTAGAGGGGACCGGGATCGGTTAGTTCGTCTTGTCATTTTTCTTTTCTTTAATTTTTAGCGCTTCTTCGTGTTTTGCGTAAACTGGACACCTACGTGAAAATGATACGTGCTCCACTCCGCAGTTACAACATTTTGCCTTAGTTTGGGCCTTGTCATTATGGCAGTCTCTATCTTCGTGGGCCCCAGCGCATTTATAGCATATATATATATATATATATATATATATATATATATATATATATATATATATATATATATATATATATAGGAGATGCGGTGCAGTTCTGGGACCCCTGTTCATACCTTTTGCAGCGGAAGCACATCTGCGGCCTCTGGTACTTATACGGTTCCAGGTTAACTATATGGCTGCTTATTTTTTTATTCCTGCCATAGCAGTGATATTAAGGTTTTCGTTTTTTTAATGGTCGCAACTTATAGATCATTTCTCGTAGGCGCCAGTTCACGTACTGCAACGCACGGTATTTCTAACTCTGTCAGTTCTTCTCTGATGAATCCTAGGTCCATCCCCTCATCCAGCCCTGTAATAAGGTACCTGACGGTTGTATTTGCCTTGCCTGCCCAAGTATGCATCTTGGCGCCAGTCTCTATTAGGTATTGCTTAACAATATCATATTCGCTCTGGGTGGTCAGCTGCAGTCTTGACCCGTCCTTTGTCTTTATAATTGTGAAGTGATTGTTACCTACTTTTTGTCTGATTGACTTCACAAAGGCAGTATAATTTTGAATATCATATATAACTATGGCCGGTGGCCTCTTTTCATTAGTGCTCGACCTTGGGTTGACTCCCGGTGCGTCTATAAGCGGGTCGTACCTATTATTAGCTTCCGCTGTCGTTGCAGTAAAGACCAGCGGCTCATAGTGTCGTCGTCTTTTCTTTGCCCTCTCCACAGTTGTGGAGATGGCCGCGTCGTCATAATTAAGATTGCTGGCTGGGTCAAGCCCTACTTCATTCTGACCGTTCTCGCTGGCTTTAGCTGGCGCCGCGTCGTCCTGTCCTTTTGTCTGGACTCCCTTGTTATTCTCTCTTTGAAACAGAACATTCTTTATACTAGACGGGATCGGTATTCTTTTTACTATTTGGGTTGAGGTGCCTACTTCGCTCCTTGGAGCAGAGTCCCTGTTGGGGGGTGGTGAGGGTAACAATAATTTCGAAACAGAAAAAAATCCTGCTATGACCGGGAATCGAATGCTGGTCTTCCACTTTCCGGGCGGATATTCTACCACTGAACTACCGTAGCAGATCTGCTTTTATATCCACTCGGGCTTTCTTGGTTTAACCGTTGTCCATCGCTGATTGGCTCGGTCGAGTTGCTATCCCTTTCTCTTTGGTCGTTGCTCCAACGTATTTTTCTTCCCTTTCACTTTTCCGTTGGAAAAGTCGCTTCCATGTGCAAACCGTCGTCCCGGTTGAAATTGACTGGATGTTTTTCGATTTCAATAGCTTCGCGAATTAACCTCGGAAAATATCGATCTTCTTTCGCGAGCAATTTCGTTTCCACGAGCGTGATTTTATGTCCCGGGCCGGAGGTGAAGTGCTCCGCTATGGCCGACTCCCTCCATTTCTTGTTCATCATGGCCCGTTTATGTTCTGCTAAGCGGCAGCGAATGGATCGTCCTGTTTGTCCGACGTATACGTGTCCGCAGCTGCATGGAATCCTGTAGACTCCTTCAGATGTTAGCGTGTCGAGTGCATCTTTCGCAGACGAGAGTTCTTCTTTTATTTTTCTTAGCGTGTTAAAACGGACGACGATATTTTCTTTTCGTAGAATCTCGGCTATGCGTTCTGATGTCCCGGCGATGAAGGGAATTTTTGCGTAGGTTGTGGGCTTTGGTCGTTTCACCGAAGGATTTCGTTCCGGTTTTATGTTCCGCCGGATGAAGAGGTGACTGTAGCCATTACTCATGAGTGCCCTTCTTATATGCCCTTATTCGTATTTTAGTGACTCGGGACCGAAAATAGTCTTTGCTTGATGCATTAGGGTCTTGATTATTGATGCTTTCTGCAGAGGATGGTGATGAGAGGCAGCATGCAGGTAACGATCAGTGTGCGTCTTTTACCGAAGTACGCTGTGTCCTAGGCTTCCATCAGGTCTCTTCTTCACCATGACGTCAAGAGATGGTATGGTGCCGTCTCTTCGACTTCCATGGTGAATTGGATGGTCGGGTGGACTTGGTTGAGTAGACTGTGGAACTCGTGAAGTTTATTTGTCCCATGGGGCCAAATGACGAATGTGTCATCTACGTAACGCATTGTAATGAGTGATAAAAAATTCAATAACGTTAGTATTTACGCGAATCTCTTAAAAATACGATCTACTAGTAAATTACTATGATAAAAATTATAATCTTTATTCCTTTCTCAGAGAATAGTGCAAATACCACTTTGATATTAAGATTGTAACGATATTTTAATGTGCCAGAGGAAATTATCATGCACGATGGATTTGAGATTTCACATTCAAATGAAATGTGCTGTATAGCTTTTAGAATCAAACTGGGGAGCTCAGGCCCAGTCGCAAGAGATTTCCGCAAAGTGACATGAAAATCATTGTATTTGTTCAAAAGTAAATAGGGGACACAGACTGGTAGACAAACTAACACAACAATGTAACTATAAGCTAATGGGAGACAAGTTACTTCTAGTATTTTTTTCGGAGATAAAATTAGAGAATATCCGTAGTAATATATCGCATATTTTTACATCGTTCGTGAAGACGGTTCTATCAGTGAGCAACTATTTTAAATCCATATATTTTTCTTTCATGCGATCTTTAAAGTTATATTTAAGAAATGATTTTGCTAGAGAACAACATTTAATACATGACTGTCCCCAAGATCTCAAAATTACGACTTTTAATTATGGGTATAACAACTCAAGAACTGCTGAATCTTTTGATACTGTTTCATACAGACTTACCATTAAGAACTACTTGGAAATCTCTGTGCATTCTTATCCATCTTCTGTTATTAGAGCCACATACTTTATCAATGATATTACGTATGCAATGTATCTTTCTGTAGAAATGACGCGAAAAGGTGAAATGAAGGGATGGCGTAATTACCATCCTACAGCAAGATAAATCGAATAAATAATAAAATATAACATATCGTAAGAATGTTACGTTTTTGCTATATACGTATACATTGCTGAACAAAGCCTTATGTTTTCTTTTTGAATATTTAAATTCGCATCATTACGAAGAAATTTTCAAACATCTTTTTATTTTCATCTTTGATCACCTCCGCCCTCCCCAAGGATGAAGCCTGGCCTCCTGTCGAGCGAAGGGATTTTGTTATTTTGTAGCAAGTCTCGAGCATATACGTATTCTTCTTCTGTAAGAGTCTTGCAGGATTGTTGTTTTGAAAAAATCTTATTGCTAGTGGTTTTCTGGTTCTATGTCGTACATCATGTTTGATGGAAGCATTGTATTATTAACCCTAATCTTACCAGACTCATTTATTGACGTTAACTATCAGTGAGTGACTTTGAGACACACAATATAAATTTTGAAGATATGATTTATTAGGACAGCATTTTTATTTTTCGCAAACTATGCATGATTACATGAGATTTCTATGTTATTCTAGATAAATATTTTTATAAAATTTTAAAAATTATTACATAGAGAAATGATATTCACCCAAGTATGGTTGATACTGCAATGATAAAATGACCTTCACCCCATGTGGATAGAACATCAAATGGTCAACCCATTTTTACTACTCACTTCACTCTCAATGACTTAGTAGTATACAATATAGATCAACAAAACTAGGCACTAACTAAAGACTTTTTCTTTACATTGTGTCAATATGCCCTAGGTCACATCCTGGTAGTCAGCGTAGGTATTTTATATTTGGGATTTTATAAATAAAACACAAAGTTATAATAAAAGTTAATGGCGTCCATTTATGTAGAAATACAAAATAGTAGAATACACAAAGTCTCCCTGCCAAAGGAATTTATTTGTGATATTAATGATTAAAAATTCAAATGTGTCTCTAAGTCACAGCCTGGTAGGATTAGGGTTAGGGTGATCAGATATTTTAAAGACTAGAAAATATTTAAATAGAGGACTATCTTATATAAAAGAGGACGTTACATATATGACGTTAATCATAGGCAGGCCGATGAATTGTGGCGCCCCGGGTGACTTTAATGGACAGTTTCGTTCCCATTCCAGGGAACATCTCCAGGTCGTCCATAAAAGTCAGCATATGCGGTGGTTCACCGAAAACCATGCATCCAGTCATCAAACACCGCCAAAGCCTTCGCCGCAATTTGGTCTCTTTTTTGTTTTTACCAAATTTCTTCATTAACATTATTCTCTACGACGTTTGTTTAAAGCTGTTTTTCCCAGAATAATATTTTTAAAACCTTTAAAAATCTGTTTCAGCTACCACCAAAATACCACTTGGAGGCAACATTTGTAAACATTTTACGTATTAAGTAACACTTTTTTATTCTTAATTTTTCTGGCTTCGTGGCTATAACAAATGTCAGATGTCTACAGTATAAATTTGTGTGTCCTTTGTAAGGTCGTTGATTTTCTCAGGGAGTTCATTAAAGTATTTATTATCATTTAACTTGTTTGTATTTTTTTAGAAACATTACAGGTATGGAGAAAGTAGTTAGGTGGACACATCAGATGCTTGTTTATTAGAAATGTGAGAGTGTTATCCTTCTGTGGATATCGTGGACGCGACTGAAAAATGCAAGACCTCTCAATTGATTTTGGCATAGTAAAAAGGCAACCATCATCTCCATAATGTATCTCAATCTCTATTTCATAAGTCCTAGATGAAGTGGCTGCACCATTGGACGTATCCTTATCCTCACAAATGTTTTTTTCAGTTTCATCTGTTGCTGATATTACAGAGTGATGACCAACTTGGGAATTCGTAGTTATTACGCATTGAATTTCATTTAATGCTTCTTGATTTTCCAATTCAGATGAACAGGTAACACTGAATTTTAAATATGTCGGTCAACTGTGAGCACTTCTCTGCTTATTATGATTTTCTTTTCCCGTAGTTTTTACGTTTATTCTCCATATAAACCAAGGGTTCGGTTGAGATTAAGTCACTCATTCCATAACGTGTAGATCATTATAACAAATTTAAAAAATAATAAATACTAATTTCATTGCAATAACAAAACAGTTTTATATGAAATATTAAATGTGCATTTCCTTATAAAAAATAACTAAAACAAGCGAAACTGAAGATTCGAATTAAATAATCTTAGAAGAGTGAAATCTAAAATAAGGACGAAATTCGTAAATGAGTTTTTTTAATTTTAGAAAATCGAACTGTGACGGACAGCGACTATGACAAATTATATAAAGCTATATATATTTTGTCTTTTGTTGAAAACACAGGGTTTGAAAAGAATCATCTACAATGATGGTATAACGTACTTAAATACGCTTATTTTCAATTTGTCGGCACTTGGCGTTTTGTAATTGAAAGTGGATACATTTACTACGAATAAATCAACGCGATCGTGAAGAGTTCATTCCAGCTACTTTAATTCATGTGAGGTATATTCTTATTATTTTTATGGTTGATTTATTAGGCGTTATTATATAGTTCCTAAAGAGCACCTCCACCTTTTATGCACGAAAACAAATTTCAAAGCTTTCATTCGCAGATACCGTTGATTTATAAGATAAATATATGCGTTTTTAATTCAAGTTTCATCTATCGCCGATGATAATATATCATTTTAAGTTGCAAATAAATAATACGCCGAAGACATTGAGTAAATATTTTGGCACGTAATACGTATTGACGACTGAATACATTGTGTTTAAGTAAGGAAAGAGCTTATAACTGTCTAAAAACATTTTATTTATCTTTTTCTACAGTCAAATACATCGGGAGATCCTTATAAGAGCTTCATTATTCGAGCAGTAGATTTATTTTTGTGCTTAAGGGTGTTTCTTGTTTAACCCCTTGGGAATATCTGTAAAACAAAAAGTTGAAAAAAAATTTGAAACATAGAAATCAATATATGACACAGAATTAGTCAAAACTGAAAAAATTCACCTTAAATAATGAAAAATAGAGTCTAGGCCTGGATTACAATTAATTATTACCAAGAAAATTAAAATGATATCAGCTTCATTTTCATGCCAATTCTAGGCGGCGGGCGACTCAAGAAAATTTGGCTCCCCGCGTGAGATAGCACTACAGCGCCTCCCCCGTGAATGATTTTTGAGGTATTTACAAAGCACATATTAATTCTTTATACGCTCTGTAAAAACTATTGAGATTAAAAATAAAAGGGATGACATCAAGATTTTAGCCTGTTCCGCGATGTAAATTGATATCCAATATTTGTTCACTTGCAAGTAATCCAAAGATAAATGATCGTGCTAACGCCCCCGAGACTTTGACGTCTGTTGTAGCTGGCCGGATGTCCCGTATATCGGATCGGGTCTTTTAGGAGAGTCGGCAAACCATGAACGTTCCGCAAGAATTCCTGATTCTGATATCTTCAAAAGCAAAAAATTCACCTTAGGATACTTTTCTACAACTGTTTTTAAATGATATTTTTGCGCTAATATTTGAATGCTTTTTTAAGTCACTGACTCTCTTCATACTCCACGATAGTTCATTGATAGAATACCAAGCCATGTAAGCGGGTCATACTGGTTCGATCTTGGTCAGGGCGATTTTATTTCTATTTCTCAATTTCTACATACCGGTCGGCTTGGAAGGTACTTGATTACGATTAATTGGATTAGGTCCTTTGTCCACATCCTTTTTGTTGTTTGGATTGTTCGGTTGCGCTACGTTGTCTCGCGCGGCATTGGACTGGGATTGAGTCTGTTTATCCATGACGTTCCCTTAAATTTCCGAAAAAAATATCAAATAGATAAAATTAAACACTTGGAAGAATCATTAAATATTATATATATTACAACAAAATACCTACCAATCGATGAATATCCCTATTTGAATATAGTATCAAACAACATACCCGATAAACTATAAACTATTCAAAAATAAATGAATTTAAATGTAGCTAATACTATCAATGGTTATTTTATCAACCGGTTATTTTAAATTGTTGCGGATTTCAAAAGCAGATGATAATGTTAATTGTAATGTTCACATTAATCGTAACTCACTGTATTAGAAACGAAGAAATAGTGTATAATAAATAAATGTGTGTTTTATAGTTCAAATACCTACCTATTAAATTCATGAATGCATAGTAAATTACTTTAATAACAAATGGGCGAGCGAAGCGGGCCGTCAGACGAAGTAGGGATAACGAGTAGAGAATCTAGTAATGAAATATAATTAGTCTTTTAAATTTCCTCGTTATATAACTTCTTGAAGGAGCGTATATCATTTCACACTGTCGAAAATTCGAGTATTTCCTAAAAGTACCAATTAGTAATTCTGAATACTGCTTAATATTTATATCGCAAAGAACCGATTCCACCTTACTGCTGCAGGTATTATATCCATTCTCATGAGAAGGCCGGGAACCATATTTACTCATCATCATCATGCTTCTGTCCGAAGACAGGTTTTAACTGAATCGCTGCCTCCATTTCTCTATCTCCCTAGAAGCCTCTTTTATACTTCTATAAATATTATATCCCTGCTTTATATTATCTAATATTCCTATTCTTTTTCTCCCTCTTCCTCTTCTTCCACTAATTTTTCCTGCTAAGATCGTCCTTTGTAAACACTGTCTTCTCAATATGCGCCTTATCCAATTTGATTTTCTTTTCCTGATTGTTTTTATTAGCATCCTTTCTTCTCCCACCATTTGCTAATACTTCTTCATTTCTCTTCCTCTCTGTCCATTTCACTTTCATCATTCCCCTCCATACCCACATCTCAAAACTTTCTAAATATTTTTCCTCCTTTCTCCTTATCGTCCACGTCTCTGCACCATAAAGAGCTATGCTCCATATGTAGCATTTTGCTAATTACTTCCTTGTTTCTAAATTTATTTTCTTGCTTGTGAGAAGCTCCTTCTTCTCGTTAAATGCTGATTTTGCCATTGCAATCCTACTTCTGATGTCCTGTGTGCTACTTCCATCCTGCGCTAAAATACTGCAAATATATTTGAAACTATATACTTGTTCCAATTTTTGGCCATTTACCATTATATTTAATTCTTTACGTTCCTTTGAAACCACCATGACTTTCTTTTTTTCTGCATTGAACCTCATTCCATATTGTTGGCCAACCTCCACTAGTCTGTCAGTCATCCTCTGAACCTCTTTCTCGCCTTCTGCTATTAAGCCCTGATCATCTGCGTATTTAATGGTGGTAATACTTTCACGTCCAATCTTAAATCCTTTCTCTTCCATCAACGCTTCTTTTGTTATTGTTTCTGCATAAATATTAAATATCGCTGCTGAAATAGGACATATCTTCCCCACTCCTCTCCCTATTGAAGTACTCTCTGTTTCTTCTCCTTCAACCCTGACTCTAATCTTTTGATCAAAGTAAAAGTTTTTAAGAAGTCTTTTATCTTTCCAATCTATTCCTATTTTGTTTAAAATACCCAGCATTTTAGCCCATTTCACTCTGTCAAAAGCTTTCTTTCGCATTTATTTACTGTGGTGGTCGTTGTGCTTCGTCCGTTATGTCCCTCCTTGGGATAAGCCTCCGTCGGCTTTAAGGTTAATTAACGTCTCCGTTTTTGAGGGGGTTGATCCTCGCCCAAACCCGTAGATGCACGCAGGCGTTTGAAAGTATCCCAGTGGCGGATCGCTGTTTTACCCAGTTCTTGTAGGAGTCTGGGGGCCTTGTTTTGTAATGCCTGGTAAAATTTCTGTGATGTGTTTCTCAACCTCTCCTCCATAGGGATGGTATCAGTTAGAAAGTGGAGGACCTCGTTGGTGGTCCTCCAGCCGAGTTGTAATACGGTGCGGAGTACGCTGCGTTCTGACTTTGCATGCTGTTCTAGGCCCGTTTTATTTAAGAGACCGCTCTACGCGGCTGAGGCGTGCCTGTATGCCGGGAAAATTACCGTCTGGTATAGGTAAATTTTGTTTCGGAGTGAGACATAGGGGGACTTTAGTATGGGGGAGAGTATAATCCTGAGCGTAATTGCTTTATAGGCCATATTTGTTGCGTGAGCGCCGAGTGACAGGCGCCGGTCAAAGGTGATCCCTAGGTATGAGACTTCATCAGCCCACTCGGTTTCCGTATAGTCAACTATGATTGAGTCTGGTTCGATCCGTTGGCCTCGTGAGAAGAAGATAGTCTGGGTCTTCGCCGAGTTAATATCTATTTTATATTCGTTATACCACTTCAAGAGTTTGTCAGTGGCCGCCTGAAGTTATCTCGCCGCCATCTTCGGCTGTGTAGATCTAGTGATTATTGCAGCGTCGTCAGCATAGAGGGCTATCATTGTATTCCAGCCGTAGTCTCGTGGGATATCCGCGGTGAAAATATTGAACAAATGGGTGCCCAAGACCTATCCTTGCGGGACACCAGCAGTCACAGGGAGCCATGGAGACACGGCCTTCTGCCAGGAGACCTGAAACGTAGGTAGGATTGCAGAATCCCGAAAATCAACTTGGGATATTTAAATTTGGTGAGCTTATGAAGGAGCCCCTTGTGCCAGACTTTATCCAATGCTTTCCGGATGTCAAGGAAAGCACCTGCTGCGAAGCAGTTTCTGTTGAAGGACTCTGATACGAACTCTCAGATTCGGGTAAGCTGGTGATCCGTAGCGTGCTCGCTACGGAGGCCGAAATGCTGCGGTGGTAAAATATGTTCTTTTTCACTGTGTTGGCATAGGTGCCGCATGATGAGCTTCTCCAGGATCTTTCCGAGTCCGTCCAGTAATGATATTGGGCGGAAGTTTTAAGGTCTCCTAAGCTTTTCTGCTTTGGGGAGGCTTATGAACTTGGCCATTTTCCAAGCCGTCGGGAAGTAGCCAATTCGGATGGAGGCATTGTAAATCACTAGCAGGTGGTTTACAAAGTTAATTGGGAGCTGTAGAAGGATTTCGTTATTTAAGCCATGGACTCCTGGGACTTTATACGTAGTCGAAGAGACTTTATTGCAGTCCTTAGATGACCCATGGTTAGGAACGAGGCCTCCTCTTCCTCTTGTGCAGCATCCGGAGCTGTCCTTTCTCCAGGGCTAATGCCAGGACCAGGATTTGATTGGAAGACGGTTTCCAGGTACCTGGCAAGGTGGGTGGCCTTTTCTGCTGGTGTGCAGGCCAGGCCTTGGTCAGTCTGTATTGGAGAGTCAGACTCAAGCGGGTATCTTAGTTGTTTTGCTAGTCGCCAGATGGGACCGTCTTCGAAATTAAGGGAGGCCATCTTCTTGTCCCATGTATCGCGCCAGTGTTCTTGGATCTTTTCACGTATGTGATGTGTCATTACCTTTAAGTGTAGTTTCGTTGTTGGGCAGCTAGTTTTCTGGAGCCGTCTCCTGGTCCTATTTTTCTGTTTGATCAGCCACAGGATGGCGTCCGGGAGATTCTGCTGGTTCAGTCTGCAACAGCGTTTCTCGGGGATAGTTACTTCTACAGCTTCCATGATTTTTCCCGTAAGGTTCCTTATTTGGTCATCTATAGCCGCCGGTGTGAGGAGGTTTGGAGGCTCTTCCGGAAGGGAGTCCACAAGATGTTTCCGGAATTTAGGCCAGTCTGCGCGTTTGTAGTCACGAAATCTGCGAGCTGGGTGTAGGATCGGCTTGGTGCCTATGTAAGCGATCACTGGGAAGTGGTCACTACTTAAGCTTGAAACTGTAAAAATATTAATTGACTTCTGAATTCCTGCTGTCAAAAAGAAGTCTAAAAATTCTTCAGACCCGGTTCTGTGGATCCGTGTGGGGGCTGTAGTAGCTATTATTTTAACTGTGTTTGTGTCTGCCCAACTGCGGAGAGCAGTTCCTTGTCTATTATTTGCGCGGAAATTCCAGGAATCGTGTTTAGAATTAAAATCGCCGTCGGCGAAGTATGGAATGCCAGCGTGTCGTAATTTTTGAAAATCTTCCGCGTGGAGCTTTTTCCGGGGCGGGAGGTATCAGGATGTTAGTTGAAGGGGTCTACTCGCTGTCTGCAGGATGACAGCTGTAGCTTCCAATGTCTTCGTCCGAGGAATCGTTACTTCGTATGACGAAATGTCCTCCCTAATAAGGATATGGCCATTCCACCACCTTGTCTGCCCTCCCTATCTGCTCGAAAAACCTTGTGTCCGGCTACTGCCCATTTCCAGGATAGCTTAAGGTGTGTTTCTTGTATAAAAGTCACTGAGACTTTGTTTCCTCGGAGGAAAGCCAGCAGTTCAGGTGTTTTTGTCTCAATACCAGCATTACAGTTCCAAGTGATAAGGACGAGACCGGAGAGCTGGGCGTTCTTATCCATGGATAGGCTGTACTAGTCCGGACAGTTGGGCAAGCACTTGTCCAAGAGCTGCGAGTTGTTTCTGCAGGACTGACGCAAGTAACTGCAATGATGTCACGAAGGAGGTAAGGGCGGAGTCCGCTGCCGGGAGGAGAGGTGGATTATCCATTAAAAGTGCAGGTTGAGGTGGTATCTGTCGATGGCGGAGAAGGACGTTGAGCTCCTGTACAGTCTCGCCGCTATAGGCTTTGGAAGGCAGGAGTGGTGGAAAGTCCTGGTTCTTCTGAGGGTGCAGATTTTGCTGTTGATGTGTGGCATTTCTTCTACCCCAGGCGTTACCTCTTGGAGCTGGTGCCGGTATGTAGGCGGGGGGTGCCTGCTGGGCCTGCAAGGTTTCCGACGGTCCAAATCTTTTCCTTGCCTCTCGTTGGTATACCGGGCAGGTCTTGTAAAAGGAAGGGTGGGGGCCTCCACAGTGCAGCATGTGGCAGGACCATCCTCCTTTTTCTTTGGGCAGGTTTTCCCTTGGTGTGGGCCGGCGCACTTATAGCATCGAGGCGCTGCCGCACAGAACGTTGAAGAGTGTACGAAGCGATTACATTGGAAACACATTTGTGGTTCTTCATGCCGGTATCTTAAGATGTGGACTCGAGAGTTTCCGATGGAAGTCCATCGGAGGAAATCTTTTGGGTCCCATCCCTGGGCTGTGGCGAGGGTTGATACGACAAATATCCCGATGGGTGATTTATCATCTCGGCGGATCCGGCGAGTACGTAGGACCGGAACCTTCATGTCCTTCAGGAGTTCTCCGAGGTAAGATTCTTCCATCTTTGAATTAAGGCCTCTTGTGGTGAAGCTCAGGGTATTCTCCTGTTTGGTCCCCCAGGCGGAGAACTGTGCCTGCTCTTCATTCAGCATAGTCTGCACGCTCTTGTGGTCCATAATGTTGGTCAGCTGCAGCCTAGTATAGTGCCTGCGTAAAATTATTTGGAACGAGTGGTCTTTTGTGACCCTATTGACGGCTATAATGAATTGTCGAAAGTCCGCCATTTCATATAGTAGAATTGCTGGCGGCTTAGGTGGTTTTGCCTGGGATGGCTCGGCAGAAAGGGCACTGGAGGATGGCCCCGGGGTGACGTCTGTACTGGCGTCGCTGTGGAGCGGGTCGTATCGGTTGTTGATTTATACCGTTTGTGTTTGTGAGGTGTGCTGTTGGGTGCAATAGTCTCCGCGGCGGTGAAGAAGGGCTTGAACTTCGTCTTCCGCTTCTTCTTCGGTTGTTGGAAGGTGCCCATGTCCATGACCGCAGTGGCTCCTGTATCAGCCTCAAGTGTGTCCCCCTCTTGGATAGGGGCTGGTTGGGAGTTGTCTTGGCCCTTTAAAGGGCCTTCGTCAAATGGCATCTCTTGGCTTTGTGCGCTATCAAGGATCACTAGTCGGTCTTGCGGGATCAGGTTTTGAGAGTCATTTTTCCGGTCGTTTGGACCTACGTCATTCTTAAAATCTTTTCCAAAGAGTACGTGTTTAATATTGCTGGGAGGTCATCTGAGCAACGACATTTCGCTTGGGACGGGGTTTTGTCTTTGAGGAGGGGGAACCCCCCCCCTGACCTACCAACTACCACCTGTCCGAATAGACGTAAGAACGACGCTGGGCGGGTAAGAAGGTGGGCCTGTGTTAGCCACCCCCGCAGTGAGAGAGTAAGTTTGACCGTGCAATGGGTCCCCCAGGTGCTCCGCTCGGAGAGGGGCGAGTGGTTTACCCCGGGTAGATCCTGCTCACACATGGAAGGCCTTAGTTGACTCCGGACCACAGCGGATTGCCTACTTCCTCCCCGGAGGGGAGTTTTCGCACACCAGCCAGAGACAACAGAACGGATAGAGAAGGAGAGTTACCTAATGCTTGAGCTGCTGATCATGAGCACTGATGAGTCACTGATGAGTCACCTGATCCCTATCCGATTATCATGTGATGATCGATCGATGATCATTCCACTTTACTGTAAGTTAATGTAACCTTTAAGTATAAAAAATCGCGTATCAAACTTTGGAATGTCACTTATTTTATTTGAGGCTTTCTTTTACAACGGGAAGCATAAAACATACTTTCGGCATTATTATCACCATAAGGGTAATCGCTGTAAGGAGAATTCACTGTACAAAAACTATAGTGTGATAAGTTCCAGTAATTAACGTAAACTTGCTATTTATATTAAATATATATTCACTCTTTATCAACTAGTGTAAGCGCGGAAGATAAAGAAAGATTTACCGCGATAATATTTTATAGTGGAACCGGTATTCGAGCCGAAGTCTAATTTTTCTAGACGTACACTGAACAGATACGTCGATCTTTTATCACTTTCATGAGATTGACAGAAGAGAGATTCACAGATATTACTGCGAGAGAAATAAACCTCTACTTATTACGAAAAAATGTGACACACCTGATAAAAATAGGCGATGAATTCAACACTGCACTCCACAGCTCGGCAAACACAAAACCCTCTGAAGATTCTTTCCACCCTCACATTATCCACTTTACCTCCTTCATCCCTCACCCCCTCCTTTCTTCCTCTCTCCCACCATCCTTCCCCTCTCTCCCTCCCTCACATAGCACGCTCTTCCTTATCTCCCTTCTCCTTCCTTCCATCCACTTCTCCCCAGTCTCTCTCATCTCTTCCTCAACCACACTTCTCCCTCTTCACTTCTTTCTTCCCACTTTTCTAATTTCTTCTCTTCCTAGTCACTATCAACCTCCTCTCTCCGCCCTTCATTTGCCTTTCTTTTCTTCCTTACTCCACCATTCTCCTTTTTATCTCCATTGTTTCTCCCATTTTCTCTAGGAAATTTAGAATATTTTCGCAAATTTTCTATCAGTTTAGCTTTTATATATTGGCATAGATTATTTCACCAAATTTTCAATTTTATATTTCCATTCCTAATCGAGTTATTTGAGTTTTAATAGCTTGACACTCACAATCAAACAAACGGACGGTCAACATATCTTTGATAGTTATTTTTGTGATTGTTTTTATACAACTCTTTCTCTCCCTAGTCCCAAAATCGTCCTCAAGTACTCCATAGGTTTTACCTAACCCTCGTTACCTATTGTACAATCCTTCACTCCAAAATTTTTATATGCTCGCTATGTTTATTATAACGTTTTGTGCGATCTTCCGATTTTCATACCATTTCCTATACAATTATATTGTATTTAGCTCATTTTATGATGCCTTTATGCCTTTGGTAAATATTTCTGATTTTTATTTATTCCTTATTTAAAAAAAAAAGCAGCGAAGGATGTGTACATTGATTGCTAGAAAAATAAAATACCTCCTCCTTCCGTCTTTCTGTCCATCTCAGAAGAAAAACCTTTCGTGATTTTATATTGTAGTTGATAGGCAAGGCAATATTTAGTTAAAACGACAAGAATTTTCGATATATACAATTCAAAGAATTAACATGAGCGATTTTGTGCTGTGGTCGAAAAAAAAAACAAATTTAATAATTAACTTGAGAAGGCATTCTTTAGAATGGTCCAGTTACAAAGATCGAAGGTAAAATGTTTCTATTTTTAATTTTGAAAAGATGAAAAGCCTTCACGTCCAAAAGTTCATTCTAATGGGTTCCCATCTGAGATATAGAAATGATTCGCTGGAGTCGAACCCGATTAATTTTTACAATTACTCCCAGTCGTTTCGATGGAATCACTCTTGTAATGCGTGATAAATCTTTAATAACGCCAGTATTCACGCGAGATTCTAAGAAATACTATTAACAAAGAAAATGCTACGATAAAAATTTTAAACTTTATTTCTTTTCTCAGTGGATAGTGTATATCCCGTATCGATATTACAATACTAAAGATATGATATTTTAATCCGCAAGAATAAATTATCCTTCATGATGGATTTGAGATTTCCCATGAAAATAAAAATGGGAAGGAAGGTTTTTAGGATCGAACCCGAGATTACTGTATTCGCAATAAATATTATCCTCGGGAGCTTCGCCTTAGTAGCAAGAGATATCCTCAAAGTGTTTTGAAAATCGGTTTACCTACTAACTAGTTATGATTTCGGAGAAAAAATTGGAGATTTTCAGGAGTAAAACATCGCATATTTTGTTTACATCGATCGCTAAGACGGTTCTCTCAGCAAAAAATAATTTATAATCCATATATTTCTATTTCATGTGCTTATATGATCTACTAAGAGGTATAGATTTAAGAAATGATTCGGTTAGAGGACAACATTTACTACATGATGGTTTCGGAGACCACATTTTTACGAC
Organism: Tanypteryx hageni; assembly: GCA_028673005.1. Lineage (NCBI taxonomy): Eukaryota > Metazoa > Arthropoda > Insecta > Odonata > Petaluridae > Tanypteryx > Tanypteryx hageni. Next base: position 57,256,411 of record CM054120.1, on the reverse strand, counting down.
CTTTAGTTTCGGATATAACAATTCAAAAACTGCTCAATCTTTCGATACCGTTTCAAACGTACATCCCATTTAGAACTACTTGGGAATATCTGTGTATTCCATTTTTGGAGTATACTTATCCATCTTGTTTAGTTGAAGCCACATATTTTATGAATGATATTTCGTATGCAATTTTTCTTTTTGTAGAAATGACGTGAAAAGTCGAATTCAAGGGATGGGGATATTACCTCCTATCCCAACATAAATCGAAAAAATAATAAAATATAACATCGGAGAAATTTTGTCTATATAAGTATATATTAGTAACAAAAACCTTGTTCTTTTTTAAACATTATAACCCACGTAATTTTGAAGAGATTTTCAATCAGTATTTTTAATTTTCATCTTTGACCACGGCCCTCCACTAAGGATGAGGCCTGGCCTCCTGTCGAGCGACGGGATTTGGGGTTTTGTAGCAAGTCTCGAGCATATAGGTATGGTTCTTCTGTAACAGTCGTGCAGGATTATTCTTTCGTAAAAAACTTATTGCTAGGGGTTTTTGTTTCCTTACTTTAATGTCGTACATTATGTTTGATTGAAGCATTGTTTTATTAAGGTGATCAGATTTTTTAAAGAGTACAAATTATTCAAAATGAGGTCGTTACCTGTATACAGTTAATCAAGGGCGGATATATGGATTTTGTCGCCCTGCGCCCTGTAGCTTTCTAGCGTCACCCTCCGTTAATTTTTTTGAGATATTTACAAAGTACAAGTTTATTTATTCATTCTACTCTAAAAATATAATAAATATATGTTTCTTTGCATTTGAAAAATAATTTGATATGAAAAATAAATGTGTAATTACTTTTAAAATGTTCATATGACTAAAACAAACTAAACTGTGTATTAGGATTAATTAATCTTAAAAGAGTGAAGTCTTAAATAAGGATGATATTCACACGTGATATTGTTAAATTTTTGAAAATTAAACTGTGACATATAGAGACAAATTATATAAAGGTATATTTAATGTCTTTTCCTGAACACGCAATGTGTGAAAAGAATCATCTACAATGATTGTATAAACGTTAAAAACGCTTATTTTCATTTTTTCCGCACATGGCGTTTTGTAAGTGAAAGTAGAATAGATTTACTACGAATAAGTCAACGTAAATATAAAGAGATACATTAATTTAGTTGAGGATTATTCTTATTAGTTTTATGATTGATTTATTAGGCGTTATTACTCATTTCCAAACAACTCACCCAGCTTTCAAGTACGAAAGCAATTTTCATAGCAGGCGATGTAAATTAGACCTGCTCTAATTGCATAAATGCATTTAAGCACAACGGTTCTCAACGAATTTGTTAAGTAAAAGTAAAATATTCACGATTTCTGTTTGTCGTTTAACTCAAGCTCAATAAAATTCATATCAGAAAATAATTCAAGTACATCATCGCAAGAAACGTGTCTATTTGTGATACACTATAGCACATTCCCTTGAAAAGTTATTTCTGATTATATCTCCATTTTCTATTATAATTATTATTACAAAATTAATAATACAAATATTGATTCAGCTAACTTATAACAATTTATTATTCTGTACCTTCGATGTTCGATCAAATCAGCTGCTGTCGCTAAGTACGTGAATATGTGCGTAGGGATATTATCGTTGAAATGAATTTCTTATTGAAATTACCGTAAAATTTATATAAAAGTATACACGTTTCTGCTGGGTTTCTGTGGTTTCCTCCAAGTCTTTCAAAAAAATTTTACTAACTCGGCAAAAAAATTTTTTGAAAAAATTAATATCTATTAGTATCTTTTCTTTAGTTTCAACCCACTATTAATATCACTTAACATTTGAAAAACTAGTAAAAATTTAAAATTGGAAATTAAAACAATGTTCCCGACGAATTTCTTAAAGGGGAATAAAATTTTCTAGCAATAGAGTACACTACATCAAATCATAATGAAAAAAACTCTAGACTATGCAACTTAGAGAAGATTATTTCAAGAAACAGTGTAAAAGTTTCTATAAACATTAATAGACGCACACCACTCTAATGACGTTTCCAAAGCGATGAACGTATTGAAACTAATTCCACCAAACAGTGCTATAGATATAGACCACACTGGTCTATATCGATGTCACCAATGAGATATGTCAGGGTGTAAGAAACGTTGAACGGAAAGGGGATGAAAAATTGGTGTGAGAATGTGCACCTCGTTCTTAATGCGACATTACCGAACGTAGGAATTACTAAGAAGCGGTGAAAAAAACCCAAAACCGGCTCATGTGGTTTCCACATCAGATTTTCTCCGTTTGAGAATGCAAGATATATTAGTAGAATATTATAAGTATTTATTTTTAATGTGTTTATTTGATACGGGTTACTTCCTGTTAACCGATTTCATCGATATACATCTACCGTTTAAGTGGCTGGTAATCTGCCGTGTATTATTTTTGGAAAAAAGTATTTGCTTATTCAACACGGAGGCGTTGCATGCATACCGTAATTCGGATTAAAAAAATGTTACACTTTATCACTTTTTCCCATGAAAATCTAGATATATTCACCGTTCACCATGAGAATTTATTTGAATGCCTTTTTACCATATACAGTAAAGTCTCCAATTTTATAAATGCTGAAAAAGACACTCAAAGCCTGTTATTACGAACCGTAAGCTTCCCTACGCTGATAACGTAGGTTTATATGATTCTTATGGGCGTTTCCAATTCAAGTATCAACTATCTTCGATGATATTATGTCCATTTTAGATTAAAATAAAAAATAAGCCAAAGGCTACAATAAATATTTTCGCGCGTTAAGTATTACCGATTGAATTTATTGGATTGGAATAAGAAAAGAGCTTATAACTGTTTAAAAACATTTTATTTAACTTTTTTACTGTAAACTACATCAGGAAACCTTTATAAGAGCTTTATTATTGGAGCAGTAGCTTCATTTGCTGGTTAGAGGTTGTTTTGCTTTGACCTCCTTGGCCACCTCTGGCTGCTTGATATCTGCACAACAAAAAGATAAAGAAAAATTAAAATATAGATATCGATATATGGCACATAGGATTATTCAAAACACGATAACATCCACTTAAATAATGATTAATAGAGCTTATGACAGGATTTCAACAAATGATTACCAGGTACTTATAGTGATTACAACATATTTAATTTTATGCATCACGATTGCTATTCATTTGAAAAATTTAATTTCAGTAATATTGCATTAAGAAATATAATCGACAAACCATCAATTTTATTAGACAGGGGCGGCTCGAGGAATTTTGGCTTCCCGGGTGTGTTAGCACTACAGTGCAAGCGGATTAGACTGGTTCGACCTCGGTCAGGGCAATATTCTTTCTGATTCTCAATTTCTACATACCTTTTCCCTCGGCGGTAGGGCAAGTAATAACCTTTTTATTGGATCTTTGGATCTATTATCCACTGCTTTCTTGTCGTTTGGATTGATCTGTTGCGCTTTGTTGCTTAGCGCAGCATTGGACTGAGATTGAACTTGTTTGTCCATAACGATAGTAAAATTTCAGAAAAAAATATCCAATAGATAAAATTAAAAAATTGGAAGAATCAGTAAATAGTGTCTTTATAATACAACAAAATACGTACCAAGAGTTATGTGTTCCTATTAGAATATAATATCAAAAAGTTACTAACAGCATACCCGATAAACTTTAAACTATTAAAAATGCGAATGAATTTAAAAACCGCTAGATTTGTACATTAGGTGTCGCTTGTAACTATCACTGGTTATTTATCATCTGGTAATTTTATACAGATGCGGATTTCCAAAGCAGATATTATTTTAGATGATACTGTTTATTGTAATTTTCACATTAATCGTAACCCACTATATTAGGAACGATCAAATGAATTAAAATAAATGAAGCTGTGTTTTATGCTTCAAATATCTACCTATTAAATTCATGAATGGATAGCAAATTATTTTAATAAAAAATGATCGAATAAACCGAGCCGTCGGACGAAGTTGGGATAACGAGTAGAGAATCCATTAATGAAATATAATTAGTCGATTATGTTACTTTCTTCATTTAACTTCTTGCTGGAGCGTAAATCTTTTAAAAGCGCCCAAAGTTCGAGTATTTCCTAAAACTATAAATAAATAATTTTTAATACAATATAATAATAATATCCCAAGGAACCGATCCTACCTTACTGAAAGTTAAAGTTATCTAAGTTTAAAAAATCGCGAATCAAACTTCGGAATACCGCTTATTTTCTAAAACTACCAGTTAGTAATTTTTTATGCAACTTAACAATAGTATCCCAACGAACGTATACCACATTTCTGTATGTTAATGTAATGTTTACGTTTAAAATATCTCGAATCAAGCTTCGGAATACCGCTTATTTAATTGGGGTATATCGAAGTAATTTTACAACAGGAGACTTAAAAACATCTCTTCGCCATAATAATTGCCGTAATTGTATTTATTGCAAAACGATTTCACTGAATAATAACTCTACCGTGGTAAGATCGAGTAATTAACGTACACTTGCTATTTAAATTGAATATATATTCGTTCCTTGTAAATGAGGAAGAAAAATAAAGTATTAAAAAAAACTAAATCATTCGTAAAGATTGTATTATCACGTTCATATAACGTGTAATATCTTATAGCACTGTGCATAAAATACACATATATTGATACGATTGTAAAAATGACGTAAGAAAGACGCACAGGTATTACCGCGAGAGAAATAAACCTCCAAATCTTACGTAAATTGTGACAAACCTTGTAAATGGCGAAGACCTTGTATATATCGGCGATGAATACGACAATTATTGCACTCTACCGCTCGTGATAACACAAAACTTTCTGAAGAATCGGTGGAGTATGTACATTATAGTACCCACTTCCTCCTTCCATTCTCCTTCCCTCTAAGCTTCTCCCTCCATATTCCTTCCCTCTATCCTCCCTTTCTCTTCCCTCCCTCCTTCCTCTCTGTACCCTCCTTTTTCTTTCATCTTCCCTCCATCAGCCTCTCTCGGTACTCCCTCTTTTCTATTTCACGCCCTCTTACTTTCATTTATCCATACCTTCTCACTCATCCCTCTTCACTCCTTAATTCTCTTATTCCGTCCTATTGTTCAGATTTTTTTATAGTATTAATTAATTTTATTCTATTTAGTTAATCTCGTTTAACAAAGCAATTGTATTATTAAATTGGCAATTTTTTTAAATATTACATGGTAATAATTACAAATTATTATTCCATTATTCCTTCCTCCACCCTCCCTTTACCACTTTCCTTACCTCATCCCTCTCTCCCTCCATCCTTCCCCTCCCTTTCCATCCTTCCTCTCCCCCTTCATCCTTACTCTCTCCCTCCAAATTCCTCTCTCACTGCATCATTATCCACTCCCTCCTCCCTTCCACTCTCCCTCCATCCTTCTTCTCTCCCTTCGACCTATCCCTCACCCTCCATCTTTTTCTCATTATGCATCCTAACTCACTCCCTCCATCCTTCCTCTTTCCCTCCATCTTTCCCCTTTCTCTCCATCCCTCTTCTTTTCCCGCTCTCTCCCACATAACGCTTTTCCCCTCCTCCCTTCACCATGCTGCTCTTCTCCTTCCCTCAGCCACTTTTCTCACTCCCTCATCAATTCTTTCTCCTTCCTCATTTCTTCTCTGCTTACTTACTATCTTCCTCCTCTCTCCGTCCTTCATTCCTTTCCTTTTTCTCCCTTACTCTTTCATCTCCATTTTATCTCCACTATTTCTCCCATTTCCTCTACGAAATTTTGAATGTTTTAAAATCTTCTTTCGGGAAGGCGGTTTTATATTTGAATCTTTTATTTCTTCAAACTTTTAATTTTTTTCATAAGGTCGCTATATCCAAAACCGTCCTTAAATACTTATTTCTTTTACCTAACTCCAGTTACCTTTCCCAAAATCCTTCATCCCAATAATAACTAAATTCATGGTTAGTTTATTAGAACGTGCAGCACGTTCCCCATATTTTTATAGCGTTTCCATATCAGTGATATTGAATTTAACTCATTCTGACCAATTTTTATATTTTTAAATAGTATATCTTATTTTCGGTATTGCTTTTTGTCAATAACGCAAACAATATTATTTACATTTATTCAAATAAAATTATTTCCGCCTTTTTCCCTATTTCTCCCCTTTCTCTCCTTTTTTCTTTAAAGCACGCTTAAGCTTATATGGCTTGTAGTAGCAATTGGGTTTCGAAGTTTAACAAAGTAGTTGGTAGGCATGGCAACATTGCGTTAAGATGCCAAGATTTTACCAATATATATAATTTAAACGAATTAGCTATTTTGAGGTGATGGCGAAAAATACGATTAGAATAAGAAACTTGAGTATGTATTATTTAGACTGGTCTCGATCCGAAAAACGAAGTTCAAATTTTTCTAATTTTAATTTCCAAAAGACGATGGACTGCACGTCGTAGTCCATTATTTCTTGTTATCATCTTAGTAATACTAATAATTCCCTGTAGTCGAACCCGAGTCGTTCCACCAAATATTGTTTCGTCAATGACTTTTGATATGTGAAACATGCAATCCTGGAATATTTTGAACAATTATCTTTTACAGTTTTGGAGATATAAACAATTTGATGTAAATGATCACCAAACAACCAAATGAACGCTATTATTATAAAGGCGATACCGATTCCGAGTACAACAATAATCGTTGCAATGGCATGACTCTTGTAATGAGTGATAAAATCTTCAATAACGCCAGTATTTACGCGAAATTTTAAGATATACGATCTATAACAAAATTTTTACGATAATAATTATAATCTTTATTCCTTTTCAGAGAGAATAGTTCAAATCTCGCTCTGATATTAAAATTCTATCAATAAGATAGTTTAATGAGCAAGAGAAAATTGTGTGCACGATAGATTTGAGATAGCCTTTGTAATTCATATGGTAAATATAGATTTGAAAATTAAATTTGGGATTATAATCTTCGCTAAAAAACCTTCCTGTAGAGCTTAGGCCCAGTAGCAAGAAATTTCCAAAAAGTATCATGAAAATCGGTCAATTTGTTCAAAAGTAAATAAGGGAGACATGCGGACAGAAAGACTGACAGGCAGACTGACAGCAATGAAACTATAAGACCAATTTCATTCTGGAAAGTAGGTTAAAAACTCGATTCGATCGAGGACAACATTTACTATAGGATAGTCTCGGAGAGCACTTACTTACTAGTTAAGGTTTTGGAGAAAACATTCGAGATTATTTTGAGTAAAACATCGCATATTTTGTTTATATCGATCGCAAAGATGGTTCTCTCAGCAAACAACATTTATAAATCCATATTTTTCTCTTTCATGCTCTTAGATGATCTTTGAGTTACAGATTTAAGAAATTATTCGGTTAGAGGACAACATTGACAGCAAGATGGCTCCCGAGTTCACATAATTACGATTTTAATTTCGAGTATATTAAATTCATGAACTGAGGAATCTTCCGATACCGTTTCATGCACACTTCTCATTAAGAACTCCTTGGAAATCTTTGTGTATTCCTTTTATGGAGTATACTTTTCCATCTTGATATATTAAAGAAACAGTTTATCATTGATAATAAGTATGCAATTTATCTTTCTATGGAAATGTCGATAGAAGGTAATTCAAGGGATGGTGTATTTACCCCCCTCCTCTAAGATATACCGAAATATAATAAAATATAAAAAATAACATCGGAGTAATATTACAGTTTTGCTCTATATATATTTTTGAATAAAACATGATTCTTTTTAAATTTTTAAATCTTCATCCATTCGAAGAAGTTTTCAAAAAGATATTTATTTTAATCTTTGGTCACCTCCGCCCTTCCCCCAAGGTTGAAGCCGGCCTGCTGTCGAGCGAGGTGTTTTGTGGTTTCGTAGCAAGTCTCGAGCTTATAGGTATGGTTCTTGTTTAACAGTAGTGCAGGATTATTCTTTCGAAACTATATTATTGCGGGAGGTATTGTTACCTTACTTTGATGTCGTAGATCATTTTATATTGATGCATTGTATTATTATGGTTATAAGATTTTTCAAGAGTACAAAGCATTCAAACAGAGGACTGTCTTCTATAACAGAGAACGTTACATATGTGCCGTATATTAGGATCGGCTCGAATTTTTATATTTGTAATTTCAATAGAAAACTCTAGTTCTGGTTGGTTTTTGGTTAAAAAAGGTCTAACGAAAGTGAAACTTGAGTTTTGGTCTCCTTTTTACCAATTTTCTTCATTAAAACTTCATAATTTAAAATTATATTAAAATGAAAATTCTAGAAAATGTTATTCTCTACTACGTTTCTTTGAAGCTATTTTTCCTAGAAAAATGTTTTTAAATCCATTTAAAAATCTGTTTAAGTTACCACCAGCATACCACATGGAGATAACTTATGTAAACACTTTACATCTTAGTAACACTCCTTATTCTTATTTTTTGGGGATTCGTGACTATAAACATTATCAGAAGGCTACAGTATGAATATACGTTTATCCTTTGTAAGGTCTTTGAATTTCCCACGCGGTTCCTTAAAATTTTTATTATCATGTAACGTCTTGTAATTTTTAGAAATGATACATAAATGGATAACATCATATTTTTTTAACGGAAAAGAGAGAGGAATATCGTTCTATTGTTATAATGGATGCGACTGGAAAAAGCAAGACCTCTCACTTGATTTTGGCTTAGTTAAAAGGCAACCATCATTTTTTAAATGTATCTCAATCCCTAGCACATAAATATTAGATAAAGTGGATGACCCGTTAAACGTATCATTCTTCTCACAACTGTTGTTTTCAGATTCCTCTATTGGTGATGTTACAGAGTAATGATGAACTTGGGGGTTTGCAGTTTTGTGTCTTAAACTTATTTAATACTTCCTGATTTTCAAATTGAGATAAACAAGTAGCACTGAATTTTAAATATGTCAGTCAACTATGAGCTCTTGCCTGCTTTTCAGTGTAAAAGTATGAATTTCATTTGGCGTAGTTTCTACGTTTAAATCCAGGGTCGGGTTGAGATTTAACCTCTCCATCCATATTGTGATTATAATTATAATACTTTTAAAAAATAATACAAGTTTCTTTGTATTTGTAAAACAATTTTATATGAAATATAAAATGTATAATTACTTATATCAAGTACAGATAACTAAAAAAAACTGTAGATTAGAATTTAATAATATTAATAGAGTGAAGTCTTAAATAAGGATGAAATTCAGCCGTATTTTTAATATTTCGAAAATCGAGCTTTGACGGGCAGAAACAATGACAAATTATATTAAGCTACATTGAATGTGTTTTCGTGAACACACAAGGTGTGAAAAGAATCTTCTACAACGTTGGTATGAACGTACTTAAATACGTTTATATTTTTGTTGACACATGGCGTTTTATAAGTGAAAGTGGAATAGATTGACTTATCATAAATCAAGGTGAACGTAAAGATTTCGTTATAGTTACTTTATTTCAGGTGAGGTATATTATTTTTTATTGTTGGTTTATTGGTCGTCATTACATAATTCCTAAAGAATACCTCCAGCTTTTATCACGAAAAGAATTTCATAGCAGCCGATGTAAATCTTATCATGTAAAACTACATGAATGAATTTAATGCACAATGGTTCTCACCGAATTTATTAAGTGATACTAAATTATTCACGATTTCTGTTTAACGTCAAATAAGTACTAAGCTCAATAAAATACATGTCAGCAATTAATTCAAGGATATCATCACACAAAACGTGTCTATTTGTGATACACGATATCACATTCCCTTAAATAGTTATTTCTGTATATGCCTATCATTCCTATTACAATTATTGTTACGAAATGAATAATACAAATATTTAAATAAATGTTAGTAAAAAAAGGATTTCGGTGCATGCTTTCAGTTGAATTATAATAAATTATTATTCTATACTTTCGACGTTGAAACAAATCTGCTGCTGTCAGTAACTATGTAGTAGATTACCGTTGAAATAAATTACTTATTGAAATTACAGTGAAATTAGTATATAAAGGAGATCCGTTTATGCTGGGTTTCATTCGTTTACATCAAGTCGTGCGAAAACTTGCTTCTAACTCCGAAAAGGTAATTTTTTCGGAATAAATAAATATCTATTGGTCCCTATTTATCACTTTCAAGCCACAACTAATATCCCTTAAAATTTTAAAAATTAGTAAATAAATTTAAAATTTGAAATTAAAACAGTATTTCGGATATTTCTTAAAGGAAAATAAATTTTCCATGTAATACAGTTCACGACCTTAAATTATAAAGAAAAAACCTCCACATTAAGCTACTTAGCAAAGATTAATTGAAGATACAATATAGTAGTATCAAACTTATTTGAATGAAATTAAAATAATTGAACCGTAACAGTGAAGGCTATGAATAAAAACATATATCTACCTTCTTCTTGGTTTTAAAAACTATTGATCGTAGATTTGCTCTATCTTCATCTCTCAGAGTGAAAACCCTGTTTCATAAATGGGAAAAGAATAATATTTACATGGAATGTTGATATTACTTCTTGAGCAAAGACATATCATCAATTATTCCCACGGAAAACTAACCTGATGTAAATATATAATAGATTTTTTAAACACTAAAAGACGCACACCACTCGAATGACGTTTCCACAAAGATGGGCGTATTGGAACTTATGAGGACAAACTTTCCATGTCACCTATGCGAAATGTCAGGAAGGAGGAAATCTGGAAGGAGAAGGGGATGAAAACAGTGGTGTGAGAATTGAGTACCCCGTTCTCAATAGGAATAACCAAGCGTAGGTATTACTAAAAAGCAGTGAAAAACGCAAAAGCGGTTCATATGGTTTCCACGTCAGATTCCCTTCGTTTGGGAATGCAGGTTATATTCTTCGATTATTATAATTATTTACTTTTAAATCTTTTTACTAATCACTGAATACTTCCTGCCGACTGATTTTCTGGGTATATTTTTCTCGTTTAAGGGGCTGGTAATCTGCAGTGTATTATTTTTGCAATAAAATGTATTTGCTTATTCAACGCGGAGGTGTTGCATGCTTTACATCATTCAGATTACAAATCTTATATACTTAGTATTTATCGTTCCCTATTAGAATTTATTTGAAAGCATTTTTACAGGATTCGGTAAAGTCTCCATATATATTAACACTGAAAATGACACTCATAGCTAGTTATTAAGAAATCAGAAGCTATCATTAGCAGATGCCGTAATTTTATAAGATTCTTATAGGCGTATTTTATTCAAATTCACACTATCTTCGATGAACATATTTCCATTTAAGTTGCAAATAAATAATACGCCGAAGACCGCGGGTAATAATTTAGGCGCGTATTAAGTATTGACGACTGAATACATTGTGTTTAAGTAGGGAAAGAGCTTATAACTGTTTAAAAACATTTTATTTATCTTTTTCTACAGTCAATTACACCAGGAAACTCTTATGAGGGCTTCATTATTCGAGCAGTAGCTTCATTTGTGCGTTGCTCGGTATTTCTCGTTAAATCCCTTGCCCATCTCTTGCAGCGGGGTATCTACAAAAAAAAGTTAAAAGAATTATTATATTATAGAAATCAATATATGGAACCTAGAAAACTAGAAAAAATCACTTTAAATAATGAAGTCTATGACTGGATTTCCTTATATTATTACCAAGTAACTTAAAGTGCCTTTAACTACTTTATTATCATGCACCGCGTTTGGTATTCCATGAATCAATTTAAATCCAGTAATATTTCATAAATAAATAAAAGCAAAACTTCATTAGCGTTTTCCAATTCTAGGAGAGAGGGGCGGCTCAAGTAATTTTTCTCCCCGGGAGATTTAGCTCTCCCCTCGTAAAAGTTTTTTGAGATATTTACAAAGTACATGTTAATTTATTATACGCTCTTTATAAACCATTGAGATTAAAAATGAAAGGGATGAGATCGTGATTCTAGCCTGTTCCGCGATTTAAATTGCTTTCCAATATTTGTTCACTTGCAAGTAATCCAAAGTGAAATGATCGTGCTAGCGCTCTCGAGACTTTGACGTCCCGGGCAGTTGCCCTCTGTCCCGTACTTCGCGCCGGATCTCCTAGGAGAGTCGGAATACCCTGAATGTTTTACAAGAATTCTCAATTCTGATATCTTAAAAAGCAAAAAATTCACTTTATGATAATTTTCTACTAATGGTTTTAACAGGTCGTTTTCTAGCTAATGTATGAATGCCTTTTTAAGTCGCCGACTCACTTTGTACTCCACGATATTTCAGAGATGTAATACTATGCCATGCAATTGGTACACACGTGTTTTATCTTGCTCAGGGCAGTATTATTTCTAATTCTTAAATTCTACATACCGATCCCCTTAGAGGGAAAGTGACAAGGATTCATTTTTTTTGCTCTATTGTCCACTGCCTGTTGGAAGTTTTGATTGAGCTGTTGCGCTATGTTATCTCGCGCGGCAATGGACTGGGATTTAGTCTGTTTATCCAAGACGATCCAAAAATTTCAGAAAAAAATATCCAATAGATAAAATTAAACACTTTGAAGAATGATTACGTTGTGTCTATATAGTACAACAACATAGGTACTAAACGATAAATTTCGCTATTATAATATAATATCAATTAACACCCCCGATAAACTTTAAAGTATTCAAACATGAATGAATATAATAGCAGCTAGATTTATACATAAGGGTTCGCTTATTACTATCAAGGGTTGTTTTATCAAGAGGTTATTTCAAACAGTCTCGTATTTCAAAAGCAGATGATGTTGTTTATTATAATTGTCACATTAATCGTAACTCACTGTATTAGAAACGAAGAAATAGATTATGTAGTGTTGTTTTATAGTTCAATTACCTACCTATTAAATTCATGAATGAATCATAATTTACTTTAATATAAAATGAGCGAGCTATACGAGCCGTCAGCCGAAGTTGGGATAACGAGCAGATAAACTAGTAATGAAATTTTGTTAGCACTTTTAAATCCCTCGTTATCTAACTTCTTGGAGTACCGTAATTCATTTCAAATCGTCGAAAATTCGACTGATTCTTATAAGTACCAATTTGTAATTTTGAATGCAAATTAATTATGTTATACCAAAGAACCAATTCCACCTTTTTGCAAGTTAATCTAATCTATAAGTTTAAAAAATCGCGGATCAAACTTTGGATTACCGCTTATTTTATTGGAGGTTCTCTAAATAATTTTACAACGGAAAGCATAAAGGCATATTCAGCATAATTATTACCATAAAGATATACGCTGTAAGGACATTTTACTGTATAATAACTCTAGTGTGAGTGTGCTATTTATATTAAATATATATTCGTTCGTTATCAGCCATTGCAGTTGAGGTAGAAAAATAAAGTATCTCGAAAAAAACTAAATCCTTATTGAAGGTTGCATTTTCACGTTTTAAAAGGGTAAAATCGTAGAGCACTGTGCATAAAATACACCATTATTTATAAGACTGTAAATTTATAAACTCTATCCATGACAATTAAAGTGAATGTTACAAAATGCTAGTTGGAATATTAATGGCATATTTGGAGATAAAGTTTTATTGTGGAACCGGTATTCGAGCCGAAGTCAAATTTTTCTATTCGTACACTGGACAGATACGTCGATCTCTTATCGCTTTCAGGAAATTGACGTAAGAAAAAAACGCACAGGTATTACCACGAGAGTAATAAATCTGTATCTATTACGAAAAAATGCAACAAACGTTTTCTTTGGCGAAGATCTGGTTTAAATATGCGCTGAATTCGACACTGCATTCTATAGGTCGGCGAAACACACAAGACTCTCTGAAGATTCCCTCAACCCTCACATTTACCTTTTTACCTCCTTCATCCCTCAATCCCTCCATTCTTCCTCTCTACCTCCTTCCATAGTACCATAGCAACCGTTCCCAGCAAGTCATCTACAACGATTCCTAGTCCTCTCGGCTTAGTGTTAACCAAGGCGTACTCAATTTTAGGTCCTCTATTGTTCTCTTTATTCATAAATGATTGTTCTCAATACTTAACTTACTCCAAGCATCATTTGTACGCCGATGATCTCCAAATCTACTTAGACACAAAACCCAGTAACTTATCTCTTTCCATAGCTAACATAAATCATGACTTGGCCCAACTTCAAGGATGGAGCTACGATAATTTTCTCACCATAAACCCCTTGAAATCTCAAGCCATTTTAATCGGTTATCCGAAACTACTGGCATCTATAAACCTTGCAGAATCAGTTCCTCTGTCTTTGAACGGCTCAGTTATACCCTATTGCAAAATAGTAAAAAATCTCGGAATTCTAATTAATGAAACGCTCACCTGGAATAATCATATAATAAAAATCTGCAAGACGGTAAACTCCTCCTTACACACTCTAAGGCTTCTCGTTAACATTCTTCCCTCGTCACTAAAAATACAGCTAGTGATCTCACTAATTTTTCCTCACTTCGATTATTGTGATGTTGTATAACATGACTTATCAAAGGAACTCGCCATTAAGCTACAACGTTCTCATAACGCCTGCATCAGATTCATATTTAATCTTAAAAAATCTGACCATGTCTCAGAATACTTCCGTAGTCTGTCCTGGCTAAAACTTGATTCCCGAAGAAACCTTCACCTTCTCTCTCTATTGTATCAAATTCTAAATAGCAACATCCCTGGTTATCTTTCATCTAATTTTGTCACCATTATTACAGTTCACCATTGCAATACCAGAGGATGTGATAAACTACTAACTCCACTTCATAGAACAGAAATTTACAACAAATCCTTTACTGTCACTGCTTGTAAACTCTGGAATGGCCTTCCAACGTTAATAAAAAACTCTCTATCTCTAAGCACTTTTAAACGCTTGTATTACAAGCATCTTCTCTCACTTCCCATGCATTGAACCACACTCGATCTTTTCTTTCAGGTTGTCACAAGAATGCGCTTATTAGGCATAAATTTATAATTTTATTTAATTTATTTTTCCTGTATCATAATGACGATGTAATCTCCCAGGCATATCTTACCCTAAAATCCCTGTTCCCCTCTCACCCCCATCCCTCATATGCATATAAATGTATGTACATATGTTTGTATTTATGAATGTTTTTTTTTCTCTCTGTTTCTCGTATAATTGATTTTTTTTCTTTTCCTTCCCCTGAACTATTTAGGAATTTTCGCGGTTTTTTACACCTCTCTTCTCTTCGTAGGTGTTTTCCGCAGTGGGAATTTTTCTCTGTTAAAACATAACCGATACACAGTTTTTGATGACCCACAAATCTAACATTCTTTGGTAATGCTCTGTTATCTACTAACAAATATATTAACTTGTAATTATTTTGTATTTTGTTAAAATCTGTATGTAATTAATTGCTCTAATTTTGTAAATATTGTAATTACTTATATGACGAAAGGGTTAAATGTAAGAAGGGACTACATAGTCTCAATTTCGCCCTAATAAAGTTGTTTTTCTGTCTGTCTGTCTGTCCTTCTTCTCTCCCCCTCTTTCCCTCAGCACGCTCTTCCTTATCTCCCTTCTCCTTGCTTCCATCCGCCCACCTCCAGTCTCTCTCCTCTCTTCCTCAACCACACTTCTCCCTCACTCTTCACTTCTTTCTCCCTCCTTTTCTCATTTCTTCTCTTCCCAGTCACTATCTCCCTCCTCTCTCCGCCCTTCATTTGCCTTTCTTTTTTCCCTTACACCACCATTCTCCCTTCTCCATGCTTCCCTCCGCCCTCCTCCACAAAACACCCAAAAAACTAACATTCTTTGGTAATGCTCTGTTATCTACTAACAAATTTATTATCTTCTAATTAATATGTATTTTGATGAAACAGTATTTAATTAATTTCTCTTATTTTGTAAATATTGTAATTACTTATATGACGAAAGGGTTAAATGTAAGAATGGACAACATAGTCTCAATTTCGCCCTAATAATGTCGTTTGTCTGTCTGTAAGTCTCTTTTCTCTTTTGCTCACGCACACTTCTGCCTTTATCTTCACTTGTTTCTCCACCTTTCCTCATTTCTTCTCTGCGTTGTCACTGTCTCCCTCCTCTTTCCGCCCTTCATTTGCCCTTCTTTTCTCCCCTACTCCACCATTTTCTTTTTTATCTCCATTGTTTCTTCCATTTCCTCCACAAAATTTAAAATTTTTTCGTAAATTTTCTATCTTCGAAGCTTTTTTATATCGGAATATATTATCTATGCCAATTTCCAATTTTCTATCTACATACTTAATCGAGTTATTTGAGTTTTAATATCTTGACACTCACAAACAAACGGACGGTCAACATATCTTTGATAGTTATTTTTGTGATTGTTTTTATTCGTCTCTTTCTCTCCCTTGTCCCAAAATCATCCGCAAGTCCTCCATTTGTTTTACCTAACCCTCGTTACCTATCATACAATAATTCACTCCAAAATTTTTACATGCTTGCTATTTATATATAACATTCTGTACGATCCTCCGAATTTCATACCGTTTCCAATTTAATGATAATGTATTTAAGCTCATTATTATGATTTATAATGCCTTTGCAAAATATTTATGATTTCTATTGATTCATTCTCGTAAATAACACAGCGAATGATGTTTACATTGTTTGCTAGGAAAATAATTTCCTCCTCCTTCCGTCTTTGTCTCCTTTTCGTTTCAAAAACCCACAAAGAATCCTTAAACCAATATGGATTAAAGTAACAATAGGGTGTCTAAGTTCCACATTGTGGTTGACAGGCAAGGCAAAACGACAAGAATTTTCCAAGTTATACCATTCAAAGGATTAACATTAGCGATTTCGAGTTGAAGGCGAAAAAGTCGAATAGAATAAAAAACTTGGGAATGCGTTCTTTAGAATGGTCCAAATCTGATGGTAGAAGTTAAAATATTTCAATTTTTAATATCCAAAAGAAGAAAAGCCTTCACGTCGTAAATTTTATTCTTGCGGGTTACCATCTGAGAAATAGAAATAATTTCTTGTAGTCGAACCCGAATAATTTTTACAAATACTCCGAGTACATCAATAGTCGTTTCGAGGGCATCACTCTACAAATGCGCGATAAATCTTCAGTAATGCCAGTATTTACGCGAAATTCTAAGGTATACGATCAAAAAACAAACTGCTACGATAATAATTTTATTCTTTATTTCTTATCTCAGGGAATAGTGCAAATCCCGCATCGAAATTACAATTCCAACCGTATGTTATTTTAATCCGCAAGAATGAATTATGCTGCACGATGGATTTCGGATTTCCCATGTAAATAAATGGGAAGGAACGTTTTTGGAATCGAATCCGAGATTACAATATTCGCAATAAATACTATCCTCGGGAGCTCGGCCCTAGTAGCAAGGGATTTCCTCAAAGTGTTATGAAAATCGGTCTGCATACCCACTAGTTGTGGTTTCGGAGAAAAAAATTGGAGATTATCTAGAGTGAAACAGCGCTTATTTTGCTTACATCGATCGCTAAGACGGTTCTCTCAGCAAAAATTAATTTATAATCCATATATTTCTTTTTCATGCTCTTATTATTATATATCGACGACTCTTACAGAGGAGGATATATATATTCATATATATATAACATATATGATAATACTAATGTTCAGTACAAACTACGAAAGCTAGAGAGCTGAAAGTTTTATTTTTTGTAGACATGATTAAGAAATAATTTCTTGTAGTCGAACCCGAATAATTTTTACAAATACTCCGAGTACATCAACAGTCGTTTCGATGGCATCACTTTACAAATGCGCGATATATCTTCAATAACGCCAGTATTTACGCAAAATTCTAAGAAATACTATCAACAAACAAATTGCTACGATAAAAATTTTAATCTTAATTTCTTTTCTCAGTGAGTAGTGCAAATCCGTCATTGAAATTACAATTCTAACCATATGATGTTGTAATCCGCAAGAATGAATTATGCTGCACGATGGATTTGAGATTTCCCATGTAAATAATAGGCTAGTAGCAAGAGATTTCCTCAAAGTGTTATGAAAATTGGTCTACATACCTTCTAGTTGTGGTTTCGTAGAAAAAATTGGTGATTATCTAGAGTAAAACATCGCATATTTTGTTTACATCGATCGCTAAGACGATTCTCTCCGCAAAAAATAATTTATAATGTATATATTTCTCTTTCATGCTCATATATGATCTACTCGGAGGTATAGATATAAGGAATGATTCGGATAGAGGACAACATTCACTACGTGATGGTCCCCGAGACCACATAATTACGACCTTTAGTTTCGGATAAAACAATTCAACAACTGCTCAATCTTTCGATACCTCCTTGGGAATCTCTGTGTATTCCATTTATAGAGTATACTTATCCATCTTGTTTAGTTGAAGCCGCATAATTTATCAATGGTATTACGTATGCAGATTACCTTTTTGTAGAAACGACTTGAAAAGTCGAATTCATGGGATGGGGAAATTACCCTCCTTCCCCAAGATAAACTGAAATAGTAATAAAATATAATATCGGAGAAATTTTGGCTATATCATTATATATAGACGTTTCTTACAGAGGAGGAGGATATAAGATACAAGTAGTTGGTGCCTAAACATTAGTATCCTCCTATATGATATCATTATATATCGACGACTCTTACAGAGGAGGAGGAGGAGATAACATATAACATAAAGGAGGATACTAATGTTTTGGCACTTCCATATAAACTGGAGATTCGAAATTTTCTTCTTAGGTAGGAGTTTGTCAAAACCGACAAGAAAATCGAAAATAATGAAAAAGTGCAACAATGCGGCCGCTAAAAATTCGCAATTGTTTAAATAAATTTTCAAGGTTTATGTAATTCCGCATGTGCTACGGAGCAGAATTTTTTTTAATGAGTAGAATTCTTAAAAAAAAGGAAATAGAGGATATACAAATTTTGATATTTTAATTCGTTTGATAGTTAAAAATTCTTAAAGATTAAATAAATAGATAACTGTTTAGGTACTACGGAATGAGCTAGGAAGCTGGAATTTTCAAATTATTTACAAACTAGTGAATCCTAATCTCCTTCCTCGCCGAATAATAATAATGTATTACTATCTATATGGCATTATTGTTGTAGTTTTTTTGGTAAAATTACATTTCGATGGAATCCTTCTATCTTTCATCAGAATTTCTGCACTATTTTTAAAAGTTATTCAATTTGTAAACTGTTCCTCTTATACGACTCCGTCTAATGCTGTTCTATACAAATTTAAAATTCATTTTTGTTCTTTTTTCGCATATTAAAGCTACTAAAACGTTCTTTATTTTTTAGTCTTTAATTTTATGTAAAACCTTTGTTATTCTTTCAAAAATCAACAATTATTTGATTTTACAATTCCAATAGTCCAGATCCTAATATAAGCAGATACTCTCATTATCATAGTTAATTTACTTCAACAGTACTCATGCACATACTTGAACAGGTACAATAGTTTTAATTCACATTTGAATGTAGAATGTAGTTAATAGAGTTATTTAAAGAAGACCTATTAAATAATTTTTAAATACAATAACTTGGATGTTAATATTACAAATACCACACTATATATAATTACATAAATTTCTTAAGACAACAAATATGTACACATAGTAGCATTTGACAGAAGTAAGAATACCTCACAAGCTCAGCTGCGGAGCGATCCTTCCAGGATAAGTTTTAGAGGAAGACTACCAAAATGTAAATGCATATGGTGAAGAGATGATAGTTTATTGAGACTATAACATCCAAATTTAAGTAAAACCCAAGTTAAGAATCGTGAAACATTTTTACCCGGAACACTCCACGGGGTAGGCTCAGAGGGAGGGTACCAAGACAATTAGTGGCTGTCTTCAAAGTAGCACTAATAAGTTCTTTTCCACTAGTCTCCCTTGACAGGGTTCTGGGAAACCTCAGCAGGACGTATCCTTGACCCTCTCTTTTCAGTTCGGGTCCAGAAAAATACTTTTTCGGTTCGGGTTCGGTTTAAGTACAGCTAAAATAACGTTTTTTTCGGTTTTCGGTTCGGTTTTAGTTCGATGCAGTGATAGCCACCCAGCTATATCCGAAATTCGGATTAAAAATACAGCAGTGTTGCTATTTATTGGTGGTGACACAGTGACGAGCACTTGTTTACTCGGATGGAAAATGTGTGTGGACACCTAGGGCTGTTTATATTGGATTCATTGCCTCTGTTTTGTCCTGTCCGAAATCGGACATTAAAATAAACGATCGTGTGGCCGTTACCTAATGGTTGAGGTAGTAATTTAATCGAGGGAGTGTTTCAATCAAGTTATACAAAATTTATTACACTAAATTCAGATAAAACACTAAATCTAGGATCGCCAATTCGAAGAAATCAATATAAAGCTTAAATGGGGCGTATGACGGGACGGCAAAAAATAAACACAATGTGGGAAAACATTAAATGCGAGACTCATTAATTAAGGTTTCACTGTAACTGGTTTTAGAATTTCTGAATTTGAGTGGCTGTACCTGAATATGACTATTCTCGTTTTGTTAGCTGAAGTCGTATGAATTGTTTGTGTTTGGTCTTGTAAATTTATGTGTTCCGGGTAAAAGTCAAAGGAGGGCAGAGGGGTGGGGGAATTTAACGGTTAGCGAGTAGAGGGGTGAGTAAAAGATAGGTCATCAGATCCACCCCATTATCGCAGATAACAGAAAATATTGCCAAAAAACGAATAAAAAAACACATAAACATTCCGAACACAACACAATCAAGTCTCTTAATAGTAGATGGTAGCTCGTAAGCACTTTGGCTCCAAGTTGAACAGTTGTATAAAACTCCTTCAGCTAAAAAATTGTAGGGTAAGCCCTATGCATTTCGCCCACTTAGTGGGCGAAATGCATAGGGCTTACCCTACAATTTTTTGGCTGAAGGAGTTTTATACAACTGTTCAAGTCTCTTAATAATAAAAATTGTTTATATCTAAAGGCAGACAAAGGAAACACTGTAGTCATAATGCAAAAAGACCAATACTTCGACAAAGTTGAGCAAATGCTAAATGAAGGGCCGTACACAAACATACTAAAAAATCCAATCAATAAGATGATATCAGAAACCACCAAAATTGTTAAAACATGCACCACACTCATCACGAAACAACTCAGCCTCCAACTTCACACCTCAAACCCCAGGGTTCCTAGAATGTATTGCTTACCCAAATCCACAAAGACGGCATTCCCCTCAGACCCATTGTTTCGTCTATCAACAGCCCGACATATAAAATTTCACGTTGGCTTAATGACCAATTTAAAAAATTTCCTATCAAACATGATTCAAATATAAAAAACAGTCCTCATTTCATTAACGAAGTTAAAGACATAATACTACAGGACAGTGAAATTTTAGTTTCTTTTGATGTTTCTTCTCTCTTTCCCAGCGTTCCCATCAATGAAACATTACAATTCCTCGAAGAATGGCTCACCGATCAAAACTTACCATTAAAAACAGTAGATGAATTAGTACGACTAACACGCTTATGCATGAACCAAAATTTCTTTCATGTTAACAACAACTTCTACCAACAAAACTACGGTACAACAATGGGAAACTCCCTTCACCTTTCTTAGCCAACCTATTCATGGTTAACTTCGAGAAACAATGCAAAAACACTTTCAAATACTTCCCACGCTTATGACTTAGATACGTTGACGATATTTTCGCGATTTTAGATACCTCCAATAATAACATAACTGATTTTCTACAGCCACTAAACGATCAATATCCTTCCATTAAATTTACACATGAAGTTGAAAAACAAAATACATTGCCATTTCTTGACCTTCTCGTAAAAAGAGAAAACAACACAATCAAGTTCGGGATTTACCGCAAACCCACACACACAGACACGTACATTCCCTCTGATTCCAACCACCATATTTCACATAAATTAGCACCATTTCACTCAATGGTACATAGACTCTTACAGGTTCCTTTTTTAAAGTAGATTTCCTCACAGAATTAAAATATATCAAAAAATGCGCAAAAATCAATGGTTACGACCCTCAGATAATAGAGAATATTTTACACAAACACAAGCGCAGTATTTCTTTGAAAAAACAGATTACTCTCACAAGCACGCCCCCCAAAAATCCAAAATACGTAAAAATCCCCTTCGTCCCAGGCATCACAAACGGCTTATCAAACATCTTTTCAAAACAGAACCTTAAAGCAGTACCTGTGAAGGAAAACAAACTCTCCAACTTACTACACAATCCAAAAGACACGATCCCGACTCTACAAAGATCCGGCATATACAAAATCGCTTTCACAGACTGCGAGAAAGTCTACATAGGGCAAACTAAACGGAAGCTGGAAACCAGGTTCAAAGAACACCTTGCACACTTCAAACACAATAGATTTAACAGATCTAGCGTCGCAATACACATACAGGAAAACAATCACCCGATTAAAATCGAAAACATGTCTCTCTTAAAATCAACACAAACCGACTGGAAACTAGACGCTTACGAGAGTATTTTCATAAACAAATTCAAAGAGACGGTTATGAATAACGACCGCCGACCTATCCCTTACTCACCCCTCTACTCGCTAACCGTTAAGAATTCCCCCATCCCTCTGCCCTCCTTTCACTTTTACCCGGAACACATAAATACACAAGACCAAACACAAACAATTCATACAACTTCAGCTACTGAAGATGGGAGCATAGCTCCCGAAATACGTATCTAGCGGCTTTCCCAGAGATTTCCAGTGTAATTGTGCGTGTGTTTTCTTTTTCTTCTTTTTAGGCTAGTTTTTGACAACAGGTTCCTGTAGGCCATCATCGTCCTGCAAACTTGTAAGCATAATTTTAATTTTCCTTATTTCTTATTGACGTGTGAGTGCTCTCTGGGTTAATTTGCGGTTCAGGAGATTTAAATTTTGATACTACTAGGAAGATTGAAATAATCGATCGTCAATCTGAATAACTAATTTATCCTTGTGATACTAGCTGAACATTTATTTACAAATTATTAATCAAAACAATATATATGCAATGCCATTCACAAAATGAGTTATAAATTACACAAGGAAAATAAAAATCCTGTTTATCTTATTGGTAGGTTTAGAAATTACATGATGACGAAAATATTGTCAAATATGGTAAAAAATAAAAAAATGACCACTTGAATTTCAAATGCTGTATATGTGCGCAGATGTTTCTCCGTTCTTGTCACCAAAAGAAAAATTTAACTGGCGTCATTTTCCTTTCTCTTTTCATACGATGAATCAGACGACATCCTACCAAAACGAAGTGATTTTATGACTTTCGTCTAACAGTCGTAAACGTAAAGAAGCTTTGCCAAACACTCAAATACATCAAAGACTCCATAAAGCTTTGCGCATGGTCGACTACGACATGGCATCATAAGAAGGACCAAAATTATTATCACCAAGGAAAAGAAAAATACGAAATTGCCTCATTATCACTGATATGACTATTAAGGTACATCTATTCACCTAACGTACACACTCAGTAATGCGAAACTGGCTCTGATACCGACTACTATCTCATTTCGTAATATTATCAGCAGCCAAAGCAAATGTTAAATTTCCTAAACAGGGTGACCTCAATCAAAGATATGATGATCGTAATAACAAGGTGGTGAACGTATTTATTCGAGCTACAGACAACAAATGGATCTAGATCATGTTTCATAATCCTTCCTAGAGCAAATTAATGACCATAAAAACCCTTGAACTTTCCCAGTATTCCAGGACGAGAGGTAGGATTTTAGTTGCCAACGAAATTCACGTTTGAGAATAATTTTTATAGAGGCAATTCTTTTATTCCAAAATTAATATATGCGGATAGAAATTTGGAATAATCTTCAATTTTAATGTTTGGAAATAAATGGAAATTTTATGCGTATATATGATAGCTAATAAGATTTGGAAAAAAAACCTCTCACTGATATGTGTTCTTTTGCATTGAACTTTGTGTATCACGAAGGAAAACTAAGAATGACTGCTCCTTCATCACACAAAACCATTACCACACGAAGGAGCAAGAGGTATCATCATATCGTGCCTGATAATTAGCAGACTAATACAATCAACTAAAACACGAGTATCATTTCCGTCTCGCCATCTGATTGAACGGATTTTTCTTAAAAGAAATATATTTTTAAAACAAAAGTAATTCTACTATTCTCTTCTCCATTTAGATATTCTGAACGGGTGATATAAGAGAGTTTGCACTAAATACGCAGGTGGAAGCACAATTGAACTGTAATTCAAAATATCTAATGGGATCTGTTATTCACGTACGATGTAGCCAAATCCATGGAAAATCTTACTGGAGAAAAATTCCGGCTTCTAGCGTCTGCTTCAGAGTACGATGATACGTAAACCTATGCTGCTGAATAACTCATTAAAGGAAAACTGATAGAACTTGCCTTATGCTGAATAAAGCAGGGCGCCCAGTAGTTCGCATCAGATTGGATCGGATCTGGCGTGTTTGTCCCCATATAATCGTATCGGAACGGAACGGAAAAGAGCACATCAGACCGTTTGAGCTTTTCAGTTGTCATTGACAGTTTAATTCGGGAGGAGTTTTTGCTCTATGTTTGGCGTGCTATGAATTAGAAAAAAGATTTCCCTAGATTTTGTGTACAGGAGATTTGTTTTTAAAGGGACCATGGATGGATGGATAATTTCATATTTATATTCCAGATCTGTTTGAGAGATTATAAGAAATCCTTGAAGTATTTCCGAATGTCTTTTGGAAAGTTTTTCGAACTTTTAGTCATTTTAAATGGTTATCCCATCTATCGATTATATTGGAATATCAGCATAGTGTCGCTATCAATAATTCTTCATTCATTTGGAAAAATGAAACTTGAAGCATGATCGGAGGCGTTACTAGGTTCTTCTTTGCCCGAGGACAAGTCACATTGATGTGCTCCTCCACTATGCTCCCTGTACAATGATCCAGAAAAATGTAGTGTGAGGAATGTGAGGAAAACTCAAGCATATTATACAGACATCCTTCGCATAAAAACGCTAAGCGAGGTATACTGAAGAAGCTGAATAAATAATTAACGGAGAACTGGATGAACCATCTACAAACTGATTAAAATGAAACAATTTAAACCTAAAGAAAATCTCTTCCAGCACCGAGCATGCTTATATAGAAAATCAATACGAAATTATGATGGATGACAGAATAATTTCATCGATATATAGCTCTTACTTCACGGATCTTACAAGAATGCCATAGAAATTTTCAAAACCTCTCCCAGTTCGCAGAAGGGCGACGGGTAATTCTTTCCTATACACTGGAGATATAGCACGTTAAGTGGACTACTCAGAGCTCCTTCGTTGGTTTAGCTTTTCGAGATATCCTCCTGAAGGCGTAGCGGGAGCACGGCATCAGTGACTTTATGAGGGATTTTAGGGATCCCTTATGAGTGGAAGATTTAGCCGTTTAGTTGAATACTAATACATTTGGCAACAGCAGCTGTTATCAGAGTTCGATGGAGGTAGGTGAAAATGGTTTAAAGAATATGACATGAGGACAAATTTTTTTCTCGCTCGCAACTTTCGTAACCTTACTTCCTGCGAAGAATATTTATTCTGGAGGACTAAACCAACTGCTCGAACTTTTATGAATAATATTCAATATATTTACTATGTACACTCATTTTCAAAAGAATTTGAACAGTTTCAGCAGCGTGGCTTTCACCGCAGACTGAATTTTAACTTCCTGTCTACGTGAATGCTATTTCAGTCGGTGAATATGTATTCCTATCGTGACGCCACATAAGCCTTCAGGGTTTATTTTTGTATAAAATACGATTTATTCTTGCGTATCGACCGGAGTTTCAGAAATTATTCCGCGTCTTGAGCGATCGTTTGTATTATAAGTCGCCATTGATATTTAACAGCCATTCTTTCATCGAGATGACAGCGTAAGCAGGCCCATGGAATTGTTTTTGTCCAAGTGAGGGGCTGTTGGAGGAGGACTGAAGCAAACTCGCTTCTAATAGTAGAAGTTAGAGTGTATTTACGAATTACAAATCGGTGATTTCATCGGTTTTATCAAATTCCCCTGTTCGATAGTACTTGTTACATAACGAAAATAGCAACAACTCTCAAAAACAGTCGAGGTATAAGCGTTTAAAAAAGCTGAAGAAACCACTTTTGCGGCTACATCTTCCATTACCTGCTACTTGGTAGCATTCACCGTATGTTCCACGTTATACACCGACGTAAGAATTCGGTTTGGCTGACGGAATGCACGAGATTGTAATACGGTATAACTTTTTTATAATTCAATGAGGTAATAGTTGTTGCAGCCATGAAAATTTCGTTTCACTTCGTTATTAAGTGAATCTCATTTTCACAGACGAGTCGTAGGTAATTGCAAGATAAACTAACCTCCGAACTATGCAGATTTCTGACAGACATCGCAAAAGTTTTTGCGGATACCAGTGGATAGTTTAATTTGTTTGTGCGCACGCACCATTAGGAAAATTAAGTGAAATGGATTTTTAAGGCGGAGAAATGAACATAAATACGTCTATTTTATTTACGTATACACAACGTTTGTAAGTGAAAAGAAATGGGTAATTTAATCACGATAAAAAAATCTTCGAAAAGGATTCGTATTCAAACCCAGGATATACATTGTTTCCTGCAAGATAACACGTAAAAACCGACTTTTCGGCGTGCAGGCAAGACGTTAGATTATATGACAAAATATTCATACTCTCACTGCTAAAATAAAACCTGTGACAAGTAACCCAATATAGCATGCGTCGATAATTTCGCCGGAATAATAGAACAGAGGAAAGGTGAAATATTTTGTGATTCCATCTTACGATTCAGAAAATGATAGGACATTACTATGAATAACATGGCACGGTAAGTGTATTCTTCCGAATTCCTCAAGAGTTTAATCGATAACGATTAACTCGAGGTAATTCATTAGCCCTGCCACTCTCTCACTCACAACTACATCAAACACAACATTAATCATTGTGTATGGCCGACAATCACATGACATCAGTAGGAAGGCCATAAATGACAATAACAATAGTTCTAACAGAAAAACGAAACCGCCTCATTACCCCTGATACATTTGTTTGGAGTCATCTAGTCACCAAATATAGAACACCAGAAATGCAAAAGGACCCCTGATGCAGACTGTTAACTCTTTAAATTGCAAGACAATATATTCAGACTTTCTTTTCTAGAATAAAACGTGTGACTTAATAAAGCATGCGTCAATAACTTTTCCGTAAAAGTAGAACAGAGGGAAAGTGAAATATTCTGTAATAACATCTAAAGATAGAAAAAGATGACACGATTCCACTATGAATAATATAACACGTAAAAAGAATTCTCTCGAATAATTTTAGCGTCCAAACGATAATGAAAAAGAAACGCTTTGTAATTACATCTAAAGATAGAAAAAATTACAGGAATCCTCATCGAAATATAGCTATTAACTAACGAGCCTCACTAGTAATAACATATTGATAGCAATATATCCGTGTTGTTCCAAGGGAGCGGACGGCTAAGGCACTCCTCTGCACAGAAGAAATTTCACATCAACGGTGGATCGGAATGGTTAGGGAATAAATGACCTATCATAGGAGAATAAGAAAATGGAAACGTTGTACAAATCGTAGAACCCGAATCTATTATCTGACTTCGCATAATGAAGTCTAGTTACAAGAACAGGTGTTCTGAAACCCGAAACAAAGCAGAATAATTGGAAATCTCTTCTTGCAGCGAAAGAATAATAATACCTATAACAACATCATGGTACTACAATACCAGGTAGGTCATTGCGCATCTCGGGCGAGCGTCTCTTTGAGCGTGTGACGTAACGTGGGCTCTAGATTGCGCATGTCTCCTATGATTTGGCATTGACTGTGGTGGCGAGTTTGGAAATTTATTACGTTTTCTCTTGAACAGTGCGTTTCTCAGTAAAATGTCGTTTTGTGCGGTATTTGGCCGTAATAACAGTTACAAAAATTGTAATGGTAAGGAGATATTTTTTATATTTTCCCAAGAAATGTCCATTCAAGAAACATGGATTCGAGCACCTAGACACCAAAATAAGTCTCTCAAAAATGCAAAAATGCCCCTGATACAGAATGCTATCTCATTACGTAATACAACCTGCGCCCTTTAGAAAGGTTTAATTTTATAAACAAGGTGACCTCAGATAATGAATTGAGGGCAGGGTTAAAAAGCAGAAGAACCATTTCATTTGCAGCTACAGGTAACACCTGCAATTATATCAGGTTTTTTAAACCCTTCCTAGTGCAAATTACTGCCCTCTTTACTGAGCAAAATATAACCCATCTCATTTCCAAATCACAGGAAAAGAGAAAAGTTTGGCAACTCAATTCAATTTGTTAACCAAACCTGTGTCTGAGAAGAATTTTTACAGGTGCAACGCCGTTATTTCTTACGATTGGAAATTTTCCTACACCTTCAATTCATCGTAATAAAATGACAGGAAATTTCATGTTCAAGTGTAATATTTAATCAATACGTATCCCTTTCTAAGTCACGAGTAGAAAAAAAAATAATACAAGCATAATACAATGGATATTTATGAAGTAGATTGCATTCTACATTATCGAGAAAGAAAATGGAAAAAGTGGTGAGAATGACTTGGAAGTGTCCTTCCAGTAATATGATATATTCTTTTGGATTGCACCAAGAAATCTCTCTATGAGACAGTGTTTCACGCAAAATCACTCATAACGACTCCTACTCCAACACGCAGCTCCATTACCACCCGAAGCATTATCTCTCAGCCAGTGAGACGCATAATATCGGGTAAGATAATTAGCAGATTCATACACTATACCGGAGCGCGAGAGTAATTTTCACCTCGCCATCGTAATGAATGTTTTTTTGTAAATACTTATTCTATTGTTAGGTTTTCCAAATAAATATCAAATCAAATGTGCTGACAGGGATACTACAAATTTCATG
Source organism: Tanypteryx hageni (assembly GCA_028673005.1). Classification (NCBI taxonomy): domain Eukaryota; kingdom Metazoa; phylum Arthropoda; class Insecta; order Odonata; family Petaluridae; genus Tanypteryx; species Tanypteryx hageni. The sequence goes on along the minus strand of CM054120.1, from coordinate 57,227,403 downwards.
CGAGGTAGCAAAATGAAAACAAGACGCAGAATATCAAAGAGGACCTACATCTACTGTGGATGTAATATCATGGCTACATTCTTGGAGAATCTAACTGGAGAAAAGTGCCGGTTGCCTGTTTCCGTTTCCGAAAAAGAACAAACTTTACCCTGAATCAGTTGAGTAACTTCGAAACGAAAAACTGGGTGAACCACTACAAGCTAATTCAAAGAACATATATAAATGAGAGGTACAGGAAACACAATGGAATGCCCCTTCCACAGCCGAGTATGCCTATACAGAAAATCGAAACAAAATTCTGAATAATGAGAAAAAGATTCCATCAAAATATAGCTGAGAAATCGCGATCTTTACTAGATGTGCCATGAATATAGCCAAATGCTTGGCCAATTTGCAAAGTGATGACTACTAAAACTCTCCTTATAACATAACATAAGAAAGATAATCGAATCTGTGTACAAAAAGTACAACCAAAGCTCAATACCTGATTTCGCCTGATGAAGCCGATTTACTAGTACAGTTTATGCTAAATAATTGGAAATAGGTTGTAGTACGAAGAAAATATTGCAGCAAGATATATTTTTTAAGAGCTTAAATTTGAGACAAATTCTGAGTCCCACTAGAAAAATTAGAGGTAATACAAGGAATCCTATGATTCATTTGTCGATAGCTTCGCCGCAATAATGGAAGAGAAGAAAAGTGAAATAATTTTTCATTCCATCTTACCACTGAGACAAATGAGTGTACACATGAATACAATTGCACTCATTAAAGAACTCTACACTCCTCCGTGGAATCTATTAATAAACTGTCTGTATCTGTAGGGAGTACTCGTAGAGAAAAGGATAGTCTTTGTCGTCCTTGGGTTTATGTCCATTCTCTAATTGAATGATCAATCGAGGTGACTTTCTGAGGTATTTTGCTGATACTTGGACGGTTGACAATATTAACGACCGGGTGATTAATTCAACGTCGTCTGCGTAGAGTGGCAGCATGATGTTTTATTCGATGTCTCGTGGGTAGAATGCCTTTTAATATTTAACAATCGGGGCCCAAGGACAGACTCCTTAGGTACGGCCACCAGAATTGGGTGCTGAGGAGAGAGTTCTTGTTGCCATACCACACGGAATATTCTTCTACTAAGGTAGGATTACTCTAGCTTTATGGTTCTGGTCGGAATGTGGAAAAGGACAAGCGTAGGAGGGGTCCGTCAAGCCAGAACTTACGAAACGCATTGCATATGAGAAACAACACCTCGGTACCGCAGCATTTGGGGTTAAAAATGCCTCCAACAGATAGTCGTACGTCTAGATGAACTGAAGGATTGAGGGGCCCTTGCTTCAAAAGAATAACTGTTCTGGGTGCAGGATGTGATTTATCTGGACATGCCGCTGTAGGTGTGGTAGGACGAGCCGTTCTAACAAATTCCCGAACTCATCCATGAGAGAGATTGGGTTGAGGTTCTTAGGTGTCCGCGGCTTACCTGGCTTAATGATTTAGGTCATCCGGGCTGCCTTCCAGTAGATGGAAGAGTAGCTTATCCGGTGCAACGCGATTTACACCGCAATCAGGTACTTACGTGAAACCACTTGGGGGAAGACGGAGGATGTCGTTACGCAAACAATTCTTGCCAGGAGACATACGGAGTGTGAAAGTCTTGATGACCGGCGCCAGTTGGTCCTCGGTGAGGGTTAGAACATCCTCCCCGTCTTCTGTCTCACGCTTGGGAGGCAGGCTGTCAAGGGCAATGTCCGGAACGTCATTGGGATGGAGACCAACGTCAGGTACTCTGCAACATGCGCTGCATTTTATTTCCGTGTGCAGGCTACCCCATGTGCTGCTCTAAGTGGAAGATCAGATTCCAAAGGGTTACAGAGCTTGCGCGCCATTCTCCAAATTAACCTTTCCCCGTAGGTGGGTAAGGCCATAGTTTGGTCTCAGGACGATCTGCGGCAGTCCTGTATCATGTCACAGACAAGGTGCTCTATCCTCCGGGGTCGGGGTGAATTCGACCAGAGTGCGCCAGAGTGCAGACCAGTCAGCTCTGGCGAATTCCAAGACCTTGATGGGTGACTGCTACAGGGGTATAGAGCCAACATATGCGACAACCTGGAAGTGGTTGCAACTAACACTAAGATATGGGACGGTGCACACGCTGACGGACTTCCCCATTGCCAGGAAGAATCCAGGAATTCCTCCGTACCCGTGTAATGCGCCCTGATGACCTTTGTACCGGAGTCGTCCGCCCAAATATGCAAGGTGATCCCACAGGTTTTGTTCGAGCGCTAACACCGCGACTCATGATTTGTGCTGAATCCCCCTTCGGCAAGGACAGGAAGCCCAGAGTAGTGGAGATCCTGGAAATCCTCCAGCTGGAACCTTCGTACGAGGGAGGTAGCATGACACCAGCTGGAG